>MU864378.1:113280-191627 GCA_033296905.1 Podospora australis
TATTAAGCCTTACTTTACTTGCTCGAAGACGAGTTTATTATTCTCAAAACGTCCGTCCCCGTAAGGTCCGAAAAGTTGCCGGATCCTGCGATGGTTCTGGTGGTGATGACGCTGACAAGCCGAAGTGCCAAGCGAGCTGCCCATCATGCCCCGAGATGTGGTCCCTCCGTCATCCAACAGTCCCGACTGCTGCCGCTCCACCGGCCCGCAGGCCAGCGCCCTACCTAGGTATAGGGGAATAATACCAGTGTAATCCCGCCGCCCATGTTTTCGAGGCCGATCGGCTTCTTTTCCTGTAGACCCAATGCCCGACGTATCCGACCATGTTCGGTTCCAGATCTCGCCGTCTTTGCGGGGTAAGATTCCCTTTTCCAACTGCTTTTCCTCCTTGCGGATCCATGTCAGGTTGCGAGTTCTCCAACCAACACTCCCTGATGGTTTTGCGTGTACGTGAGCTTCGCATCTCGTTATCGCATGCAGAACAGCGGCAATGACGATCGGGGTAGAATGACTTTCTCGTACGAAGCAGTATATTTTGGATTTCAACCGACTTGCGTCTTGATCTTACAAGCTTCTCTTCTTACCACGACTGGCTCCTGTCCGAGATTCTACGTTCGTACTGCACCTTGTGTTGTCGCAAGCAAGCCCTTTGGATCCAAGAGACAAGCCTGACAGGGATCCAGGGGGTGCGGTGGTGGAGTCGTTGCCCACGAGATCTAGGATTTGTTCGGTGGGTCAGCGTTCAAGCTATTCGTGAAACCAAGATAGCAGGGTACACGACGTTTCGCGGAGCATGCTATGCAAGCAGTAGTAACCCTTGACAAGAAGAGGGCATCGCCGGTTCCCTGCCCTCGTCACAAACTCAAGGGTCGTGCAACCGGGCTCAGAGACCGCCGCACCACAAATCGGAAACGGTGATAGCAATGCGAGCGCTTTTGCTTGACGAGCGATGCTTTTTTGGCTGCGTTCACTCGACCCCATGCGCAATCAGACAGCCGGCAACAGGGAAACGCGTTGGGCTTGCATGGGGTGGCCGGCGTAGCGTGGTGGAATCGGTACCATGCAGGTAGATACGGGTTACTATCCGGCAACGCATTGCAACCGTGTTGTTGGAGGGAAAGTCTCTGGACGGTTCCCGCAATCTGCAAATATTTTAATAAAAAACCCCCCCCGAAAAAGGAGGTCGGTACTAGGTGCGGCGAGGTGCGGCCTACAGCCTGTCAGGATTCATCGGCACAGCGGTGAATTTTTCCTGCACGGTGGGAAGTGGGAAATTCTCGCAACACCAAGGCCATTTCACGAGAAGGCTTGTCCTTGACCCTCGTATGTGGACTGCTGGCTGAGAAAGTCGATCCTCGAGACTCGAATGATATGTCTCCTACTTTGTTGGCTTGTATACGCCATACTTGGTTGACATGTCGAGATTCGTTCGTCGTTGTTCCCTACCTAGCCTACGAATAGGTACCCTCCACTTTCAACACCGGGCCCTTGACAGCTTGCCCATCAATGCTTGTCTTGCAGGCTACGTACGCAGAGCACACGGACTCGCTGGCTAGCTCGCTGTGGCATGTTCTTTGCATCATGGTCCCCCGCTGCGTGCAAAATAGCAAGGCCGTGAGACCTGTCCTGCGTCAGGAGTCGAAGGCTGTCATCCAATGGCTCCGGTTCCTGACGTCTTCTCGGTCGCCGTGCGTCGATGGTGTGCTTTGGGGCATGGGTTTTCCTCCTTGGTATAGCTTGATGGTGAGAGGGAGTTCCAATGTCTACATGTGGGTGAGTTATTTTCGTTGATGCCATCGGATCTTGATTCCGATTCGTTTTAGGCTGCGAACGAAGGTGCTGGTCCCCTGGCATTCGACGAGGACCTGACCCAAGACTGTGCAGTCACGTATACGCACGCAAAACCTGCTGGACAATTCGCCAGCAAACAAAGTATTGGATGGTAAGAAACAAAGAAGCATCTTGTACTTGGTAACGGGGAAATCCCTCGGGCGCCTTGTACCCGTTGAATTGCGAGCAGGGGGGGAATCCATGGATGCAGTGCTCATTGCAATGAGAGAGGACCTGCCAGTGGAACATCGCACCCGATGGAGTCAGAAGAACGTAGGAGCCTCATGATGATGATATAGATACGTGTACTTCGTAAGGAATGTGCACTTTTGCACATGTCCCCGATGCCTTTGCTGCGGCTTGACCCGATGTTGGTTGTTCGGAGGGGGAAGCCAGGAAATCCCTTTGGGGACGCTCCGAAGCGAGGGTTATCTTGGCGGAGGGGCTTCCATGTTCTATGTTCTGCATGCCATCCCGTCCCGCGCCAGTCTCCACTCCTGTCTGGCCCAGCAAGATGGGCGGTTTTCCGCCCCCCATTTCCATCCGTCAGGTCCCGATCCAAACTCCCCCAGTGGCTGCAGTGGCCCAGTCTCCATTCGCCCTCTGTTCCCACCACCACCGCACTTGACCAGTAAATCGCATCGCGCGTGGGCAGGGCAAGCCAGCGGCGTCGTCATTCTCACCGTCTCTCTGCCGACATTTTCACTTGGAAAACTCCAATCGCGCACTCGGGACGGAAATCGACATTCTCACCCCTGAAAATCAATCCCGAGAGCTTGTGGAAAGTGAACAGACAGCCGGAAGCGCCGTCGTCGTATCTCTCGATCTCGATCAACGAGACGAACGAACTCCTTTGGACGAGACATCGGACGCCTGCCTCGACTCGGAGCTCATCATTTCGCAACAACAATGAGCGCTCAATCATTCATTCGCGACAACGAAGCCGCTGTTTGACTCTTTTCTACAGCACACGCTCATTTCTTTCCCAAGACGATCATCTCGAATGTTTGCGGCACCGACTTCACCTCGACGAACACCCGACCTTCCCATCTCCGCTTCAAAGCCCCACACTGCTCTTTCTCGAGACCACCACGAACCATCAACTGACGCGGCGTGAAGGATTCGGTGGTTTTGATTCCACCTAGCCGCGTCTTGAAGGCGCTGGCAGCCTCCCTCTACACGATCTCAACCGTTGCGCTGCGTCGAGTCGCCTCCGTTCAATATGTTGCGACCCGCGACCCCGTTGTCGATCCTGCTCTTCGCAGCGTTCGCGCTCCTCCTTCTCTCCGTCCTGTCAACCCCGGTAATCAAGGGCATCCCGCTGGGACAATGGAGGGGGATTGAGTTTGGAGTGTTTGGGTTTTGCAATGGGAACGATTGTACGCCAATCGAGATAGGCTACGGTAATGTTGGTGAGTACGCCTTGATCTTCGTTTGCAGTAGGCGGTGGAAGAGTACTTACCACTCGGTTCAGGAAACTTGCGAGCCGAGGACTTCAACATCAACGCGTCAACACGGTCGACCTTGTCGTCTCTCCTGATCCTCCACCCCGTTGCTGCTCTCATCACATTGATTCTCTTCATTCTCGCCATCATCTCGCACTTTCATAGCCCATCTCACTCGGCTCGATACCTTCTGGTGGTCTTCCTCATTGGCATAATCGACTTCCTTGTTTGCCTGCTCAGTTTTCTCGTCGACGTATTCGTCTTTGTCCCACACATCGCCTGGGGGTCTTACCTCGTTCTTGCTGCTACTATCTTGGTCGCCATCAGCGGGTTGGTGTCGTGCGCAATGCGGCGGACCATTGTAAGCAGAAAGGCAAGGAAGAACCGCATTGCTGAGAATGCCGAGATGAGCGGCGAGAATTATTACAACCGACAAATCCAGCAGGTCTCTTCGCCGACTACTGCTCCGGTACCCCGGCCTACAGTACCAATGCTGAGCGGCGCCAACGGAAGGGCAGATACACTCCCCGAGTTTGCTGCCTTGGAGAAGAAAGACGATCGGAGCAGCGATGAGAGAATTCCCCTGACCTCGGTCACTCCGTCGGATAGGTCACCCAACAATTACGCAAACGAAGAAGGCTCACATGCTCTCGTAGGGGAGAATTACTCCGGCGCCCACATCGCACCTCGACCATCACTGTCGAACACGCCTGGCTCCCGCGGGCAGTACAGCGATCAGGCACCTGGTCCTGATGGGCTCCCTGCGAGAGCGCCTTCTTCTGAACGCATGAACTCGAGAGGCAGAGGCGGTATGCCACCCGGAGGTTATCGAGGACGCGGCGGCTATCCTGGGCCTGGGCGCGGTGGTTACAACGGTTACGGTCCGCCACCAGGCGCTCGCGGGGCGAACGGTCCGCATGGCCGTGGAGGCTACGGGACCCCCCCAAGTCTGAGAGGAGGCTACGGTCCACCGCCCCGCGGTGGCGGACGACCACCCCCGCCCAACTACCGAGGATCACCAGGACCGTACGATAGGAGGCCGTCGCCTGCGGGGCCTTACGGATCGGGTCCTGGCCCATACGGTGCCCGGCAACCATCACCAGGTCCCCCCTCAGCTCCTGGATACGCCAACCAACCAGCATCGAATATCGCTGCCCGAGGTTTTCATGCTTACAATCCAAACCGTGATGACCTACCACGAGCGGAGTCGCCTCCTCCTCTCCCAGGCTTCGATGACGGCCCGGCCCCGAACCAAGCGGCGGAAATGGATGCGACGAATAGTGGCCGCGTAGGGCAGTATGGTATTCGGTGAGTCTTGGAAAGTGTCGACGTGAGGGTGATCTTGAAGCTCATACAGTGTCCATAGGGATTCCGACTCGGATGTTGCAGGTATGCTAGCCTTGCAGCAAGGGAACCTGGTGCCGCCTGGTCGGCATGATACATATATGAGCGAGGCGAGTCGGTATAGCCAGGACGAGTGAGTCAAAACACGTCTTCAAACGTTGTTCTTTCGGATGCGGTATTGTTAACCACTGGCTGTAGAAATACATATGTGCCCCCGCGGCAAGCCTGGAACCAAGGTCCGGGGAGGAATTCGCCCAGCGCCCCATCACCATTATCGGCTGCCAGTCGTCCAGACCTGCGAGGAAGCCCTGCTCCTCCGCCACCGGCTTCGACTGCTGCGGGTGGTGAGTATTATGAAGACGTGGATCCCCGATTCGCCGAACCTTCTGTTGCCAACAGGCCGCCACCGAGTAATGATATTCTGCCTCCCATCCGGCCCGTTCAAACGGCTAACTCGTACGAGGACCTCCCGCAGGGCGCCCGCAGCCCGGCAGAATCTGAGCGTTCAAATTTCACTTCAATTTCTCAAAGAGGCGTCAACCCTCGTTGGCAACCACCAGCTGCTCCGCTCATACCCAGACGGCCAGTAAATCGCCCTACCGACATGCTTCTCAACTCCAACCCAGACTTTGAACTGCCTAACCTTGGCAGCCCCGTTCGAGGAGGCAACAAAATGATACCCGGAGGTGCTTACCCCCCAGGGCAAATCTGAGAGGGGGTGCACCTCCACTACTTTGCCCAACCAACCAATCTTCTTCGTACCGCGTCTTACCGACGGAGCCTCATGGCGGGAGGGCCTCTTTCTTTTCTACCTCTCCGCGTTTTTCGTCCTACGTACTGCCCGCCACGTAGATCATCCACGAATGGTTCTCTGTCAGACATTGTGGCTTGGTCATTTCTCTTTTTCTTTTCTTCCGTCACATCGAAAAGCGCATCATCTCATCCCAGCAAGCGACGCGCCAAGCATACAAAGGAGGGGATTGACGGACGGAGGATAGGTGACACATCGATCACATTCGTCACGACAAAAAGGTCGACATCCTGTCATATATGTCTATCATCGTGCCGGCAGCTCGGTGGTACTATTGTAATACCCATCTAGTATGAAAATCAAAATCACGCTGGATTCTCGGTGCCAGGCTTTTTCCGCTGGTACAACTCCCATGGAAACCCATGTAATACCAAGACCCTCCTTACCGCGGATGAAGGGGGTCGGGTCGAGAAAGCGAATATTGTACACCAAGGCTCACATCCATCCATCCATCCATCCATGCGTTTATGCTGTGATTTCTTTCTGGTAATCGGTATTTTCAACCGCTTCTCCCAGCTCACGACTCGTAACTATGGCTATCATGTACATTCTTTCCCCCTTTTGAATCAGACAAAAAGCGCTTTACGTAAGCATACAGGCATAGAAGTTTTAAGAATAATTGACAGTAATTCCGATGGACGTGACCCAGTAAGAAACCCAACGAACTCGCTTTTGCAAGCAGGCCTGTTTCGTGTCATTGCTGCTGCTACTGCTGGGGTTGATCAACCGGCCCGCTCTTTTTTCGTTGCTTGGAGAAATGCGGTGTCCTATGATGGGTTTTCCGGCTCACGAATCCCTGGCTGGGAAAACCATGACTGGGATACAGACACAGGCCTCGTCCCTATTGAGAAAGCTCAATTCTGAAGCGCACATCTGTTTCCGACTTGAGTCCATGGTAGTTCTCTTCGATAGAAGAGTTTCCCTCCCCGTCTTATCGAGTAGAGATGGATATTGGCATCATTCCCGCCGCAAGCGGACGTGGTATTTCCCCTCCCATTCCCTCACCTCATGGTCGTAGGAGGTGGTGAACATCGTGAGAACATCAGGATCCTGGCAGTCATCCGCCGCGTCGGCACCAGAGATTCCCTGCCTGAAACGACGGCTGGGGTGCGCATCGATACAGTGCTGCTTGTAGTTCTGACAGGCGCAGGCCTCACAGCAGAATATTGTCTGCTTTTTCAGGGTGAGCAGACACTCTTTGCAGAAACGCATATCACGGGGACCTGGAGCCAGGTGACTCGTGCCGTTGGCGAGGGAACCTTTGTGGTTGTGGGGGTTGTGGGGGTTGTGGGGATTGTTGCTGGGATCGTGGTTA
Source organism: Podospora australis (assembly GCA_033296905.1). Lineage (NCBI taxonomy): Eukaryota > Fungi > Ascomycota > Sordariomycetes > Sordariales > Podosporaceae > Podospora > Podospora australis. The sequence continues at coordinate 120,026 of MU864378.1, forward strand.
TGGGCGTGGTAGGTGTGATTGTGGTGGTGATGATTACCGCTCCTGATGGGCATGGCATTGCGGCCGCTGATAGGGGCACCCGAAGTCACGGCTTGTCGGAATAGTGGAGGTGCTGGCGGCCGTTTTTGGGACCTGGTTCCCGGTCGTTGCTGAGGTTTCGGTTTCCGAGTGGAACGGCCATGGAGGCACGTTGACCCTGAGGCGCATTTGTGGGTAGCAGCGTGTGTGGGCTAGATCGAGTAGATGGTGTGGTTAGTGACCGAGACTGAAGATCGCTTGAGTATAGGAGACAACACAAAGGTAAACCTACGTATCCCTTCTTTTCGCAGTCAGCAGAGCAGAAAACCGTTCTCGGTAGCCCGTGGACCCCATTACCAACAAGAAGAGTGCAGATCGTGCAAGCCTTGAACTTCCTCGGGTTTGGCTGTTTCCTGCAGGTGGCACAAGGAGGAAGGTCATACATGACGTCCGGCACCTTGTTCTTCTCTGCCAACTCCCTACGCTGGGCTTTCCTCTTCTTTTGCAGCTCGTGCGCAGCCCTGCCCCTTCTGAGTTCTTCCAAACGCGCCTTGGCCTTTCCCAACTCCTTCCTGGCGTTCGTAGCCTTCTGGCTCTCCTCCAGAATCCTGTCGATTACATGTTCCATCGACCTCCCATCTTCTAGCATCTCGACATACTTTTGATGGCCCCGCGGAATGGTAGGACGCCCCTTGTGGTTCGTGGACGACAGAAACGCGTCTTTGAGCACCCCGACCTTTTGATCCCGGTTTTCCGCGGCAAGCAGCTTCGCTGGTACTTCTTCGGGCCACTCATCTGCACCAAGCCCCGGCAGTGCCTCCGAGACCAAATCTATCAGCTCGTCCAAATCTCCTTTGCCAGCCGCCGCCTCCTCCACCTTCACGGCGAGCGCGTTTCTCTCCGTATCACCTTCCACAAGCAATTTTAATCGGAGTGATGTTAGGTTCTCGATGTACCACCTCCGCTTCTCCTTGTTGACGCGGCCGTCGAGGTCTTCTGGGTGAATCTTGTAATCCTTGGCCAGAGCCGTTAACTTGGAAAGCTCCGCGACAAACTGCCGTTCTACCGAGGTGTACCATTCATCATAGTATGTTTGCCGTGGGATGAGGTATTGTGTCAGATACAGGTCTAGGAGAGCGTGGTAGCATGAAGTGCATTCGAAGAGAGTTCGGAGAACTGGATCGTCAGGGCTGGTGGGGCCGTCGGGCTGGGAGAAAGCACTGAGCGTACCAGCGCTGGGACTGGTGGCATCGGGGCTGTCCGCGCCGGCGCAGACAATAACGTCGCCCGTACGAGCACCGAGACCCCCGCTATGGCCATTCGCGGCACACACTATACTGTCGGCATCATGCATACCGCCGCTGGCCGCCAGGACATCCATTGCTTCTAGTTCTCCCATGTCCAGGTCCATGAAATCCTGGAGCTCGTATTCGTCGTCGTCATCTTTTTGGCCATCGCCGTTGGCGCGGCTACCGTTGACCTCGTTTCCTGCACCACCAACGACAATACTATCCCGGATCTCACTATCGGAACCATTCGGCTTTGTACGGGAGTCGCAATGCGCAAGGTGCTTTTCGAGTATTCTGTGTGTCGCGTCGAAGAACTTGACGGCTTTTCCATCACAGAGAGCAGCTTGAACGAGGAGGGACGTCATGCTGGAAGCGTGTGAGCCGGGCCAATCCGGCCTCGAGCTGGATTTTGGGGGCGATTTCGCTTCGATTCGAGCGTGTCCGCGCGAACGATGTCTTGCAGAAGAGTGGCGAGCTGTGGTGGGATGGGAGAAAAAAGAAATATGCTGCGTATGCGTATGTATGTGCAACGGCGCTGCAGCCAACTGAATCACAATGTTCGCGATTCGAACGGCGAAAAAAACGTGGCAGATGCGGGCTTGCGTTTGCGGCCTGCAAGTTTGAGTAGTGGTTTGCGACGCGCGCCTGAGAGAGAGCTATACGAGGTAGCTTGGTATGCTGCTGTTGATGTTCCGGGGGGGTTACCACTCCTGCGGTGAAGGTGATGAGCAGGACAAACAGGCGATGAGACGCAATGCCGTATCGCATACAGGGAGCGCTGTAATTATGGCAGATTATCACGATGCGGCTGGTGATTAGCCTTCATGAGTAGGTTACCGGGTATTCGCAGCAACATTGCAATCCTCGAATACCGCAGATACCTATGTAATTGTTGTAATTGTCGGGGACTGCGTTTCCAACCTTGTAATTATGATCAATCAGAGGCGGGTCTTGGCACCGTGCCGCGCTGAACTTCCAAGAGACTTGCTCTGGGCGCATCAAGGGAAGAGACAAAACAGCACCGCAGACTCTTTTTCTTAGGTACTGCTTGTCGCTGCTCAACACAGAGACCACGAAATGGTGAGTTACGCCCTGTGTGTCACGAAGCTAAAGTGCAGCCATTGCGAGTTCACCCGACATTTTTTACTAATTTTGCCATTTGCGCAGGCCGACAAACTCAGGAAACAACAAGAACTCGAGCGGCTGCAGGCCAAGTACATCGGTACGGGCCACCCTGACACCACAAGCTGGGAGTGGAAGACCAATATCCACCGCGATACTTTCTCAAGCATCGTCGGCCATCCGTCGTTGCTGTCTTATCTTGCGCTGGCACAGAACGAACCTGCCATCAAGGTGCGCGCTCAACTCATTCGGGTACGCTCTTCTCCTCACATCGTTTTGCGACCTTGGTTGAAAACAGAAAACTGACGATACGCGCCTCGCAGAAAATGATGCAACCCGCAGGACCACCGCCGATGAGGGAAGACGATGCAGGGTTTGAAGGTGGAGGAGGTGTTGAGTGAAGCACAGCTCGGAACACGAGGCAATGAGAAAGAAAGAAGGTTGCCTAGAACCGCTCAATTTGGTTTTGTTACCGATGATATCTGGAAGGGACAGATGATGGTGCAAGCCGCCCCATGCAAGAGCCCGATGGATACAAGTACATAGGAATTCCACAATGATACCCCCTCCTTCCGCAGCGACAACAACAAGTCTCTCTAATTTCGTGTCCTCGCTCTTCGCTGACGACTTGGTCCAGGATCCATGTGCCGAAGCTCGTCTTCTTCTTCTTCTTCCTCCTCCTCGTTTTCTTGCACGCCCCCCTCCGCGCCGTTTCCATGCTCTTGTAATTCATCCGGCGGTTTCCTGGTCTTCAAACTGCACTCGATCTTGGACTCGAGATCTTCATTCGACCCCTTATATACAATTCTTATGACGGCCGCAATGGCTTCCTTGGTGACTTCCACCTTTCCTCTCGGCCCTACGTGCCATGAGGTGGAGTCATCGTCTCCTGCCGTCCTGTTTTCAACAACCTTGACGAGATAGCCCTGCTTTACCATGCGCTGCAGAACTGCCTCCGTCTTGTCTGTGGGCGATAGCGCGTCGCCGGGGTCCATGCTCGGCACATTTGCCGCTGCGTTCAGCCGGCCAAGATGCCTACGCAGGCGTGGGTCACTGAGCTCGCCCCCAGATAGCGTAACGATGGCGACCAGCATTGTATAGAGTGCTATATAGGAAGCCTCGCCGCCGAGTGACTGTACTTTGTTCGGAGGCAAAATTTGCGGGCCCGAAAGGCGTTGCGGGAGTGTGGTGACGAGGACGTAGGTATTCGAAGTTGCTTCTCTCGCCGACTGCGACCTGGCTGCTTTGCGTTTCTGCTCCATCGTCAAGAGCGCTTTGTCTTTCACGGGAAGCTCTACCAACTCCATGCCGAATGTCGCCTGCAGCTGCCTCTGGGCACCAGCGAACACCTTTTTGAAAGCTTTCCCCGAAGCGCCAGGCACTTTGTCTCGGATGCCGTCTCGCCGGATCGGGGTTCTAGAAAACTCGCACGCAATTGCGTAGCGTACGAGATGTTTTATGGCTTGGTTGAGGTCCTTGTCTCTGTCATCAACACCACCCATGTGCTCGTCGGCGTCCGAGTCTGCTTGTTCGCGGCCGTTCCGGGAGTTTGGTTGCATTTCTACATCTTCATCATCGGAAGCCTGCCATTCTCATTGTTAGCTGCAGTTGGAATGAGCGAAGAAGTGTCGGAAACAAGAACGTTGTGGGCGTACTGGTCGTTTTCGGCTGGGCTGTCGAGGCATGTTGGCCGAGTACAATCCAAGCGTTGGCTCGAAGGGCTACGTATTCAGCACAGGCTGAAGGGCTGAGACGAAGGATGTATGTTTGGAAGAAGCCCAGATGTGAATGGGGTTTTTTTCTCCAGATCCGAAGTCGAACCTGTTCCTATTCGTAAATCGACCGAAAACTGGTGCAGAACGGAGGTGCGCCGGCCCCTTACACTCCCGTCCGAAACGCGTCTGTTCCGCAATGCTTGGCGCGTTCTCCCTTACACTCGATGGATGGTGCCCCACTTGAATTTTCTTATCGGGGCCAAAGTCTTGATCGTTGATCTTTTCGCAAAGTGAAGCAAACCAATATCCGTATATCCTAGTGCCTATTTCGCGAGAGTGGGAACACATCTGGACGTCTAGGGGTTCCGCGACTTGCTCCTTTGGCCTTGGAACCCTTTTCCAAACTAACTCTTGAAACCGATTCTTCGATGCTCCGGCGCAAAGTGACTGGCAGCGCCAGCTTTGTTTGCCTCAGATGTCGACTTCAGTTAGCTGGTAACGGTGCTGCTGGTGCTGGCGCCGTTGCACGACGCCCACCAGTTTCGTCACCCAGAACAACTTCTGCACTCGCTGCCCTCGGCTTACGGTCTCTTACTCGGTCCCCTTCACGGTACTATTCGACGAACTCTGGTGAAGCCAGGGCCGAGCACCCGAACGACAATGAGACTACACAATCGACGAAGGACCCATGTCCTTCTCCAACGGCACCCACCGATACCTCGGAGGCTGGCAGCGCAACAATGGGCGGACCATCGCTAGATGATACACTCTTTGACTGGGACATGTGGGACCAGAAGTCATCTTCTAGAGCAGTCGGGGCGAGAGAGGATGACTTTGCCAAAGTCTTTGAAGCCAACAAGGTAACAGAAAACTCCTCAAAGTGGAATGCGTTCGACTTCAACTGGGGGGAGCAACACGACACGAAGGGACGAACCGAGCGGTCCGAGTCCGAAGCGATCAGCCCTGAAGATGGCGCACAAGAAGTCAGTGGGGGAGTGGTCAATGGGCTTGCAGCAAGGGGCCCCAGCAGCAGAAGACAGACCCGACGGGCACCCAGACACGGAAGCATGATCACGTATACGAGTTTGTCAAGCGATCCCAAAATCTGGTCCACAAGAGAGGGACTCGTCACGGCTCAGACAGAGGGTATCGCCATGGAGTTCATGGGTAGCCCTGCCGAAGCCATCGTTTTGCGGGAAAGATCGAGGAAAGAATATCCTCCTATACGACCGCTGATTCTTCCCGAGATGGATTCCGAAACCATGACAAGGGCGGCGATCGACGAAGCCGAGCTCCTGGCCAACCGGGGCATGAGAGGATCTGCTTCTGACGAAGAGACGTTGCTCCACATCCACGAGCTACAGCCCAGCATGCGGGTGCTCCCAGAGGCAGACTTTACCGCGCTAAGACGTACTCTCGTGGATGGCTTTACGAAAGTCCAGCTGGAGCTATACATCGAGCACTGGAACCTGGCCAGCAAACTCCGTAACAAGGACGACGAGGGCAAAGACGTTTCGCAGCCCCCGTGGGTGCTGGATCACCGCCCATGGGTACCCGCCGTGGAAGATGCCGTTGAAGATGTTGAGCCAAAGCTCTTGGGCTATATCCAGAAAGGCATGACACCCAAGGCAAGGCTTGCGATGAAAGTGATGCGCCTCTGCTGGGAGTTGTCTCCTCGTGAGCTATACGATAAGCCAGGGTATTTGGACGTGAAGCTGCGCGATGTTGAGTTCAAGCTCCTAGCACGTATGTTCTTCCCTCCCCACTTCTTTGTCTCCAATGGACTAACCCTCTTATCCCATAGTCGGCGGCAAAAAATGGATCAAGAGAATTATGAGGCTCTATATGGGTGAAGGGATGCAGCTCGAGATGTTTCGTCAATCCCACTGGATCTCCATTCGCGCGCCGAAGCATGCAGCGCACTGGATCCTGGACAACATCAATCAAGTTCTGGAGGGCACTGTCTCGGCACAATTCAGCAAAGACTTTATCTGTCCTGGCCCCCTGGTACTCAGCGAGGCTGCTTGGGAGAAGCTATCCACCATGACGAGCTCCGTTGCCCGTCTCGACCCGACGGGAGAAAAAGTGGTCGTCACCTGGGTCCAGCTGCAGGAACCAGACGATACGACAGAAGACCCGGGTGAACACGTTTTGCGGCTGCTGAGTTACGCGTTCCGTCCCGAACCCCGAGTGTCACGCTCGCTGCTCATAAGTCCGCCGTCTCCCAGTCAGGGCGGTCGCTATCTTCCCGAAGTCGGCTGTGAGGACAAGCTACCATGGCAGGAAAGGGCTCAAAAGTGGACGAGATGGACAGGTGCGGCGTCAACGACACGCAGCAACAGTACACCATCCGTGACTAGCAGCATACCAGTCGACTTCCTTCCGTTCCCAATCGAGCCGATACAAAGACGCACAGAGTACGTAGCAGGGCAGCGTCGACGTGGCTGGTCCACCAAGCCACTTACTGACACGAGTGCCACATTCGGCCACGTTCTCTTTGAGCAGCAGCAAGGCGAGGGTGTTCTCGTGCCATCGTCACCCCCAACCTCATCCACGCCACGCAGCTTTGCTGCGGTGCTCCCGCCCATCCGTAACATTCGGATGCCATCCAACCTGATGGAAACTGGTCTTTGGCACACGGTGACTGTGATGCGTTTCGTGCCAGCGCCAGACCTTCCTCCCGAGCTACTGGCTTACGCTCCGGCCCTTGAGCTCCGCATCGAAGCCAATCACCGTGAGGTCAAGCGCATCAACGATCTCCGGGCCGTGATGCATCATTTCATAGGCGACGTTGCCTTCCCCGAAGCCTTCGTCGACGTCCGCTTACAACAGAACCGCTATTTCCTCCTCGACGGAGCCGATGTGGAGCACTTTGCCGCCCCCATCATAGAGTTTTTGGGCGACTCGCATATCAGGCCCATGGAGGGCCGCTTCGCAACCCCGCCCAGCTTGAACGGAATGCGCCTTCCACGGAGCTTCTTTACTGGCAAGATTGCGGTTGATGGCGGGCCCAACGACATGATCGAGATTGACTACATGTACGCCGGCATCGAGATCCAACGTCACGTCACGTCCGAGCACCAGCGGCTCAAGGTTCACTACACCAACATCGCCGGCGGCTGGCGCCGCGGGAATAGGAGCGAACTCTCCCTCGACGCCCAGCTGGTCGACGTTGACGTGAGCGCCGGCCATCAGTCAGCCTCCAGCCCCAACAACGACCAAGGCGCGGATGGGCTGGATCGTGATGGCACCGACTTGGGCGTGGACATGTCTCCCGTTCTTGACGTTGCCGGAACCATCGAAATGCTGATGGAAAGCGACGCCTCCAAGCGGGCGGCTGAGGATATCCAATCCAACATCGAGGAGCCGTTTGACAACCGTCTCCTGGGCGAGGCCGAGTACTTGAAAACCGTAGAGGACATCGCCACCGGGATGGGAGGTATCGCGTGGCTGGGTGGGGAATCACGAGCAAAGAAAGCTGCGTAATGGAGGAAAGGGGCACGGGATACTACTCTCACGGCAAGTTAGGAGAACGCCTCCACCTCCATATCACTAGATGTATCAATTTTCCAAAACGGTGATGATGCATGTAAAACAGAATCGAGAGCATTTACGAGGGTTCGGAGCAAATGACAATGTTATCAAGTTGTGTAAAGGGAAAATAGATGATTGCTGAAGGCGCGCAGGAACCGTTTTGCCCAAGGCTTGTGCTCTGCAATAAACCACTGGCACCTTGAAAATGTCAAGTGTCCGAAAAAGCAGTTCACGGTGTTCACGTTCGAAAGTAAGTCGATCAACAAGACTTGGTACGGACATAGACATAAGTCCAGCGAGAGCACCGGATACATATACCTAGCCTAGACACACTGCGAGAGATCTCGTTGACATACCTATCTATGTAAAGTGCAAGACGATTGATCGTCCCAACGGCAACGACCGAAACGGCCTCAAGTGCGAACATCTTAGCGCCGAGAGGCCAGGGGGGTAAATTAAAGAGTAGGGAAACAGGTGAGCTACGGGCAGAACGTGGGACCGTGGGACTTGGAAATGACGAGTGATGGAACAAGCACAAGCGCAGATACAGCGATCTCAAACACTTCACAGATCACGAGCACAGCACAATAAGTAGATGATCATGACTTTCGTAATCACCTCTAGGGAATCTATTGTGTACTAAGCACATATGAGAAAGTTTTGAGACGCAGATAACCCATGAACCCGATCCTCCTCAAACATGTGCCCCATACCAAATAACCGATTGCTCATTCCAAGCTGACATTCGTTGCGCCAACACGACAGGTGTGACGCATTTCCTCGGTGAGCCCGAAGGCCCTGATCCCCGGAAGCGACATTTTTGTTTGCTTTCGTGTCAAGAAATGATTTATTTCTTGCCACCAGCCTTGGCAGCGGACTTGGTGACCTTGCCGGAGCCAGCAGCGGCCTTCTCGACCTTCTTGATGACACCGACGGCGACGGTCTGACGCATGTCGCGGACGGCGAAACGACCAAGAGGAGGGTACTCGGTGAAGGCCTCAACGCACATGGGCTTGGAGGGAACCATCTTGACGATGGCGGCATCACCAGACTTGATGAACTTGGGGGACTCCTCAACGGCCTTACCAGTACGGCGATCAATCTTCTGCAGGAGCTCAGAGAACTTGCAGGCGATGTGGGCAGTGTGGCAATCGAGGACGGGTGCGTAACCAGCACCGACCTGGCCGGGGTGGTTGAGGACGATGACCTGGGCATCGAAAGAGGCGGCGCCAAGAGGGGGGTCGTTCTTGGAGTCACCGGCGACGTTGCCACGACGAATCTCCTTGACGGAGACGTTCTTCACGTTGAAGCCAACGTTGTCACCGGGAACACCCTCGGTGAGCTGCTCGTGGTGCATCTCGACGGACTTGACTTCCGTGGTGACGTTGGAAGGAGCGAAGGTAACGACCATACCGGGCTTGAGGATACCAGTCTCGATACGGCCGACAGGGACTGTGCCGATACCGCCGATCTTGTACACGTCCTGAAGGGGAAGACGCAGGGGCTTGTCGGTGGGACGCTTGGGGGGCTCGATGGAGTCGATGGCCTCAAGGAGGGTCTTGCCGGTAGCCTTGCCACCCTTGACCTCCTTCTCCCAGCCCTTGTACCAGGGGCAGTTGGGGGAGGCCTCAAGCATGTTGTCGCCGTTGAAGCCCGAGATGGGGACGAAGGCAACAGTCTTGGGGTTGTAGCCGACCTTCTTGATGAAGTTGGAAGTCTCCTTGATGATCTCGTTGAAACGGGCCTCGGACCACTTGGTGGTGTCCATCTTGTTGATGGCAACGATGAGCTGCTTGACACCGAGGGTGTAGGCGAGCAGAGCGTGCTCACGGGTCTGGCCATCCTTGGAGATACCAGCCTCGAACTCACCAGTACCGGCGGCAATGATGAGAATGGCGCAATCGGCCTGGGAAGTACCAGTGATCATGTTCTTGATGAAATCACGATGGCCGGGGGCATCTGTTGGAGAGACATGTTAGCAAGCTGTTGGGGGGGGGGTCCAAGTGAGTGAAAGTCGGAAGAGGAAACATACCGATGACGGTGACATAGTACTTGGGGGTCTCGAACTTCCAGAGAGCGATATCAATGGTGATACCACGCTCACGCTCGGCCTTGAGCTTGTCAAGAACCCACGCATACTTGAAGGAGCCCTTGCCGAGCTCAGCAGCTTCCTATTGATGTTGTCAGCATTGTGTTGGTACAAAATGGTTGGTGGTGGTGATTGCATCGCGATGGAGGGGTTGGACCGCGGGGTAAGTGGGTCCGTGCTCGAGAAAATTTTGCTGTCGTGCCAAATTTGTGTGCCCCTCCCCCCACCATGACGATAAGAAAGGCGGTGGCACAAAGGCCAAATTGGCGGGGAAAATCGAAATCGAAGAGCGAGCAGAAAATGCGAAATTCGCTGCCAAACTCGCGAAATGCGATCGTGATGTGGGAAAATGTGAATGGGAATGCGAGGAAAATGAATCAGAACTGACCTTCTCGAACTTCTCGATGGTACGCTTGTCAATACCACCGCACTTGTAGATCAAGTGACCGGTAGTGGTAGACTTGCCGGAGTCGACGTGTCCGATGACAACGACGTTGATGTGAGTCTTATCCTCCTTACTGTTGATGTTGTCAGTATGCTTGCTCTCGGTTCTTTTCGGTGATATCGCGAGCGTCGCTGCGATGTGCGCGCGCGCGCTTCTTGCGACTTACCCCATTTTTGCGGTATTGAGCAGATGTATCGAAAAGTGAAGGGATACGCTGCGCGAATGTTAGAAGCTGATGATCTCTTGTGAGTATTGATGAGTTGCGTGATGGGAGACGTACTGAAGTGGCAGTAGATTGCTCGAATCAGGTATGCCGACGGAGGAAGGAAGAGGGAAGAGGATGTAGAATCAGAGGAGGGGTTGAAGTTTTTAAGGGCAGGAATGAGAGGAGGGGCGAGGCAGGTTGGTGGGGTAGAGGGGCAGGCAAGTGGGTCCACACCTTTGCAGAACACAAAACAACAAAAAATTTCAGCTCAAAGCGGGGCAAGCCCTCAAATTTCCTGCGTTTGGTTGGCCGAATTTTTCATGCCGCGCCATTCAGTCCCCGCTGTCAGGCTGCGCAAAATGCAGGCTCTCAAATTCACCTCCATTGTACCAGTTCATCTGCCCTGAAGTATCATTTGTTTAGGTTTGGTTCGCAGATTTCAGAATAGGGCCAATCTTTCGATTCGACTTTCCACACAGCAACTCGTATTGTACACCATTTTGCAAGTGCCCTCGTCTTTTTGAGTCCCTCATGCTGGATCGTGAATTGCCCCTCGAGTGGTCCTCGGGTTTCAACTGCCCCTCACTTGGCATCCTGGCAAACCGATAAGCCCCTCCTCATCCGAATCCTTGCAAACATTTCCCGCACGCGACAGGGAATCATCTCGGGGAGGGGCAAAAAAAAAAAAAAAAAAGATACATCCAAGCGGATGACAGAGACTTTCACAGCGCGCCCGTGCTTGTCCGGCAGACTTTGGGCTTCCGTTGTGCATTTTAGTCTTCCAGCCCAACGGCCAACGATACGACAATGCGTCGGAAGTTCAACATGCCTTCACGGCGTGAGTCAACGGCTTCCATTGATGGATCTGTGTCTCAACTTGCGCCAGCAGAGCTCTTAGCGCCTTTTGGCGAGCCCCGAGCTTCAAGGTCCGGTTTCCAATCTTCGTATCCCTACCACGAACCTCTCCGGTTTGAGAATTGGCAAATACAGGCAACAAGTTGACACAACAGGAAGCGGGGATCGACAGAATGGGTCACTTTCTTGCCGCGGGAGGAGTGGCGAAGACGACCGCAAAAGGCCACTGCAACGGTTGGACCTTGACCAATGACGAGACGAACTTGGGTTTCATCGAGGTTAATCCAATGCCAAAATCACTGCTGACAACGCGCCACCTGAGTGAGGTATGCCCACATGCTCTCCATATGCGATCGTGCTCCGCCGCAATCCGATGATGATGGTGAGTCCCCTATCACCACGGTGACATTCTGGGCTCGTTGAGCTGTGTATCGGCAAAATTTTCACAATCAAGTTCTATCACACCCGCCCAGAACCTTTTTTGGACCAAAACCTCTGCTAGGTAGTTCTAGTAGCCATCTGGTGATGCCAGCCACCACCCGCCCAAACACCGAAGCATTGGATGGCTGCCAAGTCCCGCTTGCTCCAGCGTTTGCAGCTCTTGGCTTTCGCACAAAGGATTGCTTTTAAAACCACTGGGGAAAGGTTTCGTTTGCAAGTTCTCCAGTTGGTTGGTAACAGCAGATCGATCGACGGAAAAGAAGTTTGTTCCCTTCGATGGTATTTCGATGCTACCTTGGATGCGATCATGGTCGTCTGGGTCATTATGTAATGGCGGTTATGAGGCTCTGGGCCGTTTGACTGCTGCCAAGCTCAGCGGCACCACTTCGAAGCTCGCTGCTTTCATCAAGCTTTTCGAATCCCGCCCCGAACCCCACTGGTTTCTAGAACCCTGTCGTCCAGGGCACCCTGCCGTTCTTTTTGAGAACACCGCCAGAGACATCAGCGATACCTCCCCAGCCTCATGTATGTCATGTGCCCTCCATGGGGTATGGTTCCCCGACACAACCGCTGGCGATCCCACACGGGCTTCTAGTTCTGGGTCTGGCAAGAGTTCATACGACATTCTGAAGTCGAAGGGATCTGGGTCCAACACCGGCTTCGTGACTAGCCAGGCATTTTACTGTAAAAAAGGTGAGATTGCTCGGTACATGACAGCCTCAACAGGATGGGTCTGGTGAATGAAGGACAAGTTGACGAACAGTCAAGTCTCCAGACCCCGGATCCACACCAAGGCTAAGGAAAGTTATCCGTCCCGGTGGGTGGACAACGAGGCTTGGGTCTCACTAACACGGGTGGACACAAAAGGGCTGAACCAGAGCCGAGCTCCTCGACAGCACCGAAAATCAGGAAAATGCGTGTACATGCGTAGGCACAATGATCGATACCTAGGTGGTAGCTCGTGTGTAGGACCCCCGTTTGAGATTTGGGTATGTTCGGTCCCAATGGTCCCTTTGTCATCGATCCCCGAATCCGTCCTACCATGCAGAAAAACTCGGGACAACTGTCACAGTCACAACCGTGTCAGGGCTGAGATCTTCGAGATGACAACCCCATCGTTTGCCATGTGAGCCCCACTGGAGAATAGACTTCACAATTCACCTGCAAAATATGGGTGTCATCAGGACACTGACGTGATCGATAAGTTCCGACATGAAAATACGGGACCGAAACTGTTTCCGCGGCGCCGTGGCAGCTGTGACGGTGTGACGTAAAACCTAGTTGGTATTCAAGTGTTGTCCACGAAAGGTGTCAGAATATCTCTCTACCTCTCCACCGACCGTCTCCGCGCAACGTAATCATTCTCTGCACCGAGCGTTAGCCACGCCTTGATAAAACGGAACCCGTGTAACTAGGTATGAGTTACCGGCCAGAACCCTGAAGTACATAGGTGCCAACTCTCTCCGTTGAAGATAGGTAGGTAAGAGCCCTTTCCCATGGTTGCGAGACGCCAGTTGCGAGGCTCTCCTCCCGGTCGTGCCCATGTGGAAGATGTACGCCCTTGAAGAAATCCGAGGCATGAGGGAACAGGCTGCTTTCTGCCGTATTTCCACCTTGGCCCACCACTAGCGGTTTACACAACCCGGACAACACAAAACGAGTTGACCAACATGTGTTGCTGCAAATTGAGATAACCCGAGGAGGAGGACGCTAAGCGTTACACACAGGCTCGCCATCCATGACGGGTTTTCGAGAGTGCCATTCTCAGGTTCTTGATCTCTTTTGGGTCTACCCACCGCGAATCACTTCGAAAGTACGAGATAAACAGACGGGGCAGCCAAGAAAGGTTCCGGTGTCTGGCAAGGGCAATGCTCGATACTTTGACTATATCTCGGGCTGTGCCCAAATCTTGATCTCGGAGATAACAATTACGAAAGAAGCCAATGCCTTGTCAATTCATGCAGGCACAGTTTCGATCGGTAAGCCCACTAAGTATACCTTTGTATATGTTCATCTCGTGATGCCGTTTTGTTATTCTTCCTTGTAAACCTCTTGGTTTATCGCCAACGTGGCGGAAAATGCACCGGTGAACTCGACAAAAAAACAAAAAAAACAAAAAAAAAAAGAAGGAAATTTGGGTTTAAGCAGTCAGCTGCGAGATCTCCTCCTGGGTGAAGCCAAAAAGGTAGAGCAGATCCAGCAAGCTGTCGCCGTTGAGTCTCGACGACGCCTCCATCTGCACCATGGGCTTCGCGTTCCACGCCACGCCCAATCCAGCAGCCTCCATCATGAGCAAGTCGTTGGCGCCATCACCCACAGCAACCACCTGCTCAAGAGGAATACCTTCCTTCTCCGCAATCTCGATCAACAACTCCCGCTTGCGCTCTTTGCCCACGATCCGGCCCTTGACCTCGCCCGTCAACCTGCCAGTGGTCTCATCAATGACCACTTCGTTAGCATGAGCGTAGTCGATGCCAAGCTCCCCAGCTAACCAGCTGGTCAGGGGCAAAAACCCGCCTGACAGAACAGCCGTCTTGACGCCTAGCCTCTGGAGGGCCTTGAGCAGCGGCTTCACACCGTTGGTAACATCCAGCACCGGTCGGAGCTCATTAAATAGAGTACCCGGCAAGCCGGTGAGGAGCTTAACACGCTCACGGAACGCAGAGTCGAATTCAAGCTCTCCCATCATGGCGCGGTGGGTAATGTCGGCAACGCGGGCGGCGAGGTCGGGGGGGTCTTGGATGGTGGAAGCGAGGAGGTCGATGACCTCCTGTGTGATAAGGGTGCTGTCCATATCAAAGACCACAAGCCGGGGGTACCGACGCCAGAGCGTGTCGCTTCTGAGCGCAACGTCGACGTTCCATTCTCTCTCGAAGCGGTAGATGAGCTCATGCTTGCGCAAATCCTTCAGGGGAAGGTAGTCCGCCGCCGGGGCGGGCGAGAGCGTGAGCTCCACCACGAGGGGATGGTGTTCTTTGTGGGCGGGATCGAGATGGAGGCAACGGTGGGCGGAATGCAGGTCGCTCGAGCCGGCCGGCAGCGGGAAGGTCGACATGAGGTGCAAGAACGAAGCGATGCACATGGGCGAGACGTAGGACCCGTAGAGGTGGTCGAGTGGTTCTGGCTCGGTGGCAGGAGGTTCCAGGGGAAAGGTTTCGAGGCTGCTGCTGGGGGCCATGGTGGGAGGGAGATCCGGCTCGGCCGCCCGGAGCGAAGGAGACCGGCTGGTCTTCGGAGAGGGAACCTGTTTCGGCGAAGGAATCGCATTGGAGACTCTGGGAGCGGTCGACTTGTAGAAGAGGGTCGCCATGAGTCGGTTGGTGACCGAACCCGGGAGAGGAGTGCAGTTCGGGTGCGATAACTCGTGCGTCTGGCCTTCTACAACCGTGGGCGGGTTTTCCGGGGAAGGGATGCCCTTGAACGCGGAGGAGATATCACGCGGGGGAGAAACGCTGTGCGCCTGGAGGTCTTCGACAACGGTATCGATGCCATAGTGGTTTTCGGGTTTGCTGGGCGGGCGATACTGCTGATGCTCTCGCAGAAACGAGCTGCTCCGCCGCGCAGCGGCCATCACCGGCCGGCTCTGGGTTGGGGGAGGCGACGTGTGCTGTTCGGCCATGTTTGCGATTGTGGGAATGACTCGATCAAACAGAAAACGGTCAACACTGCTGACAGCCGATGAACTGATCACCTATGAGATCTGTCTGCCTGTGAGCTCTCAAGACAGAGCCAGACAAAACCAACCGATCCCCAACCACCTGGCAAAACTTGGGGGAAGTACGGATGTCTTTGTGATACCAAGGCTCAGAGGATTCTGATGGACAAAAACAGGGCAGCAGCACGTAACCCCACCATCCGCCGAGCTGAGTGGGATCTTGGCGGCGGGACCCCGCGGTTGAAAAGCGAGATCGGTGCTGCCCTCACCGCAAGGCCGTGCGCGTCCCAGGGCCTGTTCACGATACGGTACTTCACCCCGCTCTCCTACATCTCGGATCCCATTGCCGACTGCGTTACCCACTGCCTTGTCTCTTGAGGTGTGGAAAGCCTGGAATGCGCCAAGAACTGCTGCGAAGGGAAACTGAATAGGCTTTGTCGACGATCCGGATCGGGATACGCATCTCGGGCGGTAGCTCGCCGGTACGACAAACCCTATTCAACATGACATCTCATTGGCAGCCTTGTAAATGGGTCGGACCAGAAGAGGCGGTCGGATGTTTGCTGAGGAGGAATATTCGGCCAGACAAGCCACGGCATGTTCACGCACTTGGCATATTGGCGGCCAACTTGGATTCGTTGTTGTGCCCGCTGATGAGACTGGGTCGTCGCTTTTCTTGTTGCTTTGGTGTATGGTGCCATGTGAGAATGTCGCGGCAAGGATTCGAGACGCTGCGTGTCCCACCGACGGCAGACGCTCCCACGCTGATGCCGTTCCTTGTACAGTGTAGGTCATGAGAGATTATGACAGGAACGGTGGTTGAATATCAAACACATGCATCAGAAGTTCGCACATGGACACAACCCTGTCTGTCTTCCTCGAAGCCCGGGGAAGATCTTGGAGCTGGGAAGTCGGACACCCCCGTGACATCATGTCAACAGCGACAGCAAGCGGACCCTTCGCTCGGCCCCTGGAAAGAAACACGGCACGTGTAGGTAGTTACAGCTAGGCTTGCACAACCGCTCGAGTTTTTCGCAAGCACCCCCCGACGGCTCCAGGTTTGTTTCTGATGTGGTGAAACTTGACCCTCCTCGGCCACCAGGAACAGGACGCATGGGTTGGAAAGAGGTTCAAGAAGAGACTGGGAGCCAACTACATAACAATGCCGGAGAAACCAAAAACAATTCGCGGCTTGCCCGGTTGTCGGGAGGCTGTCGGGCACGGTGGGTTGCCGCAAAGGCGAGAGGGAAATCCCCAGGGACTGTCTCGAACCCCCACAGAAAATGAGCCAAATTGACCAATGAAAACACGACCGGATGTCGTGATCAGCCTCATAGAATTCACCACCACTCTAGGAAAAGCTTCCAACGAAACGCGCTCTTTGCCATGCCTCCACTGACCTCCCATCGGCGCAATGGCCCAGTGGAGAGCGGGCAAGAGCCAATGCCAGGCCGGTGCTGTTCTTGTCCAAGCCGTCATGGTGTGCGTTCCATGACGGAAACCGTAGAAAACGGACAAGATTACTAATATCCCCAATCGTCGATGCCCTTCTCCCTTCCTTCACCCCCATCTTGTAAGCCTAGAAACAGGGTGATTTCGCTTCTTCGAATCTGCTGGAAAGGAGCTCTCCGCACGGCTCTTCCAACGACCCCGGCTATTAGTAGCTCTGCCTTCCCGCCTCCCACACGCAACATGCAGACTGGTTGTTCTGCTTCGTATACCCATTCCTGATCGATCCTACCCAGACCCCCCATCCTTTCCAGGAGGCCAAAAGTAGCACGGCTTGTCTCGTTCCCCGCCTTTATCACGACATCTGGCGCTCCGTGCCCAAGTCACTCTTCTCCCTTGGTCTGCCGGTCCTTTTTCGACCTTTCGACATCCGCCTTTGCAACCACAGCATCGAAAATATAGTCCAGCAAAAGCCCATCATGGCTGCTGAAGATATCCCGGAGACTTCCTCTCAGTCGTCTTCCAATGGAGACGACGCCTCGGTTGATTCGGGCTTCGGCTCGGCCTCCTCTTCCACGGCCAGCCTCCCTTCGATCTCGCTCACACAGGCTCACCTCAAGCACCTCAACGACCAGCTAGAGACTCTACACCCGATGGACATCCTCCGTTTCGCAAAGATCTTCTTCCCCAACCTGTATCAGACCACAGCGTTCGGGCTTACTGGTCTTGCCACCATTGATATGTTGGCCAAGATCCAAAAGGAGAACCCAAGTTCAAAGCCCGTCGACCTGATCTTCCTCGACACCTTGTATCACTTCCAGGAGACGCTCGACCTTGTGGAGGCTGTGAAGGATCGTTATGGGCTCAAGGTCCACGTCTTTACGCCGCTTGACGTTGAGACCACAGCCCAGTTCGAGGAGACCTATGGCGAGAAGTTGTGGGAGACGTCGTCGGAGCTGTATGACTGGGTGGCCAAGGTTGAGCCGCAGCAGCGATCCTATGCCGACCTCAAGGTGGGAGCCGTGTTGACTGGACGTCGTCGGTCGCAGGGTGGCCAGCGCGGGTCCATTCCCGTGGTCGAGATTGATGAGGAGAGGGGTGTTGTGAAGATCAACCCTCTCGTCAACTGGAGCTTCCAGCAAGTCCATGGGTATATCAAGGAGAACAAGGTACCCTATAATGCCCTGCTGGACCAGGGGTACAAGTCGATTGGCGACTGGCATTCGACGGCCCCGGTGGGCGAGGGCGAAGACGAGCGCGCGGGTCGGTGGAAGGGTCAAGACAAGACCGAGTGCGGCATTCACAACAAGCAAAGTCGCTACGCTCAGTGGCTGGAGAAGACGGCGAGGGAGCAAGCCCAGCAGCAGGTTGCTGCATGACCATCAGGCACCTATCGTCGAGACAAAACGGAGTTGCTAACAGGAAGGTGGGACAAAGGGAACATCAAAGCATGAGCGCATACTTGATCGTGGGCATGAAACGGCGTTGATGGGTGTTTCGGGATTGGCGTTTTGATCGAGCACATTGGCTGCATTGCTTCATTTGGGTGGGCACCCCATGCGCCGTTGGCATATGCCAACCGCAGTTTCCAAGGATAGAGAATCGAATGGAATACCCATGTTCCAATCATATCGTTCATGTCGGATTCAAGATGTGCTGACATCTGTTGGTTTGCTGAAATATTGGTGTCAATAGGGTCAGGCGAACAGAAACCTGACCCCGATGCTCAACGTGGAGGGGCCAACATGGTCTGTCGGATGGGATGAGGGTCGTTTCTTTGGCTCATCACCGCTACCTTCGTACGCTGTAGGGTCGTGGGCTTGTGACCTGCGACGACCCAATACTTTCGACGTCTTTCTTGGGCCACGAAAGAAGTCTGAGATGAGATGTCGGAAAATATGAACAAAATGATGATCAGGAAAAAACAAGGGACTGACGACCCTCATGATTGTTTCTCTCCCGCGATCGCTTCGAGTTCGCTGATCAAGAGTGTTTCTCTTTGGTAGGTAGGTGCACAGACCAGCTCAGGCCTCTCCGTGATGCGCTCGAAAATACTATCTCGGGTTTTGATTGGCCCATAACCACCTGACCATCTTGTTCAACCTCCTCTACGAATGGTCACCCCTTGTGATCTCAGCTCCATCTGGCACGGAGGACATTACACCGGGTATAGAGAGAGACCGATTTTGCTTCATCGTGGTAGTTCTGCCCAGGGGTAGTGCTGGTGATTTGACCGCAAAAGATCACCAATCGGAGGGGGCTATGATCTTCTCCTGACTGTCTCACATCGGAAGCTTCATGTCTCTTCAGCCTGATATCTCCCGTCTTCCGGTGGCCAATGCCTTGCCAACACAGGCCCGTTCTCTCATAAGTCTCCCCGACGGAAAAGAAAGTTATGACGTTCCGGCTGCATTCCGATTAGATTCCTTTGCTGGTTGCTGTTTGGAGGACGGGACAGAGCAGGATCTCACGTCAAGCCGCGGAAACCGATGACAAGGAACCGTCCGGAGTCGGTTGTGGTCGGAAGGGATGAACGATCATCGTACTGAACCGCATGATGGCCTATCATGCCATTTTTTTTTTTTTTTTTTTTTTTTCTTCTTTTTTTTCTCGATGGGAACATAAGATGTCTGGGTGGACAAGCTCACTACCTCATCTAGGAGAGCCTCGAGATCAATTACCACATGGCCGCCACAACTCTGGACCCTGCCTGGTGATAAGATCCTTCTTCATTTGTCGTGTCCATTGGACTCCTTTTCTACTCGAAATGAGGTATCCTTCTTATCTCCTGCGGCTCGGCCTCCTGGCTTGCACATCTGCTCAGTCCTTGACCACTGTTCTGGCAAACAACAACGCAACGCTGAGCACCCTGACCACGCTGCTTGGTCTTGTCCCAGAGGTCGTCCAGACACTCTCCGCCGCCCAGAATGTCACGATTTTCGCACCTTCTGATCCAGCCTTTGCAAACTTGTTCGCCAGGAACCCTCGATCAGCAGAGCTCATGAGGAATCCGAGAGCGCTGGCGGGAGTGTTACAATATCACGTCTTGGTGGGCAAGCTGTTGTCAACCGATTTCTCAGCCACGCCGAAGTTTCCTGCGACATTGCTCGCCGCCCCCTTCGCAAACGTCACTGGTGGGCAGAAGGTTCAGCTGGCATTGGTCAACAACACGGCATCTGTCTTTTCTGGCTACAAGCAGCCAGCCTCGGTCGTCACAGCGGTATGGTTGGAATCACTGGGAGCAGCCGAGCGAATCCGAGAAAAGTGAGCTGATATATCTCCATGTCCAGGATCTCGAGTTTGACGGCAACAACGTCCTTCATATCATCGATACGGTTCTCACAGTCCCCGCAAGCCCCGGACAGACCGCTACCAACGTAGGCCTTACATCCCTCGCCGGTGCTCTCGCCAGTGCCCGCTTGATCGGCGGCATCCACTCGTTACGAGATATCACAATCTTTGCCCCATCGAATGATGCCTTCAGGGCCATTGGTTCAGCACTGGGCTCGATCGAAGCAACTGGCCTGGCAAACATACTCGGCTACCACGTCCTGACAGGCACAGCCTGGTTCAGCACTGACTTGCTGAGCGCCGACCAAATGGTTCTCTCGACCCTGCAGGGCCCGAACGTTACGGTACGCAGGGACGGGTCAAATCTATTCGTGAACTCTGCCAAAGTGGTGTTGGCCGATGTTTTAACGTCCAATGGGGTGGTACATGTTCTCGATACGTAAGCCCCTTCTCGATGTACCCTCTTTCGTCTCGATCAGCTTTTACTCCCTGACTTACTGTACCTCCAGTGTGCTCAACCCATCGAACACGACAGCCACGCCCGACCCGGCCGCGACAACACAGGTACCTGCTTTTGCTGGAGTATCTGCCGTCGGTGATGCGCCGTTTACATCGGGCATCATGCCTACAGCCACTTTTACGCCGGCCACTGTGCCCTTGAATGCGGGATGCTTCCCGGCAATCCCAACTGCAGCAATGGTCCTCGCAGGCGGCATAGCCGCTTTGGTGGTTGGGGCGTAGCGATGACAGATCGCGTGGATCTCCCTTTTCTCTTGGTTGTTTTTGGGAGAGGCATCGACGGCGTGTTCAGCCAGATGGGGGGTGCTTCCTTCAGCACATCGTCTCTTGATTTCCATACGACTGGCTCGTTTCTGTATTCTATCCATCTGATGTCACACATCATACTCAAGTTATCTTTTCTTCAGTTTCTCGGTCAAGAACATGACTGGGCACTTGCTCACCAAAGGGCCGCCCGTCCAGCAGATATGTCCGTCTGGAACACGTGACCCACTTCTTTTTTCAACCTCCGATCCTCATTATCACAAA
Organism: Podospora australis; assembly: GCA_033296905.1. Taxonomy (NCBI): domain Eukaryota; kingdom Fungi; phylum Ascomycota; class Sordariomycetes; order Sordariales; family Podosporaceae; genus Podospora; species Podospora australis. Next base: position 141,181 of record MU864378.1, read on the forward strand.
ATGACGATGGGAAGTTTTTCACCAAAACAAGGATTTTGCCGAAACCGCCAACCTTCTCAGCGGAAAAGAAAGCGACGAGTAGGAAGACAAGATCACCAGAAAATGAAATCGACCCTCCCGGCCCCATCAGCGGGGTTCACCGCCCGCAAAAATAAGATCCTCTCCGACCTAGCCGTCCCGCTCGACGAGTACACGGACGCCTCCCCGAAAGGTTCCGTTGATATCGGCATCCGGGATCTCATCGACGAGATTAATGCCAGAGAGGGATTTGTCACGACCAGTAGCTGTGCGGGGCGGGTTAGTGTCTACTTGGAGGGGCACAAGCCATCATCATCAGCATCATCATCATCGAAAAACAATCATCATGATGAACCGGAGACGATCGTAACGAGTTCGGCAGGTGGGAAGGGAGGAGGGGAGTGGTTGTTTGTTTCGCACGACCCGGTTCCTTTCTCTGGGAATTACGCGGAGTTGTTTGGGTTGGGCCTTGCCAGGCAAACACCACCCTCAGGCGGAGATGAAGTGGCAGGAAACAAGACAGAAGAAAAGGAGGAGGAGGAGGAGTACAGGTTGATTCGGTTCAAGTTTGAGCCCATGGTATGTCCTATCATCTCTTCCCATATTCCCGGCGAGTGGATCGAGGTTCCGAGGTTCCGATGTTAACAAGGTGGCAGATTCTTCACGTGCTGACAGCCTCGCACGAGCATGCGCAGCTCGTCATCCAGGCGGGGATGGAAGCTGGGTTTCGGGAAACAGGCGCTGTGAGCCTACTGCCCAAAAAGCCCGAGGAAGATCCTACTCCCATCGTGGCGGTAAGGTCCATGGGCTTGTCATTGGAGTCCATGGTCGGCATGCAGGATGCAGCAGGAAACCGGTGGTCGTTGCTGGGAGAGTCTTCGGGTTACTACCTGCAGCAGCTTGTGCGGACCAGCCACAAGTTGTATGCGGAGAACCAGAGGAGGATCGCGAGGTTCCGGGCTGCGCTGGACAGGTCGCTGGATTTCGAGGCAGCAGATGTGAAGAAGAAGAAGAAGAAAGGGGAAGACTGGGAGGATGCTGAGACCCGGAGGGAGAGGAAGCGTTTGGAGGGACTTCAAAAGAGGGAAGAGGTTCTGAGAGCAAGACAGAGCCAGGCGGCTGCAACAGGAGACGCTCAGCCTAGTGGAAAGGATCTGATGCTTGCGCAGCCGGATGTTCTTTGAGCAGGTAAGAGCAAAGAACGAGAAGCTTTGCACAACTCCTACTGTGTTGTCGTGTATGTGGTTGAAATCACCAACGCCTTGCTTGCTTGCTTGCGTTTCTTTTTTGGTGCCTTGTTCTATGATGTCGGTGTCTGTCCCGGGAAGCTCCAAACCTAGGTCACAAACACAGGACGCTACCCACCAGCACTCCCCTATCATACAGAGGTAAACGTGGAAACCGCCGTCTCCTTTATGCCTACTTCATCGTCTTCTTCTTCTTCTTCTTCTTCTTCTTCTTCTTCTTCTTCTCTTCTCGCTGTTTCAGCCAACGACCTTGTCAACCCAACCCTTCTCCAACCTCCTCACCTCCTCCTTGAACGCCTCCACCTCGCGCCAGCAGTCTAACGGCCTCCTGTCGTTTTCCCGCAAGCACCGCACAACCTCACTGCGAGCAGATTCGAGACTGGCCGGGAGCTCGCGAAGCTGTTTCCGCTCCTCCAGCTTGGTGCGCAGCGCCTGCACCTCCTTGGAGACTGTGTACTGGGTCTGCTTGGCGTCGTCGGTGGCTTCGGCCGAAACCTTTTCCTGGGCCTCGCGGAGAGCTTGGGATTCTTGTTCACGGAGGCGCTTCAGCTCGGCGGCGACGCGGGCTTGGATCTCGAGCTCGAGGGATTGTTGGCGGGAGACATCGGTCTAGTGGGAGGGATTGGTTAGATGACTCCTCGTGGGTGCAATGACAGGCAGACTGCTATCCATGCATACCTCTGGGCCGGACTGGAGAGACTCGAGAAGATGCTGCGACACACCCGTCGAGGTCCTATGGTACCACAATCCGCGTCAGCGAGCTCCGAAAGTAGAGAACGAGCACGAAAGAAAGACATACCCCTTCCACACCTGCGGAGAGGAAGGCTTGGACGAGCTCGAACCCATTGCGAGAAAAAAGAATTTCGGTCAATTGAGGTGGCGGGGATGATGTTCGAATTTCCCTCGGCGTCGGTATCTTGAATTCGTCGATCGAAGCGCAACATCAACACCACCGGAGCTTTCCGGCTGCAGCTTGGGGTCTGTGATGCTTTCCCGGGTTTTGCTTGGCATCTGAATTCCGGCTCAGTGGAAATTTCCGGTCTGTGATGACGGGATCACCGTGTTGGGGGAGCAAAACCTGAGATTTGGCACTGTACGAGGCTGCCCTGGCTGGGGTGCTTCTGGCCAAATCGAGACTGGGCGATAAACGCTCGGACCATATCGCCAGTGTCCTGCTTTTGTTGGTACGCGGCACATGCTTTTTTTTTTTTTTTTTTTTTTTTTTTTGAATGCATTCGCGATGCTCGGTATTGCACCATGCTTTTGACTGATATACTCCATGGCTTTCGCGACATGACCATCTCAATGGATGCTTGGAATCGAATTGACGACCACATGGTGCACTCCAGGTCCACAGCAGGGAATGTGATAGGGAAAGTCACTGAATCGCAGAACACGAAACGCAAGATGCACCGTTGTCGGGAGCTACACACGCCAGTGGTCACGGAGTGGTTACCCCAATTTCCCGCAAACAGATACGAATACACAAAGTGCACACATACTTACCTACCTACCTTAGGTAAGCTAGGTTTGGTGCCAGGTAGTCGGGTGCGTCTGTTTTACAGTCAGTCTTGGACCACCTGAATCGCAGCCGGATCGAAGAACGCCCCGATCGAGGGCCTACGTGCTTTCGCAACGTTGCAATCAATGGATGCTTTCCCCACACGAATATTGCTAGGACGGCTTTCTCTTCGAGTGTCGGACCATGTACGAATACTCGACCTGGCCTTCCAAAACGGCTGGTCTAGCCGACCTTTGGTAGCGAGACCTGGTCTCAAGAGTACACGTGTAGAGCTTCCAACTACGTGATCGATCTCAAACTTGCTCGGCGCGCCCTCCAATGCTAGCCTAGCGATGGTAGTGAGGCCGTCTTTTGTGAACTGCCCGGGTGGTGGTTCCAGGCTCAACAACGGTCTCGGTAGTATTCCTCTCTGCCTGCCCCTCGATTGGTGAGGGGAGGGGCTCCCCAGCTCAGCCATGGCCCGCGAATCCGCAGCCCACCAGCAGCGAGTTGCCGGAAAGGGACTGCTTGTGGTTGTCCTCCCGTCTCCCTACGAAGGCGAACTTGGATTGCGTCCCGCGATGTTGGTTCCAATGCATGAAGGATGAAAAATAAGAACTCTCGAACCTGTTCCTTCGCTTCATCCGGATGTTGCACTGGAGGCATCTTCTTTCCCAACTTTACCTCGCACCGCAGACCTTCATACGTACCTGGTACGTAGCACGAGGCAGTCAACCTAGGTAGCAACAGACTTGGGGTGAACACCACCCATTTCCACCTGCAGGTACCGGACGGCAGTGGGCATGCAGTGTCAGGGAGGCCTGTGGAACAACTGGAATGTTGATCTTGTGGCTCAGGCGCGGAGGCGAATGTCAGCACCGCAGGGGGTTGCTTGCCAAGGTAACGATCCAAAGAAGCCATATTATATCTCCAGTGGAAGAGCGGACCCTCGACCCAACAGCGATCTTTCATTCGTAGGGTGTCACGTCTCAGATGGAGATATTCAACGTCCTCTCCCTTCCCACCGGCTGGTTCTTTACACAAATGCACCACTGGACGGGGATGCCCGACCTTCTGCTTGGCTGTTTGCTCTCATGCCCTGTCGTTGCTCCCCTGCAGAGCTGTGGGTGGGCAGCTGGAATGCTGGTGGAGCAGGGGGTCAGAGAAACGGCCTGGAAAACAATCAACCAATCAGAATCGTGGAACCCATCAGCTGCACCGAGTTCTGAATCCGTGCCAGTGCCCCCCCAACATGCGGGAGAAGGGTGTGCGAAATCCTACCAAGACACCGAACGACTTGTTCCCGTCATGTCTTGGCACTCCCGCCCTCCCCCTGAACATCAAAATCCGTTCTGTCGTCTTGATAGGATGATAGAGCGAGCATCAATGACCAGGGGAATGAGAATGTGGCCCCACGCTCCGTTTGGGAACACATCCCGCGGGCCTGGTTGGATGACGACGTACGGAACGGTTCACGAAAGTCCAGTCAGCCATCTGGGCTTTGCCGTGCCGCCAAACATTGTGTCTCTTTTCGGTCGTACGTTCTGATCGCGCCGCTTCACTCATCAGGGGTGGAAAAAAGAGCGGGATGGCGAGATGCCACGGCTCGGAGGTAGCCGCAGAGGTCGAACTTCCCACCATGGTTTGTCTCCTGGTCCCCTTCGGTAGCTTTCCCGAACACTCTTGACATCGTTCTCTGGGCTCATGACAGGCACCGCATCAAGACGGCGTCTCTCCCTCTCGCTCTCTGTGTTGTTTCCATGTTAGACTTTCGCTTCCATTCTTTTCCAAGCCCCCCACCACCGGCTTCTGATTCCACATCCCTTGCCCAGGGACCGGCTCGTTTCTTCCGAGGGTCACTTATAGTATCCAACGGGCCCAGGTCAGACCGTGTCTGGCGTGCAGTGCAACATTCAAGATTCCATCACGGAGAGAAAAGGGCATCGATTCGCATCCTTGGCTGCATCGGTCTCTTGCTCGCTCACTTTTCTTCACTTCTGTCGAGCAAACGCCTGGGAAGCCCATCAAGGCGCCTGCGCTTGCCTTCCATCCATCTACCTTCCTCGGTCTGTCAATACGCACACTCGCTCAGGGCTTTCGACGAACCGCATATACTTGACGTATTTTTCCTTGCCATTGATTCATCCGATCTTCCTTCTCTGCCTTGGGCAGTCACCGTCGTTCGACTGGCCTCTCGAATCTAACCACCGTTTGCCGATCTTCTACCAACATTTCGCTCACAACACCACACTTGGACGACCCGAACGGTTTTGAATAGAGAGAGTTTCATCCTGGTCGTACGATAAGACACCATCCGGCGCGACTAGTCTACCCCCCGGGGGGGAAAAAACCGTTCCCAGGTTTTTCGCTAGCAACCGACATTCGCCGGCGTGCTCACAAACCGCCCCAAGCTCCTCGACGCCGGCGCAGCGCCACGTTCAACGGCCTGACAAGGGCATTGTCGTGCTCGTTTCGAAAACCTCTCGACCCGAGCTCCAAAAGTCTTTGTGTCCCTTTTCGAGGGCTTCGGTTTTCTCAAAGTCACCTCATCACGGACGACGGATCTTTCGCGCTGGTTCATTGTTGTGGACAGAGATCACAGGAGACAATCACCTGTGCTCCTTCCCTCTTTTGTGCTATTGTTGCATTGTTCAGGCTACAATAGCAATGTCTTTCTTGTGATTCCCTAATTTAACAACGGATCTGCCTCGCGGGCTGCACAACATCTCAGAACTTTCGAAAACCTTGGATCGCGACTCAGCTCACCCCGCGTCAACTCCTGCTTACTACGGTCTGGACTCTCCGAGGCACGTGAGTTCGACTTTCCAGTACTTGCCGAGGGCAAAAAAGAAAAAGAAAAACACAAAATGTCTGTCCCGAGGAGAGAACGGCGCGGGCCCGCCGAAACAACAGAAGCCATCATTCCGGAATTAGTACAGCCACGAGATACAATATCGACAGCCACAGAAATGAGCACAGCGCCGATGTCAAATCCCACAATCGCTCCTTACAACACAGGCCTCAACGGCGTTAACCAACCGAACAACATGCTTTTCACCGACATCCTGTGGTGGTGTTTGGGTGCCCTGGGCTTCCTCATCCTGCTTATTCGGGTAGGCCAGCTAGCATGGGCAAAACTACGTCTTGTATCGGCCATGGGCCTCAAGGGAAAGCAACAGCAGTTCTGGAAGACCAGGCAGTGGGGTTGGATGCCCAGCCTCAAACGATCGGTCATCTATGCGCCGTTCTGGAAGAAGCGCCACAATCGCGAGATCCGGCTCTCCGGTGCTGCCAACATGGGGACTCTGCCCTCGAGGCTCCAGTCTCTTGTTCTGTTTGGCTACCTGGCCAGCAATCTTGCGTACATGTTTGTGTTGGACTGGACGGTCGAGAACAAGTACGCTCTCTGTGCCGAGATTCGCGGACGGTCAGGCACTCTCTCGGTTGTGAGCATGGTGCCGCTGATCATCTTCGCCGGCCGCAACAACCCGCTCATCGGAATCCTCAATATCAGCTTCGACACGTACAACCTCCTCCACCGTTGGATGGGCCGGGTTTGCGTGCTGGAGGTTCTCATTCACTGTGTTGCCTGGGCTATTGTCCAAGTTGCCGATGACGGCTGGGCAGGCGTCAAGCATAAAGTGCTCAACGACCGTTTTATCAGCTCGGGTACCGTCGGCCTTGTCGCGATGGTGATCCTGATGTTGCTGGCATTTTCACCCATCCGTCACGCCTTTTACGAGTCATTCCTCCACACCCACATCATTCTGGCTCTGATTGCCATCATCTGTACCTGGATTCACTGCCTGTCGGCCACCGTCCACGGCGGTCTTCCGCAGACTCCCTGGGTATTGGCGATCATGGTTCTGTGGGGTGCTGAGCGCTTTGCTCGCATCATCCGCCTGGCCTACGTCAATAAATCGGCTCGTGGCTTCACCGAGGCCACGGTCGAGCCTATGCCAGGCGAGGCATGCCGCGTCACAATGCATCTCCCACGCTACGTCCGAATCAAGCCCGGTCAGCATGCCTACCTGCGCTTCTCCAGCGTCAAGCCCTGGGAAAACCACCCATTTTCCATTGCTTGGTTTCAGCACACCGTGGAGGACACGGGCCTCCCTATCACCGAAAAGGAGATTACCAGGACCAGCAAGCTCGTGGGGACGACTGTCAGCTTCATCATCGGCGCTCACAGCGGCTTCACCCGCGACCTCTACAACGCGGCCTCCGCGAATCCCGGACACGCCATCTCCATGCGTGCCGCCTTGGAAGGGCCCTACGCTGGACACCACAGCATGGATAGCTACGGTCATGTCGTCCTCATTGCTGGCGCCACGGGCATCACACATCAAATCAGCTACGTCCGCCACCTGATCGATGGATGCAACCATAGCACGGCTGCCACTCGCCGGGTGACACTCGTCTGGATCGTCCGCGACACCGACGTGCTCGAGTGGGTGCACCCTTGGATGCACCATATCCTGAAGATGGAGAATCGTGCCGACATCCTTCGCATCAAGATCTTCGTCACCAGACCAAAGGCCGCACCGACCAGTGCTTTGAGCAACTCGGGTACCGTACAAAAGCTGCCTGGCCGTCCAAACATCACAACGTTGCTTGCCAAGGAGATCGATGAACAGTTTGGCGCCATGTGCGTATCTGTTTGCGGCCCTGGCGGGTTGGCGGATGATGTGAGGGATGCTGTGAGGTCAATGCAAGACGCCGGTACCGTGGTGGACTTTGTGGAAGAGAGCTTCACCTGGTGAAGCAGACCACAATCATGAAATTTGCTTTTTTTTCCTTTTTTTTTTTTCCTTCCCTTCCCTATCTCCTTATTAGCGAAGCGAGCGTACAATACCATACTTTTGTACATTGGGGCACAGATACCCCCACACTATCCCTTCTTCTTATCTCCTTCATATGTATTTTTGTGGTTTCTGTCTTCCGTTTTCTGCGGTGGACCTTCGCATATACCCAAGAGAATTTGTTTCGGAGGCATCCGTTCTCTTTCAAGCTGTTTTCTCATGGCTGGCCTGTAGAACTTGGGATCCTCAACGTTTCTTTTCTCGGGATGGGGTTCCTTGTTTGTGCTGTGAGAAGTGATGTTTGCGAATACGGAGATGGGAGGGAGATGTGTACATAACCCCTTTCCGTGTTCGATACCGAAATGGCCTTTCGGTACAGGGTGGTTGTTAGAAGTATGTAGACGAATGAAATGAGGAAATTGATGATCAAGATGAAACAGCACAATCAAGTCCAGTTTGAAAAGTTGATGCATGGTGCCAGCTCAGGGTTGCAACTGGGAACCCCAGAGCTGGCAAAGGATGGTATTCTACTTTTTCATCATCACACATGTCGATCGGTTCACGTTTCTCTGGCAACCATCACACACCTCTTTTGAGCTTCTGTATTCGGCATCGGGTTTTCTTTTCTTGTTTTATTCGTCTGTTGTGAGCTTTGAGTGAGTTTTCTTTCGCCAGTGGCGCTTGCTGCACTGTGATCTGGAAAAGAGGGCAGTAGTATGGTGGACTCTAGCAAGACGAGGTCGTAACGGATGGAAAGCAGAAGGGAAGTGAGATACGAAGCGACTTCGCTCGAGAGCAGGGGGAGGAATGCATGTCTTCCGATCTTGATGTTGGTTGCTGGTGGCTTGTCTGATGGTACATGTTCAAGTGGCGTAGAGCAAAGCCGAAAGGTTGCAAGGCTGAGAGGATCATCAGTTGGACAAACCTTGATTCATGATGAGCTGGATGACGCTCTTATGATATGTCGACCAGTGATAAACCCAAGCGCTGAGAGTCCAAATGCTCATTGGAGAAGATCGAGGTTATGGAAGCCTGCGGTTTCTTCAAGACCATGCTTTGCTGCCTACGCAAATTCCGCCGCAAGGCAGGTCTTCAAGCCCCTCAAGACACTTTTGTTACCTACACATCATGAATCTTTTCTCATGGAGATCTTGTCCGTATCTTTGAGGAGGAGGAGTCCAATCGGAGCCCATCTGCTCCGATCATCGGAACCGGAAAAGGGCAAACCAACAAGGAAGCCGCACACCGAGTCCTCTGTTGATTTCTCAGGGATCCCAATGTTCAAACACCAAGGCACGCGAGGGAAGAAATGCAAAAGAAAAACTGCACCACGCCATGCTGTGCGCGCCCGAGACCGCAAAGGAGGTCTGATCGTGGTGGGTGGTACGTAGGCCTGCACTGGTGTCGTCCCATGCCACCTACCCAGTCTGTTCTACCTCACACCGGGCTGAATATGCAGGTCCGTGCCATCTGGCATTCTGTTCTGCCGTCTTACGTTGTGGAATGAAGGTGGTTCTCAGGCGTGGGATGTGGCCGCGGCAGCAGATGTCGTTGCCGGTTCATGATTGCTGATACGTCATTGAGGCTCGGAGTTATGTGCAAGTAGCCTGTAGGTAGACAAGCTGGATGTAACACCACGACGCCCCGTGTTACTGCTCTCAGGGTGTTATTTTCTCCGACTTCAGGTTTGCCCATCCCAACTCGAAGATCTTCACCTCATCGTCGGTCACCGAAGCTGGGAAAATGCAATGTAGTGTATGAATGCAACATGGGGGTTCGGGTGAAGAAGGCCAGACCAGGGCTGAAGGAGGTTGATGTGTGCAAAACGGCAGAAAATGTCGTGTCACGCAATTACATGCAAACAAGATGCATGCCGCATCTGCCCATCTCCTGTGCTCGCACCCGGCATCTCAGCCTCAGGTCGCTGGCACTCACTACGTGCGCGGACGGGAATGCCACTCTGGCGACATGATGCCAATGCTGTGATACCGATAGCATACGACGGACGTCGGGAGCCAGCAGTAGTGACAGGAGGAGCAGCAGCAGCAGGAGCCGTATCCAGCTGCAAGCCCGGACTGCTAGTTCGACGCTTTCGGCCCGGGGTACCTATACGTGCTGCGTACGGTCAACAGGACGATGCTCCCCAGAACGCATGAAGATGCGTTCTGGGGAGCATCGTCCTGTGGAAAACGAGAGCGTCCATCGATGAGAACGGCGACGGGACGGGTGATGCACCTTTCAGCAAACGGCCCGGGGGCCGCTTGAAACCGAAGATCGGATGGCGCCATTGGGATTCTCACAGGGATTGGGCGGGGGGAAGATGGCCGGCTGTGGGGGAGGAAGGAAGCTGAGAGGACACCCGGAGAGATCCACCAAGTCAAACGTCAACGAGATGCTCACCCCCGCTCCCTCTTCCGTTGAACCTACAAGTTCCCCCCCTGGCTCGCTACTCGGAGATCGTAGCCCTGAGCGAGCCTGGCAACGGATCAACTGACCACGTCTGGTGGAGGGGCAGGAACACCTGGGGCGGGGAAGCACCAGGACGGGAACTGCTGCAGGTTCGACGATGTGATGGAGGGGCAATCATCACAAGTGAAAAAAAGACCACCCGAAACCTGGAAAGAAGGGGCAGACAGGCCGGGTGAGTGTATTGGGCCTTGGCTGCCAATGAGAGGGACGCCAGGTTCGGCTTCGGCGTTGGGATGCGCTAAGAAGAGGGTGGAGGGGGTTGCGATGCCGCGATGTACTGTGAACCCCGCCTTGCGATGATACAACAGCAACGACACATACCATTTTTTCCAGCCATGTGTTCCTCGACGGCGTTTACGCTGACGAATCGCTTGGAAGGAGACGAACGCATGGCATGGAAGCACTTCTAAAGTCCCAATAGTTCCGATGTCCCCGCATCCGTATTGCATGTAGTGGCACATCATCATATTGAACAAGGAACGGAAACGTGACGATGGTGGGGTTGAATACGCCGGGGCATGGAGACTTCACCGGGAGCTAGGTTACGCTGGGCAAAAGCAATGACAGCAATTGGCAAACTGAGCTGTTCGGCTGGGGCTCCAGGGGCCCTTTTTTTTTTTTTTTTTTTTTTTTTTTTTGGTTTCGAGGTAGTCACATTCCCGGGCGCCCTTTGCCGGTAGTGCGCCGTGACGAACGGGGACTTCAACCTCGAATGACTCAGGACTGCTGCTGCTTCTTTATAAGAGGCATGATCTGCCCGTCAGTTTCCACTGGACATACAACAAGATATACCCTCGCAACATATACACCTCTTCTACTTGAAAGATATCCCGGTATTATATCTGCTGGAAGCTACCTATCCTTCTTTCTCATCTTACTTCTTCTCCTACCGGATTCGGTACATCAGCTCTTCGTATCTAGTGCGAATTCGCTGTGTGGCCCGGTTACGTTCTTCCCGTTCCAAAATAGCAAAACCGTTCCCTACGAACCGTTCCCCAGGCTTTGGTCAATTGATCCCCGCATTTTGCCCAACATGCCTATGTGAGTTCCACGTCCAACCGCGCGGGGGATTCAGTTGCGCAAATCCGTATCCCTTCCGTACAACGAGTCACAAACTCGCCAAAACACAAGCTGACCGCAAGCTCTTCGTTGTGCTGCAGGCTGAAAGACCCCTCCAAAAAGTACAAGCCGTTCCCGCCTCTGAAACTAACCAACCGCCAATGGCCGGACAAGACCATCGACAAGGCACCGAGGTGGTTGTCAACGGATCTCAGAGATGGCAACCAGAGCTTGGTGGATCCCATGGTACGCAAACGGCAGCCCCCGCTAAGCTCTAGATTCCATCATACTTCCTTTATGCAAGTGGGTTGGCTGATATATCCCCTTTTTCCTAGAATGGCGAACAAAAGTGGAAGTACTTCCAGATGCTCGTGGAGCTCGGTTACAAGGAGATCGAAGTCTCTTTCCCCTCAGCATCGCAAATCGATTTCGACTTCACAAGACGCCTGATCGAGACGCCAGGCACAGTACCCGACGATGTCTGGCTCCAGGTTCTCTCGCCATGCAGAGAGGACCACATTAGACGCACCGTCGAGTCGTTGAAGGGGGCCAAGAAGGCCATTGTTCACATCTACCTCGCCACAAGCGAATGTTTCCGGAGAATTATTTTCAACCACTCAGAGGATGAGAGCGTTGAGCTGGCGACCAAGTGCGCCGCTCTGGTACGGTCGCTGACCAAGGACGATCCGTCACAATCAGGCACAGAATGGGCATTCGAGTTTAGCCCCGAGACATTTTCAGATTCCAGCCCTGAGTTTGTCATCAGAATCTGCGAGGCCGTCAAGGCAGCGTGGGGCCCGACCAAGGAGAACCCCATCATCTTCAACCTTCCCGCCACCGTCGAGATGTCAACACCGAATGTCTACGCTGATCAGATTGAGTATTTCTGCCGCCATATCTCGGACCGTGAGACAGTGTGCGTCTCCCTGCACCCTCACAACGACCGCGGATGCGCCGTGGCTGCGGCTGAGCTGGCGCAGATGGCAGGTGCCGACCGAGTAGAGGGCTGCTTGTTCGGAAACGGCGAACGAACTGGTAACGTCGACCTGGTAACGCTTGCCCTGAACCTCTACACGCAAGGTGTGACGCCCAACGTCGACTTTTCCGACCTCCAGAAGGTAATCAAGGTTGTGGAGGAGTGTAACAAGATTGAGGTACATCCGCGCGCGCCATACGGCGGTTCCCTGGTTGTGTGTGCCTTCAGTGGCTCACACCAGGACGCCATCAAGAAGGGCTTCCAGCTGCGTGAGAAGGAGGGTGCGGAGTACGACGACCGTTGGCAGATTCCTTACCTGCCGCTCGATCCTCAAGATATTGGTCGCGACTACCAGGCTGTCATCCGCGTGAATTCACAGTCAGGTAAGGGTGGTGCTGCTTGGATCATCCAGCAACATCTGCACCTCGACCTCCCACGCGGCCTGCAGGTTGCCTTTTCCAAGGTTGTCCAAAACATGGCAGAGCAGAAGGGCCGGGAGCTTCTCCCCACCGAGATTACGCAGCTCTTCCGCGATACGTACCATCTCGACAAGAAAGCACGCTTCAGCATTGTGGATTACAACATCAACCCCGATCGCTCCACCTCTCCGGCGCCTCCCGCCCCAGGCAAGACCCAGGACACCAAGAACCTCATGAGAGTGTTCGAGGGTGTTATTTCTATCGATGGCGCCGAGTACCAACTCCGCGGCCGCGGCAACGGTCCGATCTCCAGTCTCGCAAACGCCCTTCGATCTATCAATATTGACCTCGACGTTCAGGACTACAAGGAACATGCAGTGGGCAGGGGTCGCGAAGTCAAGGCGGCAACATATATCGAGTGTGTGGCACCGGGTGTGGAGGAGAAAGTATGGGGTGTGGGCATCCACGAGGATGTCGTTCAGAGCTCGCTGATTGCTCTGCTGAGTGCTGCTAGTAGCGTAAGTGCAACTTGGGGGACGTGTGTGCCTTTGTGAGTCCGGAGAACTGACCGTCCTGTGATGCAGTTTGCCCTCAGCCGACAAGGGAGCCCCATTATACCGAAGCAACAGCTCGCGACAAACGGTACCAACGGACACCTACACATTCCGGATATCATCAACCCTCTGACCCGGAAGGCCGAAAACATTTAAAGCCGAGGGCTTGACAAAAGGCTGGACAACAGATGAACATGACGTGGTATGACAGGGGCTTTGCTTAAGCCTCATGGTTTTGTTTTCTTTCTTGCTTACTCGGAGGGGAAAAGTCGCTCCTTTTGGTTTCTCTTTGATTGGGATGGAAAAGTTCTGATTCCCCCGATACTCTTTGTGTGGTTTTCGTCTTTTTCACGGACTTGTGGCATCAGTGATGATCGTTGTTTTGCAGTTTGGGTTGGAAGGGCGGTGTAGGTAGGAGGTGCATAGGCCGTGGGTTGACGAGACGAGGTGAAAAGGGGGCGAGTGTTACAGCAAACTCCCAAAAAGGGGCTCGTCATCGTTCCAATAGCAACCAAATGGCGGGGTTGGCCACAAGCGGGGAAAATGTAAAATAGCCAGTACAGCAGATTATCTAATGGAATACCTACCGCATCTACAGTCCTCAGCAGCTCGAATCCGAGCGAAACTTGTCTGGGTGGCCTTCACGTGACTTTTCTCCCCAAAGCTCCTGTTCCATCTCACGGTCTCCAAAAAAGACTTGGATGAGGAGAAGTCACGTGCAAGCCGCCCGAGCAAGGTAGGGCGCAGATTCGAGTCTGCTGAGTCGATGCGGTATCTGTATTGAGTTGGAAACCGCTGCAAACCCAAGGTAATGCGCTAACCCTCCTCCCCATGGGCGAGTGCCATGTGTTTTGACTCTTCATCGTGCCCTGCAAGGCCACTGTGGAGAGAAACAATCTGGGGACATGCGAATACATCCGTGCTGAAAATCAGGTTCGGCTGTGTGTTGCGGAACACACCCCGCGCCTCGTTTTTTGGTTTGTCTGGCTTTTGTAGTCTTGGGATGGTGGGGGAGGGAGCGTCAGCAATCGCCCTTCGACCAATGAGCGCATGGGCCGCTTTTATGATGGGCGACGCAAAAGGCTACAGAAGTGTCCAGAAGAACGCTGAGGATACACTCATCGCAAGGCGCGCCTGTACAGGAACAGTTTCATCGTGAAGACTGCCTGGGACCGAACGCTGGTTCGTTCTATACGTATTGAGATCAAGCCTCCCGAGACCACCTAGCAAAGACTTCTGGAACACTTAGGCACCGAAGACTTCGGAATTGGGTACGTAGAAAAGCCAGGGTTGACGGACATGAATCACGTAAACATCGGTGACAGACGGGAAGGGCAGCAGCCGCCCTGCCCGTCTTCCATAGTAGCTCTCTACCCGCACCTCGACAAGGTGCGAAGGAGAGGATTGAGAAAGGCAGTATTTTTCTGGCAACTCATCTGGGCGACTGCCCGTTCCGTCTCCTTCTGGGGCTGCCTACCTCATGAGCAAGACCCCCAAGCATGACCTGGACTCTTATATCCCGTCTGGTTCACCTCTCGGGAGTGTTGTGGCAACCTGGCAGCCAGAATACGGGCAGATGAACGAGGGTATGGAGAGGCGGTCACTGCACTTTTCTTCAGCGAAGACGCAGAAAATGGATCCAGAACGTGCGAAAATCCATTCTGCACTGGCCCAGTGACAGAGGGACTGGTAGCCTTGCTACACAGTGCGGAGCAGCACGGAAGGACGTCGTCGGGTTCAGTTCTGATTTAGACTTTGTACGAAGGAATTGTCGACGTCCCTTTTTCTAGTACAAGCAGTATATAAAACCTGGGATCGCTGCCTCATCCGTCGGTCTTTTTCCATCCCCCAATCTTATCGGCGCTATACGTACTCTGCAAACCGAGGTGTAGGTTTGGATTCGACACTGTACGTTTCCACTCCCTTCTGCAGCCGCTTCCATCTTGGTACAGCGAAGGCAACCCTTTCTAGGTCGATACGTGCTGCTGTTCGGCTGCAGTGCAAGCAGCAGCATCCACATTCACCAAAACCGGAACCTACGATTGTTGACAAAATTGGACAAAATACAGACCCGCCCGCGACACCGCCCGAGCTCTGTGCAGCAATCGATATTTCTGCAGCAAATTTTTTTTAATTTTTTTTTTCTTCTTCTTTTTTTGAGATTCCACGTTGCGTCTTGCTTCTGGGTTGTCAAGACTGGAGAAGGCGTGCTGCTTGGCCATCGGTTGCTGCTTTGACTTCAAAAGACCATAGCCCAAATCCTAATAATCCGATAAGCCCCCCCCCCCCCCCCCCCGTGGACCCATCCGTCGAAACCCCCCGCTTGTGTTCCACGCAAACTTTAGCTGCGTTCAGAACCAACTTTCTCCCTGTCCACCCTCCTCCGACTTTGCAAATCCGCGTTTCCCATTCAAGGACGGACACGGCATCACACTGCAATCATGGAAGGCTCACCGGACATCAACACCGTCCTCACCAACTCTCTGAGTCCTGGTAAGTTACCCATCTCCCATCGAGTCTCCTGGCGCGCGCTGGTGTTTGCCCCCCCCTATGGATGACGTGTGATCGGCCTGCAAGCCTCATATTTTCTTTTTTCCCTTTCCTGACTTGACTGCCCTCTAGACGCGTCGCTGCGCAATGCTGCCGAGCAGCAACTTATCCAGGCCTCCGAGCAAAACTTCGTAAGCATTCTCTCTCTTCCCCGCCATCCTCCCCCTTTTTCCATCGGTGACCTTACCGCATGCTATGTGTGCTGTTTTTGCTGACTCCCTCGGTTCTACCTGTAGCCACAATACCTCCTTACCCTCGTCCAGGCGTTGGCAAATGAAAACGCCGAGGGTCACATTCGAGCCGCCGCCGGTATTGCACTAAAGAACTCTTTCAGTGCCCGCGAGTTCGCGACACAGACCAGGCTACAAGCAAAATGGCTTCAACAGACGGACCGGGAGACCAAGACGCGTGTCAAGCAGCTGTCTCTGGAGACGCTGGCTTCCTCAAACGCACAGGCTGGCCAGGCCACCGCTCAAGTCGTTGCCGCGATTGCTGCGATTGAGCTTCCCCGCGATCAGTGGCCAGAGCTCATGCCATCGCTTGTGCGGAATGTCAGCGAAGGCACCCCCCACCAGAAGCAGGCTTCCTTGACAACAATCGGTTTCGTTTGCGAGAGTCAAGATCAGGATTTGAGGAACAGCTTGATTGCGCATTCCAACGCCATCCTGACGGCGGTTGTGCAGGGTGCCCGCAAGGAGGAGACAAACCTAGAGGTCCGCCTGGCAGCCATTACTGCGCTGGGTGACTCGCTGGAGTTTGTCGGTAACAACTTCAAGCATGAAGGCGAGCGCAACTACATCATGCAGGTTGTTTGCGAGGCCACGCAGGCGGAAGATTCGCGGATACAACAGGGTGCGTTCGGTTGCCTCAACAGAATCATGGCGCTGTACTACGATACGATGCGGTTTTACATGGAGAAGGCCTTGTTCGGTCTGACCATTCTGGGGATGAAGAGCGACGACGAAGACGTTGCCAAGCTAGCCGTGGAGTTCTGGAGCACCGTCTGCGAGGAGGAGATTGCGATCGAAGACGACAACGCCAACGCCGACAGCTCCGAACAGATGCGGCCTTTCTACAACTTCAGCCGTGTTGCCACCAACGAGGTTGTCCCTGTCCTTCTTGCTCTCCTCACCAAGCAGGACGAGGATGCGTCGGACGACGAGTACAACATCTCGCGTGCGGCATACCAATGTCTCCAGCTGTACTCTCAGTCGGTCGGTGCCGCCATCATCCCTCCTGTGATCCAGTTCGTCGAGGCGAACCTGCGTCACGAGGACTGGCATCACCGCGATGCTGCAGTCTCTGCCTTTGGTGCCATCATGGATGGGCCCGAGGAGAAGGTCCTCGATAGCATTGTAAAGTCAGGCATGCAGCCCCTGATCGCCATGATGGACGACCCCTCGATCCACGTTCGGGACTCTACCGCGTATGCCCTGGGCCGCATCACCGAGACCTGCGCCGAATCCATCGATCCTCAGCAACACCTTGACCCTCTGATCCACTCGCTCTTCAATGGTCTGATGAACAACCCCAAGATGGCGGCTTCGTGCTGTTGGGCCCTGATGAACATCGCTGAGAGGTTTGCTGGCGATACGGATGCGGCTCAAAACGTTCTCACCCCATACTTCAAGCAGAGCGTCGAGAATCTCATGACGATTACGGGTAGGATGGACACCGAGGCTTCGGTGCGCACCGCTGCCTACGAAGTCCTCAATACCTTTGTGCGTGCCTGCGCAGTGGAGAGTCTGCCCATTGTTGCTGAACTCTCTGAGCATACGATGAAGCGCTTGGAGGAGACGGTGCCCATGCAGAGCCAGGTTGTTAGCGTCGAGGACAAGATTATCCTCGAGGACATGCAGACGAGCCTGTGCACAGTCATTCAGGCCATTATCGAGCGTGTGGACAAGGAGATTGCCCCGCAAGGTGACCGTATCATGAGTGTCCTGCTTCCGCTCCTGCAAAGCGTCAGTGGAAAGTCGAGCGTCCCCGAGGCTGCATTCACCACGATCAGCAGCCTTGCGAACGCAATGGAAGAGGACTTCGTCAAGTACATGGAGGCCTTCGCTCCTTTCCTCTACAACGCCCTGGGCAACCAGGAGGAGCCGAGTCTCTGCTCGATGGCGATCGGTCTCGTCAGTGATATTACTCGTTCCATGGGCGAGCGCAGCCAGCCGTGGTGCGACCAGTTCATGAACTACCTGCTGAACAACCTCAGAGTATGTGTCATTCGTGCCTTTTGTTTACTGCCTTCCCCAATGTTCATGGAGAAACGCGCTAACCGTTGGTTTCAGAGCGCTGCCCTTGCCAATCAATTCAAGCCCGCTATTCTCCAGTGCTTCGGCGATATCGCCGGTGCCATCGGCGGCCACTTTGAGACCTACCTCTCCATTGTTGCCCAGGTCCTGCAACAGGCTGCCACGATCACCGCCAGCGCTGAAGGCTCCTACGAGATGTTTGACTACGTCATCACTCTGAGAGAGGGCATCATGGACGCCTGGGGTGGAATTATCGGTGCGATGAAGGCCGGTAATAAGAGTACGTTCCCCTCGCCTGCTCTGGAACCGTTTTCCTGCTGACTTGTTGGACCTACAGCCGCCGCTCTCCAGCCTTTTGTCCCTTCCATCTTCGAGATGCTGAATGTGATTGCGAACGACAGCAATCGGAGCGAGCCCTTGATGCGGTCAGCAATGGGTGTTATTGGGTGAGTTCTCGCACCAAGACCGACCATGAAACATTGCTAATACCATATAGTGACCTCGCCGATGCGTATCCCAACGGTCAACTTTCTGATGCATTCCGTCAGGACTGGGTCACAGCGCTGATCAAGGAGACGCGCTCCAACCGGGAATTCCAGCCACGCACCATTGAGACTGCTCGGTGGGCGAGAGAGCAAGTCAAGAGACAAACCGGCGGTACCATGGGCGTCATGCAGCAGACATGAGAGACACCTGGTCAGCTTTGGGAGCGCTATCAACGCCGCCCAGATACTTCCCCCTTTTCCCCCAATTGATTTCTCCTGCGAGCCATCGTCCCCTCACAGACTGAGGGTAATTCCATCGGAAGAAATATTCGCCTCGTCATTTCCCCCGCAACCCCTTCGCAGCAACTTCCCTGGATGACACGGCACGACACGACACATGATCAGAACGAGATGCACAGACGGTGTGTATATAGACCACTTGGCACCTTTCATTCGGACATCACATACCCCTAGAAAGTCACTTCACCATTTACTTGTTTCCCCTGGAGCTGCTGGCACCTTGTTTTTTTTTTTTTTTTTTTTTTTTTTTTCTGATATGTTTTATTTTCACGCGGATTCGGGGATGGCATAGAGCGAATATCATGTAATGTTCCATGCTCCAAGGGTTTCGGAGCATGGAACAAACCACCACATCATGTAGATTTCTTTCAGAGCGCGACATTACCCAAAAGGCGGTGGTATGGATGGCTTAGTCGGTTCAAGTGAATTGGCTACGGAGTTTGGGCGGGTGGTGGGGGGTTTCAACGGGATATCATCCGGTGGGCCGTGGGCGGACAAAACGCATGGAGTCGAGGAGATGAGGGATTCTACACAGCTGAACTGTTTATCCCAGTTTCACACACGCAAGACTCACGAATGGAAGGCGCGTCGTGTGCCCTCTCTTGATCAAGATGCCCTCACACATTGACAATACTACAAGGTTTTGATCTAACACGGCGGGGCGCTTTGGCCGAGGGGAGTTTGTCAATCATCATTGATTTTTGTTGCAAACCTGTCGAGTGACAGGGACTGCTGTCCTACCCCAAGAATAGGGTAGGATCTAGGTAGAGATGATTCGAAAAGAATGATAGCAGGTTGGCCCCCAAACAAGCTTGATGTGCAAAGCTCTTGTTTCTTTCATGTGATGATCCTTCGAGTGTTCGGACGGCTTGAGAGTGCCGGGCAATCGTAACAATCACTCTTGGACGAACGCACCATCAGACTGAGGGACGGAAGGGCGATCGGTGATCGATCATTACACCCGTCTTTTCTCTTCGGTGTGTTTCGTCGTTACGGTGACATGGGTATATCATAGGAGGTAACCCTTGCACGAGTGGGGGGTTCGTAAGGGGAGGAGGAGTATCCTGCTGCTTTCCCACTTGCTGATGGAGGGGGGGCAAAACACCCGTCGGGATCTTTTCCTGGCCGTTGTCTTCATCACAGCCAAGATGAAAAAAAATGAAAGGTAGGAAGGCGAGGGAGTTAGATTACATGCCACGCCCGCCGAGACGGGACGGGACGGGATAATAGGAGGTTGAATGGACGGACAGATAGGTAGGTAGGTAGGTAGGTAGGTAGGTGGGTAGGTAGGTAGGTAGGTGGGTAGGTAGGTAGGTAGGTGGGTAGGTAGGTAGGTGGGTAGGTAGGTAGGTAGATAGATATGTGGGTTTTGACCGCCCTGTTCGTGCGTGGCTGGCCTTTTTTGGGGGGGGGGGGGGATGCCGAGAGCAGAGACGGGCTACGTAGAAGGGTGAAGGTCTTGGTTGGAAAGGGTACATATGGTAAGGCTGTACGGAGCAAGATCATGGCAGGGCAGAAGCAACAGGCCAGGAACTGGAGGGAAACGGAAGAAACTGATTCGGATGAGGCGGTGTGGTAAAATAGGCATGGCATCCTTGAGGCGTGCATGGGCAGTCCTGCGCCTTAGGTAAACGTCCCTGGCGATCGATCTCTGTGTTGTGTGATATCCTCGAAACTGCTGTTGTTGCTGAGGAAAGGACCGGTACGCCGCTGGGCCTGGACCGTGTCGGGATATCTCTGTCTTTCGGTAGAGCAGTGCTCCAACAAGTATGCAGTTGCGTGCGTGTGTGATAAAAACTGCAGCTGGGGATAGGAAGAACCAAGCCAAGGTGACGTTTGGGACGAATCCACTTTTGCATAAATGTTGAATGACACCGGCGGGTGTGATGAGACCCTGCGGAAGGAATAAGGCTATCCCACCGTTAGGAAGGATTCCAAAGCTTGTTCAGAGAGGGGTGGCATCCATAGGAAGTGATATGATAAGCTGCCGGCGTGCATGCTGTGGCAGATGGACAGACAAACGGGGTTTTGTCCATGTGAGAGAGCGGTAAACCGTCTGTCTCGCTGGTTGATGGCAACATTGCACACAAGAATGTTTCGTATCAAGCCGTATGGTATGGCATAGAGTATTGCGAGAGTGGAAGACTCGAGGTAGATCGGTAGGACCACGGACGCCTTCGACCTACTGCGCTGTGTACCTATCCATATCCGGGTAGGAGAGGAGAGAAGAAAAGTGACCGTCCAAGGCTGCTAGCAGACGCAAGGTAGGCTTTCTTCCATGGAGACCGAGTCGGAGGTATCGGAAGACGACGGGAGGGCAGATCTTGGGTGTGATCTGATAAGGGCCTCCCAGTGGACTCGGCTGTACGGCAACTGGTGAGAAATCACTTTACCACAAGGCAAAGGACCGGGACAAGGGGAAAATAGATGGATGGGGGGGGAGGGGAAATGGGAATGGAAGGAGAGGAATACGTTTGGTGGTGGTAGTGGAGGTTGGGCTCATCAGTTTGTGTTACTCGACCTGAGCGTGAGACGGGGGTGAGATATCCGGCTTTCGTTTCTTCGATGTTGGGTTATCATCCACCTTCCGATCGAAGGGAGCTGAAGGTGCGATATTGTTCGCGAACCGTTGTGGAATCTCGAACTATCTACTCTCATGATCCCATGAGCTCTAGCGGGAATTGTCTACATGTTCGTTGTGTGGAACTTGGTAACGAAAGTATATCGATATGTACGAGTCGGGTCCTATTAGGATAGGGAGACAGCCCCATCTAAGCTGCCCACTTGGCTTGGCTTTGATTGTTTGTCGAACGGCAGAAGAGGAGGGCGAACAGTGGTTTTGTTTCTTGTAGCACGACGGGTGTATTCGGCACCTGATTACCCCGTACAGCTGGCCTGGTCGCGAGAACGGGATCATCTCCTCAACGATTTCGATACGGCATCGTGTTCTCGTTGTCTCGAACTTTCAGCTCACCTCGGCGTCTTTGGTGATCGCTTTCGGTCGCAGTGGAGGCCGATTGTCCGTACCTCGCTCGTGGTATGGGCCATCTTGTGAAAGCCTCAAATATTGTCAGAGCACCAAAAAAATAAAAAAAATAAATAAAAAATATAAAAAATACTGCCCACCGTGCAGGTCGCACGGTTGTGTCAAACCTACCCCTGGACTGACAAGGGTCTGAAAGTGAGTCGGTCAAGCACCCCGTTCCACTCATCATGTTGGTGGGCAGCTGTGGGAGGGTGGTGGCACTCAATCGGACCTCTCCCGTACAAGATGGTGTCGGCCTGCAGCGGTTCGAGTGTGAGAGGCTCGAGATAAAGAAATGTCGCGAAATCGCGGCAAATGCAGGCAAGTGGGTAACACGGTGGCCGGACGGCTCAGGAAGCAACCTAGACACAGTACGCCAGCTTTCTTTTTCCATTTTTCTTCACCTAGGGACGCTTTCAAGTTTTCTTCAAGCCTGGAAGCTCTCTTCATATCACACACATCCCACACATCCCACACGAAACCACACGGAATACCCGGACGTCACCCACGTTCCCACTGACGAGGCACCCCGTCGTCCTATCGCCATATTGCACAATTATCATCCAGGGTTCTACTGGGCTGTAGGCTGGCTGCAACGAGGGGTACTCGGCCTTTTTCGGTCGGCTGTTGGCTGCCTATCACGAGGAGAGTGAGAGAGAGAGAGAGAGATCACGCCTCACAAGCGGAAAACCCTGAAGGCAGGCTTTTCAAATGCGGGCAAGGTGCTTTTCAAATGCGGGCAAGCTGCTTTCCATTTTCGAGCAGCATTTTCGATCGATGGGTAGGTAACCAAGGAATCCAAGGAGGAGAGCCGCTGTGACGAGCGGGATCCCAAGAGGCAGAATAATGATTGCTTTTTCTCGTCCATCCTCCCCCTCCCCCCCCCCTCCCTCCCCCTTCCATCCCCCTCCTCCAGCGCTGCCACTCTCCCGAAGTGGGCGAGTTCAACGACAACACTCTTGATGTATGGCCGAGTTACCCCCCGAGGAATGTGAACTCGGGGCCTGACGACGACTTGACCTGGGTCTTTACACGTACCTGCAGCCTATCTTTTTCCTTTGGAGTTTTGTTCCGCTTTTCTTCATCACTGTTTTTGTCTGATGAAGGAACATATGCTTGCCTACTCCCACGAATTGCCTGCCCGCGTTGTTCGCACGGTCGCCCCAAAAATATCCAGTTCCCTCTCCCGTCGGCCGGCAACACCCCCTTCTAGGCTGTCGTTCACCCCTCCCCCCAATCAACCCCCCCCTCTTCCGCTTTTGCCCTGCCGGCAACTCCAACGACGCCCGCCGCCCCGCCCCCACGGAGCCTTGAAGCCGCCCCGGCAAAGCAAGCACTTACACTGTTAGGTGGTTTCGGTGTTGCCAATTTTCACAAGGGCAGTCAAAAGGGAGATGAACGACGGGTGTGCCATTCCGTCGTCTCGTTTTCTGTTGATGGTCCGTCCCCATTGCACACCTGCTTGCATGCCAATTAGTCTGCTATCACCGTGATCCCTTCATCCTTCGACCCCGGAGTCAAGATGGATGTCGAGATGAAGGATGCAGCACACTTGAGCCCGTCAACCTCGGTTCCGGCCAGGACTTCGGCACCAGCCCCGGCACGTATTCCGGGGCTCACATTTGCGTCGAGTCAACCGAGAACTTCGTCTTCGGCGTCGGGACTTCATGCCCAGGATGATATTACTGCAACGGCCATTGCTGCTGGAACCCAACTGCAGTTGCAGCAACAACAGGAGCAGCTCCGCGCAGCACAGCGTCAGATTCAGGAACAACAAGCAAGACTGGACCATTATCAGAAATACGGAGCGCTACCAGAGGACCCTTCTATCAAGCGGAGAGCTCCTCTTGCCTGCCGCAGGTGTGTGTGCCTCGTGATCTACTACCTTACCCTCCCTTTTTTCCACCCCATAGGCCTTGTATAGATGGATATCCACCAACCCAATGTGTGCTTTTTTACGCGGTGCTCTCCTCTCTTGTTGAAATCTCAAGATCGACAAGACTCTCTTCACCACGCTCATCTTGCTTGTGACCAAAGCACTCGTCCGTTAACCTTGTCCTTGCGAGTTCATCGCTAGATGCCGCCGTATGAGAAGTAAATGTCATCAAATCGTGAAGGGGCAGCCTCCTTGCCAGGCATGTATCGACTCCGGTCTGGACGCAGAAACATGGTGAGAAAACCACCATTCCTTCGTGCGCTACTCTTGTGTGAACGGTACCGTATCATGCTGACTGCATCGGAGTACAGTGTGTTCCCGGTTCGGGGCCAGCCTGACCGTGATCGGGAATATCGTCACCCTCGTACCAAGGGCGAGAAGGGCAAGCGAGATGCGAAATGGCACCGCCGTGATATCCTGGAGAGACCCGTCAACACAACACAGTCTGGTGTGGATGAGAAATCCCGTGATGTATGGGAGCTCCTTCCGCCACTGGACCATCTTATCATGGCGATCAACAACTTTACGGCTCATTACTTTCAGCTAGGGTTCATCCCGAAGCAGGCCTTTCCGGAACGGCTGAGGCATGACCAGAAATCGATCAGTCCTTTCTTCCAGCTCTCGATTCTCAGCATCGCCGCCAGATTTACGAAGCCTTTCGTTGATCGGTATGGTGGGCCAGTCCAGGCTGCCGAGGTCTTCATGGAATCTGCTACGGCCATGGCTGTGGGGGAAGTGTATGAGGAACCGAATCTGGAACGCTGCCAGGCCTTTTATCTTTTGAGCATCGCACAGCAGGGGAGCGGAATAAAGCACCATAGCTCGGTACGTCGTCTCAAGATGACTGGAATGGTCTGCCTGTGAAATCACTCTGACACGCGGCAAGCTCAACATGGCCATCGCAATGAGAATGGCTACCCTCTTACAGCTACACCGAGAGGAGACGTATGCGCTCGAGAACCCCACGGCAGAACGGGTCCTCCAGGCCGAATCGGCTCGGAGAACTTTGGTAAGCCTCCGGTGATGCCGTGGTGATGACTTGGCCCTGGCTCATATGATTTGCAGTGGATGTTGCACAGCCAAGATAATCTGCACTCGGGCCCGCGCTCGCCGGTGCTTCTTTCAGCGAGCGACATCACTGCGCTGCTTCCCGGCGATGAGGTTGATTTCGAGAGTTCACAGCAGCCAACATCGAGGGCGGCTCTTGAGGACACGCAACCTGCTCAGGAGAACCCTCGCCTCGTTGCTGATCCGGGACGGTCCCTTTTCGCGGCCCTGATCCAGGCACACGATTACTGGGGAGCGGTTTCAAGGAGAGCCATGCGAAACGAGACAAGCAAGCGGCCATGGGATCCAGACAGCACATATGCGCAAATGGCAACACGACTGGCTACGTGGGAAGACGGGCTTCCGGACAAGTACCGATGGAGCACCGACAATCTTCGACATTACAAAGAAGCTGGAGTCGACCTGGTATGGTGATACATCATCCCGATGGACGAGTTCCAAGAGAAACCAACTAACAGTTGTAGGGATATCTTGGTGTTACCATGATCCCGCGTCTTTGCAACATTGTGATTCGCAAGGCGTATCTTCCAGAGTAGGTATGGAACAACAGGGAGGCCAGGGCTACTCGCTAATTGTTCCATGTCAGGATGTTGACGCATGATGAAACCGATCCAAACCTGTCTGAATTCTGGGCCTCCATGGCTCTTGAATTATTTCGAAACGTCGAAGACCTGTTCGAGCAAGTCTACTCGCAGTACTCGGGCCGCGAGGGAAACGAAGGCACAGGGGCCCAGATGGCGGTAAGCAGCCGGCAGGTTTTACTTTCTTGGATGAGCGCACTGTTGACGGGAACCCCAGGCTTTTTGTGTCTATACCTGTGGGTTTCTGGCATGTTACCCATACAAGTATCCGAGCCGTACGTTGTTCCCCTTTTTTTTGGTCGAGACTTGTCGCGACCGATCCTGACGGCTTTCTAGTCTGCCCGGAGTCAGCTGTTACTCCGAGAGCCGCCAACATGGTGGAACAGGTTCTCAACATCTTGGACGAGTGTAAAGACGTCTGGCCACTGGCTAGTAGATGGCACAGTCATCTGGCCAACTTCTTTGATGCGAAGGACGTCGTGGAGCCCGGGCCGGAGGGGAGTATGGCTGATAATGTGAGGTGCCCCAAGATCGCATGCACGAACGGACCGGACAGCTCACGAATTCCTTTGCAGAATGGGAAGGCATTCAGTGCAATCGGAACGGCCCCGGCCACGTCCCGGGAGCCACCCCAGTCGAACATGCATCATCACTCACAAACGACCATGGCCGGCTACGGAACGGAGGTCCCTCCAGCTCCTAGACCACCGTCTCTGCCACCGCCGCGTATTGATCCGAATCTCCGCATCCTACCGCCACTTATTCCTCAGTCTCAGGCCATACCACGGCCGGGGCCGCAGAACTACCCTCTATCCCCCCAACATCCATACTCTCCTGTCAGTCCTCAACATCCTGTATCGCCCCATCACCATCCTCTTCCTCGGCCCCATCGACACCATGTCTCTCACTCTCACCAGCCTCCATTTCCCCCGTCCTACCAGCATCCAGTTTCTCCCCACCAGCAGCGAACAGTTCCCTTCCCTCCAAACACTGTCACGTATTCGGAGAAGACGGGTCGGTCGATACACCACCCCAATCGTTCCCATTCTCCGTTGTTGGCTTCTCCAACCCAACAACCGAGCTTTCCACGGGAACCCCAGCAGCAGACTCCTTCCTCGTCTTTTCAAGCTCCCGTTTCTCCTCGTCAGCAGCATCCACCCACATCACTCCGCTATCAGCCTGCTGTCTCTCCCCAGCAACCACGCCCGATACCTTTCTCTACGTATGCTAGATCCGCCTCAGCGGAGGAACAGAGAGCGCAATCGGTACAACCACCAGCTCCGAGACATCAGGGCCTCGGACTCATTCTCGAACCATTCGATCCTCGCCGCCATGCAGAGAGCACTCCGACTCGGGGAGGAATCGTGACGAGGTCACCGGCCGAACATACTTTCCCGGCAGCAGGCCCAACAACCGCACGTTTTCCAAAGCAGGCTCACTCCTCGCCTCTTCTTCCTTTGAACGATGGATACGAGAACGAACTGATCCATTTCATGACGGAAGGCGGTCACCCCACAATACAGGGCTTCGGGGCGCCTCTTCTTGTTGCCGCTGCGGCGTGATGGCTGACCGTGATCTGTCTGGACAGCATGAGCTGGATATTTCACCGTCCCTTGCGTTTGGATGGCGTGATGGTGGTATGGATCGGGGTCTTTGGGGACTGGTTATGCGGAGACCTTTGTATGCGATCACACGGTGAATTCGGAAAGGAAAGGAAAGGGAAGGAAAAGGTGAAAGGGTCAGGAAATGGGTATGGCATGGGGGTTCTCTGTAAATTTTGGGTAGGTGTTTCCTCCTGGACGATTGGTTTCTCCATTTCACCTCGTTTCCAATCTTCTTGTTTTCTCGTTTCCAATCTCTCTTGGCCTAGGGGTTGCTCCTATCTGTGGTTCCATGTTTGGTAATGACCCAATCTCGCGGGGTACCAACTGTCTGATGGTGTCGGTCATTTTGTTGATGGAGGGAGCTGGGGGGAAGGCGGGGTTATTTTGCTTTTGAACGCGGACATAGCCCCAGGTAGTGACTGCAAAGACGCGAATGTGGAAAACTCGCCATGATATTGGTGCGCACCCCGATTTTGGAATCTACTTCGTGTTTGTTGGTTTCAACTTGCTCTCATACGCATGGAAACATATTGTGGCTCTCATCAAAGTTGAAATATGGCTACCTATCTTTTAACTGCATATACCCGAACCTCCTGCTCGGCGTTCCGAGCTTTCGCCGCCCAGGGCGTGTAATTCCGTCATACCCGGTGCTTACGCTGCAAAAGAAAGTCGCCGCAGAAAGTGAATAAACCCTTTCTTAAAGGATATATTCTACGAAACCCCAAAGCCTGTCAATTAATCGCAAACACGCAGCGGCGCTCCCTTTCGTGCAACACGATCGAGATAACCGAAAAGAACTACCTGCGTACCCCACCACAGCAGAAACCGAGGCGCTTCCATTGAAAATGTCTGCGGCAGCAGCGCGCCCGGAGTCGGCGCAGAAGGTGCTTTCGCTGGTAGGTGTCTCCCCTCCCTACCATCTCCCTCTCGAAAATCGCTTCGGCCTTGGCCTTTGGTTCACATTGTAGGGAAAGGGACTGGGAGCGAGGCTAACGATGGGACGAAATTCGAAACAATTGTAGTACCGACAGCTCCTTCGCCAGGGAAACCAGTTCGCGGGGTACAACTTCCGGGAGTACGCCAAGCGCCGCACGAGGGATGCGTTTAGGGAGAACAAGAATGTCGAAGACGCCAGGAGGGTGCAAGAGCTCGTTCAGCAGGGCCTACAAGACTTGCAGCTGCTCAAGGTTCGTTCAGTTGATCTCTCGCCATGAAAATGAAGGGCGCAAGGAACGGCACCCTCCGGGGAAGAGACGCCGGACCCAAAACAAGAGCGCTGGCTGACAAGAGATCAAACGACGTAACAGCGCCAGGCTGTGATCAGCCAGTTCTACCAGCAGGATCGGCTGGTTGTAGAGGGTGGCCTTTCGGTACGTTTGCTGTCCTTTCCTTTGGCGAAGAGGTACTGACGATGTTGGTGTTCTAGGGCAAGGACAAGTCGGGGAAAGGGGGTACCTTGAGGCAAAAGGACACTGGGTACGTCTCCGATGGTCTTTTTTTTTTTTATTTTTTTTTTTATTTTTTTTTTTATTTTTTTTTTATTTTTTTTTATTTTTTTTATTTTTTTAATATTTTTTAGCAGTTTCTTGGAGCTACACTTGCTAACGGAATGTAGCTGGGATTGAGTTGATCAAAGGAGGAGGAGGAGGAGGACATGTTTCGGCTGGAAGTGTATGATTACTCACAGGGATACGAGGACAGTCGTGGTCGGTGTGGAAGACCTCCCATATCCATATCGAAGCTCTGAAATCTTTGATGGCGATCAAAGCGAGCTTCTGTATTACAGCACATCAATATTATTCCCCCTTCTCTTACTTTTAGTTTGAGATATGGCCCTGCATGATCGTTAGTACAGTATGCTGTTAAGCGAGGTTGTATCGACTTATCCAAGTAATGAATCTATCGTGCACGTTCCATTTTGTACGGTAGCAAGAATGCGAAGCAGGGAAATACGGCGGCACGGTTGACGGCTCGATACAGCAGCTGAGCACCCTGTCCTACGAATCACGGCAGTCTTCCAACAGTCAATTCAATTCCATCATGCTACAACCACACAGCACAGGTACATCCTAACAAGATTTTTCTCCATCTATGCTATTTCCTTTTGATTCCACTGCTGTTTAGGCATTGTCTGTTCCATTGCGCCATCAGCCTTTTCGTTGTTGCTTTCGAACGCCGCCTTCGAAATCCCACCCCCGACGATAGCAAAAGTCCCATCACTGGCACTTCGCGACAAACCGTTCGCGCATTATTCGTACACCATACATAACCTGACCTGCCCCATCCCCGTACATATACGGTACATACATTCGGAGCTCATCCGATGATTCTTACGTGTTCACCGGTTCTCTGAATGCCCCCCAAACGTCACGTCGAGTAACGATTGGCCGTCCTGCAAACCGAAAAAGCATCCCCACGCCCACCTGCCCATCCCACTGGTGAAGGGGGTTTTTTTTTTTTTTTTTTTTTTTTTTTTGGATAACTGGAACCTTCTGGGGAGAGAGGATCATCTGGCGCATATCCATCGAGGACCTGGATAAGAGAGGCGAAAGCGTACCGGGTCGACTTTGGACAGCCCGTTCGGGGTGTTGTTTCTGTGGCAATGCCGCCCATGGTGAGCAGCGTCCTCTTGCTTTCGAAAAGAAAAGGAGAAAATCTCCAAAGAGATAGGACGCTTCAACGACTTATCTCGCCGCGCCAAAGGATTGCCCTTCTGACAAGCTTACGTTTTTGTGTTGGATTTTAGCACTATCGGACGGCGACCCAAACACGTAGAGGCGCCCGCAGTGGATATCAAGAGGCAGATGATTTGGAAGGTGCGGTTTCGCTCTCCCTTTTCCCCCCCATGTGCTCTTGCACTTGCACGCGACAGCCTCCGTGGGCAATACTTCGGCTAGCTGTCTCTCTTTCGTGGGCCATCAAGCAGAACACTAATCAGCTTTTGCGCACACAGGCTTACCAGTGCGACAATGGCGACGCGGCTGGGTATCTGTCAACACCGGGGCGCCCAGGGACGCAGACGAAGAAGATGACATTTGGGCGCCAGACACCCCGTTCGGCATGCCCAAAGACACACATCTCCTTCCCAAATACACGCAAGACCTCCTGCGCGCGGCCCGAAGCTCGTATACGCCGCTGAAGCGCACCGCTCCTGACGACGATGAGGACGATGGCTATGATTCGGTCAAGCGAGAGAGAAACGAGGACGAGCCGGCAAAGGAAGGATTCAGGGTTTGGGGCTGGAAGCAACTCCCGCGCAACGCCGAGAAGCCGTTGCCTTCGCTCCTAGCGGCTCGTCACAAGAACACGATTACGCTGGCATCGAGGGCGGGGCTGGCGCACATCTCTGGACCAACCATCACCAGAGCCAGGGTGCGTCGGCTAGACGCTGCAGGCAATGCGTACCACCAGACCATCACCCTCACGGCCGGCCAGGAGGTTGACGGCGAGATCATATCCACTGAAATCGTTCCGGCCCCTGATGCCAAGGAAGCGGAGAAGCCGGTGAAGAGAAAGCCGCCGCCGCCTAAGAGGAAGCCCAAGGGGCCTGGGCGCGGCCGGAAGAAGGGAACTGGAAAACTGCCATTGCCTGTACCAGCGACTCGGTCGCAACAGCGACTTGTCGAAGGGGACGAGGCTGATGGAACCCAAGGTTCGCCTGCTGATGTTCCGACGGATGGCCCTGCGGACGACATAGCAGAGGGCTCCGTCGGGACCCCGGATGTCACGACTGCCGGTCCTGCTGATCACGAGGATGAAGGGTCCGCTCCTGGCAAGGCCGAGGGTGCTGAGAACGGCGATGGCATCGAGGAAATCGCAGCTGATGAGGGCGGCAAGGGCGGCAAGAGCGGGGCAAGCGCCACGACTGTGAGTATACTTGTTTTCGGTCCCTGGTGAGTTTCACTAACATGCATCAGCAGCCAACCGTTACAGTCGGGGGTGGAGAACAGGGGAGCGAACTGCAAGATGTCGACATGATGGATAGTTATTTCACCCTCTCCGACGAGGAAGAGTATGGTGAAGACGATGATGAGGAAGGCGGCGACGAAGAAAGCAATCCTCCTGATGCCGACGGTAACACCACCGCCAACTTCGAAGCTCAGTTCTCGGGCCTAGACCAGGATCAGGACATGGTTGACTCGGATGCGTCCGAAGCTATTCAGCCCAGCTCGGTCGAGGAGCCTGATGAGGAGCCACGCCGTGCCGGTAGCCAGGAAGAGGAAGTCACCATTTCCAACCCTCGCTTTTCACCGTCGGGGGGTCCAAACCTCTTGTCTACATCTCACTTTACATCGTTCCAGGTTGAGGGTAGCCCTCTCAAGAACGTAATGAACCTTTCGCCTACCGAAGGATCACCTATGGATTCGCCTGCAGGAGGAGCCTCGATCTCTGGGGCGAGTTATTTCGAGATCCAGCCTGCTTCTGAGGCTATGGACCTCGACTCGGGAGGCGAGGGTGTTAGTGAAGCAGACTTCTTTAGTACCGTGCAGGACGAAGCAGCAACTTCCGGAAACACACCGCTTTTCGAAACGGTACCGGATATGGTGGTGGGCTCCAATGACACAACCGCTTACAACACAGTATCGGACGTGCCAAGGGTGTCTGAGAATGAAAGCGTGGAGGACGTTCAGAACGTGCTTGATATTCCAGAGGGTACAGGGTATTCAGATGCGCCGATTGTCCAGGACGCAATGGATGCGTCGGATTTGCTGGGTGTACCAGAAGTACCAGATGTACCAAACGTCGCAGAAGTCTCGGGCATATCGGTTGCCCCAGAAGCTCCGGGTGTACCAGCTGCTGTAGACGTTTCAGCGGGATCGTTTCCTTCCGAGCCTACCGCCGTAGCGCCTGAATCACCACGACGGGAGCAGCCAACCATCGTTCCACCCTTCCAAGGTTTTAAGGATCCCCTAGACGAGTACGCTGCAGCGATAAGAAGACAAAAACTCAAAAACGATGAGGCCCGCAAGCGTGATGAATTGCAAACGGACTCGCAGCGTCACGCCCCTGCTATCAGAGTGTTATCATCACCAATACGAGATCACCAACCCGAGCAGACACTATCAGCCCCGGCGGCCCGAGAGGAGGAAGATGGCGATGGTCTCAATCTGCTGGGCAGCCTGGAAGCAGAGCTGGACCGCCAAGAGAGTCTCAGCAACGCCAGCGGCAGCAAGCCGGAAACACCGCTGCAGCCGGTAATGTCGTCAACGTCCTCCTTATTTGACCCGCCGCCAAAACAAATAGGATTTTACATGTTTGCCGGCCGCTATGAGCCGTACCCAACGGTCATGACGAGAATGCCGCCGCGGATCTCGGGGATGCCCCCTACTACAAAGATGATGATGGCGATGATGCAGCAAGGGACAGAAAGACAAGACAGGCCGGTAGAAGACAACAAGGGCAGTGGCAATCGCAGCAATGCTGACGGTAGCAACAAGGACGAGAACCTTGACCAATCTACGAGTGTTCCCACCGAGGAACCATCTTAGGAAGATGATTTCCGGTTGATTGCGGCTTTGGAGGCGGAACTTGCCAAAGAGCCCTGAACAGGATCGTGGTAGGGTCTAGCAAGGGTACAATGTCGGATTCCCCTTGTTTTCGTCCGTCAGCTTTGGTACTTTTTGCGTGACTTTTGCTGCTCGTTACTATTTTCTTCCTCGGAGAGGTTTGTCTTGGTGTGTGGTAACGGTGGAAATGACTGAATGAGAGAAGGGGGGCGGGTCGGTGATGGGGCCCGGAAATAGAGTTGGTGCATAGTTGAGCGCTCTATTTTCAGCTTTGTTATTTCTGTTATTCGTTTCTTCTGTATGTTTACGGGGATGAATCAAGGAGGCGGATAGGGCAAAAGGAACGGGAATGGAAACTGTTTCCTTCTGTTTTCCCTGGGATTCTTTAGGTTCCGTCACTTTGCCACACTTGTGTTTGTTCGTTGGTGGTATTGGGTATGGTCTTCTCTTTCAACTCGGAGAGCGGGTATTTCTCTATCTAGATTCAGTTTCGTAAGATATGTATTTTCAGTCATGATAAACGAGAGACTGGTTTGCGGCGCTTTATGCCATTTGCCTCATTGGGAAGAAACCGTAGATTTTTTCTGCTCATCCGTTCATAGACATATCCTTTTTTTTCCCCCTCGGCTACGTGCGATCTCCTTCTTATTGGCATACAGATAGCTATAAAAATTCAAACAGATACGTTCTGGGCCATCTATAGACAGATCGGTAGCATAACGTATGTGTATGTTTCCGTTGAGATCAGGTACTTGGGAAACTCTAGCCTGAAATGCCTAGGTAAATAAGGTATCTTCATAGCCCACGATGGGAAAAAGAAAAAGCGACATACACCAGCTGCCTCGGGGGGGGGGTTAACGTTCACTATCGGACACGAGCATCCTCGTAGAACAACGGGCATGGCTCATATGTCAGGATAGACAAGCGGGGAGGTTCAAGGTTATGACCAAAGGTACAGAGGAAGCGGCAGTACCTTATACACTCTCATTTCTTTTTGCAAGAGGGGGGTGCTTGTTCTTCACATGTCGGTTTCAATCCGGAGCAACCCTTTCCACAGCCAGCAGGGTCAAGTTGGTACCAGCTGCCTATGTAGCATTTTGAGTACGTACCACTTCCCTCACGGAGGACAATGCTACTACGGCCTGATCCCCCGCCAGAATCATGCTCGGAAGGACCTGGTCGGCGGACTGCGAGTGGTCTGTGATTTTTGGACATTCCAGCTCAGAGATGTCCCGAAGTTCTTCAAGGAGACATGTCAGCAGGCCGGGCCAAGACTTCTCTGCGAAGGTGATGCATAGGTATATCACGGGTGCCTTGGAACGCTCATTTCCAGCCGGCACGATCCCGAAAGCCACTGGATATTAGGCGTCTCACGACAATGCCAAAGTGAAAAAAAAAACAAAAAAAAACCAACGGAAAAGCTCCTGCATATCTCTCTTTTCCTCTAAAACTAAGCTGACTCAACCAAACAAAGTGTGGGTATATAATGTATGTTGCCTCCCAGCCTCCTTTCTTCCTCTTTCCTTCCAGAATCCAAACATTACCTTATACAAACGTTCATTTGAGTGTACATGAAAGTATGTGGCTTGAGCCTCGTGTACCTATAAGAACAGAGCCAGGCGAGAGAGGGCTGTGGGACCTGATATCTTCTTCTCTCTGCCTCTTCGCCTTTTTGTTAAAAAAAAAAAAAAAAAAAAAAAAATATTGTGTGAAAACAACGATAAAAAACCGCCAAACGTCTCGAAACGCCGCCGCTTGAAAGAAGACAGATAGAGTTCTTGCTGATGAAAATCATAAGTCCAGCCGCTGGAAAGAGAATAAACAAAATAGGAAATGACATGACGATAGAGTCTGTGGGGTGGGATGATGAGGATGATGGGATGTGGGAGCAGAAAGGATGACAGGCAATAGAAGCAAGACGAGATGGTGGTACACAAAAGGGTAAGAGCAAAGAAGGAAAGCATAAAATCATGCTAAAGATGGACTGTCGTGCGGCCTGCAGTTCATCGAGGCGCATTATCCAACTCGTTCTGGTATTTCAGCGACATGGGTCCCTGAAAACCTGTGGTGTTGGTGTCTTGTTGTGGGTGTTGAGCTCTGGGTTGTTCCAGATGCGGCGACTTCTTGACATCTTGCATCTCCATGCCCTCCTTTGATTCAATATGGCCATCGCCAGCGGCAGGATGAAGAGCAATAGGGTGGTTGTGACCTCGCGCTCCCTTCTCTCGCCTTGCCAGTGCCAGTCTCTGATCGCCCTGCACAAAGCCTTGCTTGAAGCTGTAGTAGGTTGGCGGTCGCGGCCTGCACAGGACGACGAACCAGTTCTTGAACCAGCTACCCTGGGTAAACGCCCTGTAACGGTCCTTCTTCACGAACTTGTGCGAGTTGAGATACTCACGCGTCGTCTCGCCTCTAGCCATAAGAAATACATGGTACCCCATCAACGCAGCGGGGTACATGAAAGCGAAGAAACCATAGAGGACCATGGCGAAGGGAACGCGGAAGTGGGAAATAGAGTTCGCGAAGCTGATGTTGTGACGCTGTTGATAGACAAGGATCTGGGCGAGAGATGCTCCGGCGAGGTAGAGACCCAAAAGAGTGGCAGATGTGATAAAAGTGAAAAAGTATCGGTAGTTGCGGCGCCCAACGCAGTTGTTAAGCCATACGCAATGGTGATCCTGCGTCTCCACACAATTGTCACAGAGCCGGCAGTGGTGGGCACGTGGGGGTCGCCATATCTGGCACGTCTTGCAGTATTTGGTAGGCACTTCCATGGCTGCAGTCGACTTTGCGGCAGATCTCACAAGTGTCCAGTCCGTCGTAGGAGGGCCTGGTGCCCATGCATCGTCGTTTTCTTCAGCAGATGGGAATCGGTGAAGGTTGCGTGGTAGAATCTGCCACATATGTTAGTGTCTTTGGTCCATCAACATGGATGGTAATGAGGGACAACATACCCCTGGGTCCGAGGCAGACGCATGCAGAAAAGACGAGGTGCAGATGTAGTAAAGGTAGGCAAAGGTGATGGGTATTGCTGGTGAGATGTTTTCCCATATCCAAGGCGCCGAGAAGATCAAGAAAAGGATGCCTGGGATGACAACCAAAGACCCTGTCGCAATGTTGACTGGCTTGTGTTTTGTGTTTTGAAGGCGACCCCCGATGCAGAATACGGTATTGCCCTGGAAGTACTCGTAGTTGTGACCCAGTTTGGCCTCGATCTTTTCTCTTTTCGAAGGCATTTCCTTTTGCCCGCTCGCTGGCCGAAGCTGAGGGGAAGATGCAACAGAGTCAAGTTTCTCGCCGCCCTCCATCTCCCGATTACTACCCCCCGAGTCACCCCTGGGCATAAGAAAATTTGAGCGTAAAGACCGAGGAGTGCGAATAGGCGTGGGCACCTTAACACCGGCCTTATGAGTTTTGCTCATGTCGAGCGTCAGCTGCCTGCCCTCTGCGGGTCTCCTTTGGAGCGGGCGAACGCTATCCGCCATGCTCGAGTTGGCCTGGTGGCCATGTACCGGACTGGTGTTGGCAGTTCTCCGGTCGTAGGTCTCTTGCTCGGTGTATTCCGTTCCCCTGGACGGCGGTGCACGCATATCCCCTCCATCCTCGCCGGACTGCCCCACGAGCCTCGCGCCTGGGTCCGAGTTGACACTATCCCGCGCTTGGTTGTGATGAGCAATGGGACTGCCAGGACCATCACCCTGAGGTGAAAATTGGCGGTTCATCGTTGTCGGCCTCGCAAATCCTCTTTGCGCCTGCAGCTTCTGGGAGCTCATGGGGCGGAAGAATGCATGCGACGTGAGCGAAGGCACATGGCTCCTGCTTGTTGAACTTGGCGGCCTGACTCCCTGCGTCGAACTGCCTACGCTGGCGCCAGCGATGCTCCCCCGCTTTCCAGAGAGCCCACGGCGGAGGGGAGTCCCCTGCGCCCAAGGGCCCCGTTGTGACATTCCTGTTCTTGCAGTTCCCGGACGAGAGCTCAAGTCCGAATAGAAGGCACTCCTCCGCTGTGCGCCACCGCCGGCGCCCCTTTGCGCTTCTGAATCCCCGCCGTCGTCTGTCATAATATCCGTCATTCGCGAAGAA
Source organism: Podospora australis (assembly GCA_033296905.1). Classification (NCBI taxonomy): domain Eukaryota; kingdom Fungi; phylum Ascomycota; class Sordariomycetes; order Sordariales; family Podosporaceae; genus Podospora; species Podospora australis. Next base: position 177,620 of record MU864378.1, read on the forward strand.
ATGATGCTCGGGGGACCGGGCACTTCGGATCGCGGGAACTGGGGGAAGCCGTCATCGTTGATGGTGCTTGTGGGAGAGAGAGCCCTCGGCGCTCCCTCTCCGGATGCCATGGTCTTTCGACGGTTGTCGAAATTCTGGAAATCGGCTGTTGCCGGGTCGATGATGCCGATCTTATTCTTGATTCCAGTTTCAGGTGGGTTGAAGTAGGTGCCGCGCGGTGTTATAATACCATCGCCGGTTGTTCTGGAAGATCGGTCGGAAACGAGACCACCACCCTCCAAATGATGGGAAACCCAGAAGAACGATCGGTCGGAGCGCAATGTGTGTGTGTGTGTGCTACCCGTTAGGTCGTCTGCTTTTCGAGGTCGAGGTCCGGGCGCGTTGCACCTTCACACCACCACACCTCACAGGAAAAGGGTGGGATTTCAGATGACGGTTCTCTTCCCGCGTAATGTACAAATGTACTCTCCACTGCTGCAAGTCGACCTTCAACACTTCAGACTGCGACGTGACGGAACGCCTGGAAAGGGGAGTGTGCAAGGAACGAAGGAGTCGTGGGATAATGGATTAGGAATCCCGACAATGCAACAAAGAAGTGGTAAAAGAGTGACGAGAAGAAGTAGAGGGCAAAACGACCGCGTGGGGGAAACGGACAACCTTCTCTTGACCGTTCACAAGAGACAACCCGAATGGAGTGTGTGTCCAGTGTTTTCCAGTGTGATGGGATTTCTTTTCCTTCCCAGTACTCCCTTGCAGAGGTTGCGGGTTGGACATTCTCACTGGCTGGCTCCTGGGCCGTGCCACCCTAGGAAGCACGTCCCGTTGCTTTTCCTACCTAGCACACCCAGTGGGGGGGGGGGAATTGGGGGCTTGCATTGCTCCGATCCCTGGGTTTACGCAGTAATAATTCCGCACTCGCGTCAGGTTTACCCCTGAATTCGAATGGACGTCAGCCTGTGATCATAAGTTGCAGAGATCTTCTTCTGTGCCTTTTCGCATGACACATGCACACAGCAGCATCGCCTTCGCATGGCACAGGACACAGGGCACAGGGCACAGGGCACAGGGCACAGGGCACAGGGCAAACCACAGCCATCTTTTCGGGTAACTTGACTGTGGTCGTTACGATATTCAATCTACCAGAATCTAAATGTCCAGTTGTTCTGAGCTGTGGAAGGTCACAAACCCAACCGCAGAGACGTCGGATGCAACCCAAGATGTCAATGTGCCTGCAGCTTTTTGCGGGTCAGACAGGCCCAATTTGGTTGAAGTTGATGGCAAACGCTTGTGGAAGTTGGAAAGCGAACAAGGAAGGGCGGGGCACTCGGCAGCCGGCAGCTGTCTTCCAGCTGCTCCCCACCAAAACGACGAGTGTCATCTGATTGGATGAGACAAAGCTCCTTTCGAAGTCTTTGACTCTCTGCAGTTCGCACAAGCCCAAATGACGCACCGCTTCAAGCTCCATCGTCATTATGTAAGCAACATATTGCTGCCAAGACTTGGAGCTTCCGAATTGACGAAATCGTATGAGGAGCCAACCATCGAAAGCTTGTGCATCTCGACCAGCAATTCCAAGCTCCATTCCACTCAGCAATTCCACCCGCCGAATACCCGTTTCTTGCTCACGAACCCGCAAAAATGGCCTCCTTCATTGCCCGCAGAGCTTTCAGCACCACCGTTCGCCGGTTGACTACCGGTGAGCAGGCCCTCAAGACCGAGTCCAAGAAGAACCCCGAGATTATGGTGCGTCAAATTCCGAGATCCCAGAGCTACATCCCTCCACCCGCCGAGAGCCCCCGTTGGGATTTTCGACCGCAAAGCTACAAGCAATGCGATACGGATACAGACCTCTGCATACGTCAATCGAAAGCGCATGGCACACGGCGGGGTACAAGATACGATGGACAACGGAAGAGGTGGTCACAAATCAAAATACTGACTGAGCTGTACGGTTAGATTCTCGGCGGTGTCATGGTCTGCGCTCTTGGTGGTGCTGGTTTCTACTTCGGTCAGTTCCACTCTCGCTGAGATTGAGCCGCCTTTGTATGGTCCGACTTATCTGACAGCCCCGTCTCAATCCAGGCCGCTCTCCTACCAAGTCCACGTCGGAGAACACCGTCCCTCTCACCAAGAACAGCATGCCTTGGGAGTCTGGCTCGACTCAGGGCAAGTACCAGTACCATCCCGGCGGTGATGCCAGTGCTCCCCCCAAGGATGCCCCCAGCGCCGTCAACGTTGTTGTCGTCCCCAACGTCAGCCTTCCTAAGGTATGTTTATCCCCGCTCGTGATGGCAAGAAGGGCGTAAGGGGAGAGACTGACGATTTTGGACTTTAGGAGCTCCACGACGAGTACAACAAGTGGGGCAAGGATGGTTACTAAGTTTGCCTCATTGTCTGTGACGGAAGGAATGGTGGTGGTTGAGGCTTGCGCAAGGAATTGATGATGCTTTGAAAAAGGAGTGTCATCCTACATACCAGGTAGTTGGCCGAACGTTGGCGATGAAAGCAAGGTCCAGGGCGGTGGTGCGCATGAGAGTGTACTATGTTTGGTGATAACCTTCTATCAGTGAAAGAACTTCATCGCACACAGTATTGCCTTGATCTCCTCAAGAGATGATCCACAAAAACGAACCAATTTCTTCACTTGCTTCCAGTCAAAGCCGCAAGGTCCATCAAATATGTAGCTTGCTGGGCTTTCTAAACCATTACGGAAAAAGAAGACACGAACAGAGACCTCTCTAAAAAAAAATGGCTACCCTAGCTGAAACGGTCCAACGCCGAATAATGCAAACCCATCCCTTCCGTCATCGTCGCTCAAACCTACCATCATGGTGGGCAAGGATGGCCCTGTAATTTTGTTGCAGATGTCCTGACAGTAGCAACTCTTCTGATCCAGAAACCCAATGTGATCAGGTGTGTCTCGCCGCGGCTGCGGCAAACTGCTCCTGCTGCAAGCGCTCAAGCTCTTCCAGCGTCATACCGCTGGCTTCGAACTTGTTGGATTTCTTCTCGCGTCCCTGTTTTCATGAGTTAGTTGCACTGCGGGTATGACATGTTTTCAGCGGGTTCCTCACCTTCTGGACCTCCTTGTGCTCTGCAGCTGCCTCCAGCACGGCGGGTATATAATCCGAGAAGCCCAGCTGCTCCAGCGCCTTGGTGATGTGGTCGCAAGCGATCGTTTTCTTGGCCTCCTTCTCTGAGATCTCATTCGCTTCAGATGAGATGAGTGTGATAAACTCAACGCAGCATTCTATGAGAAGGTCCCGAGCCTCTTTGGAGAAGGCGATGCCACAGGATGAGGGGAGGATCTCTGACACGATCTTCTGAACAGTTGCTATGAAGCCATGAAGTTAGCTTCAGGATGGCTAGTAAGCAAGGGATGAGATAGTGTGTTTACATACCTTTGGGCAGAGACAAGTCATCGTTGCCTATGGGTGAGATGAGTGTTAGTCGCCGTCTCCAAAAGTTCGAAGCAACGTGGAGGAAGAGAAAATCCAGATATGATGAGTAGAAATACCAGAATCGCCGTTATCAACATTATCCCAGTACCGGGTAGACTGGGGAACGTGAGTACGGCCCATAGGAGTCCGGTTGTGTTGGCGGTTATGATAGCCTCGCGATGAGAAATGCAAGTAACGGGGTATGGTGCACGTTGTAAGAGATCGGGTTGTAAAGTGACCAACCCATCATGACGAGGGATACACCCTCTTCTGAGCAGGTAGTTTCTTTGCTTCGTTTTCAGAGGCTATGCGGGTCCTTGCTTCTTCTCGAAAACTCAGACGCCATCGACTTCTCTTTCTGGATGGAAGGGAGCGGGAACAGAACCATGAGGCACCCGCACGCGCAAGTTCACTTGAATGCGGCCCGGGTCGCATCACAAAACATGCCACAACGGAAAGTCATGGGGCCTTGTTAAAATATGTACAATGACAGAGTTGCCATGAGACTAGAGCAGTGGTAGAGGAGAATAGGTCAGACAAACCTCCTAGTTCATGGTCCGACATGATATATGATAGGTGAGAGGGCTCGGAACCCCTCCTCCAGTTTCGATGGGGATATGCACTGTTGTAATAGCACAGATACCGAACTCGGTGTCCAAAGTCTCTTCGGTGGCGGCAGGGTTTGGAACAAAAAGCTGCTCGCTCTATCTGAATAGCAAAAGCGCTCTTTTTACGTGTCGCGAGATGCTCGGGTTCTGTTTTTGGATGGATGTCGAATCATTGTGTCAATTCGGTGAGCCGAGGGCTCTTTCAGACTTGGGGAGTTTGGTGAGCAGCAGCCTTTATACGTGCCGTCCCTTCTCCAGGAGAGTAGGTTGTTGAATGCACCCTGTTCGCCTGGGCGCGCCAATGCCAAACGGTCGTGCTGATCCATGTTCCACTTAGAACCTAAGAAACCTCTCAGGCTGTCATGCTTTCACTGTGTGGCTTGGGGCCCACATTTAGACCCCGCGTTGCCGCCTACCGAGCGATGCAGCCTCAAGCTCCAGCCACAACATGAAAAATTTCCCAAGGCCCCATGCTAAAATTCAAACCAAGCTCCTCTCTCTTCCAGCGCGTTGTTCCGGGGCCGAACGAAAAGGACAAAACCCCTTCCACGAGCAATTCTTTTCCTTCTTTTTCTTCCTCACGCAACAAACAACGAACAGTAGCCACAGCAAGTTTCACTCTTGGTTTCGAGAGCAATGTAGAAACTCGTGTTGATGGCGGCTCCGGCTGCTGCATTAAGGTATGGGAACCATCTCTCCTTTGCAATTCTTCTCGACAACTTTACATGATGATAATATTCGTGTCGCCCCAATCATACACAATTATGGTGATAGACACCGTCAAGCCAAACGACATTACTGATTTATACACTTCTCTGTTACAATGTTGCCTTGCATTTCTCGGGATCAACCGCTAACAGTGCAAAAGTATTCAGCATGGGTATTGTTCCCCGGTTCTCAAGCTCGATGACCGATCCATAGCGGCGACATCTCGCATTCCGACAACGCCATGATTGGAAGGTATCGCAGGCTCCAGTGTCTGTCAAGCTCTTGACAGCCGGTCTGCTCCGCGGCGAGAAGCTGTTCCATTCATGGCTTGAAATGGTACTCGCTATCTGGTAGGTGCATTTTTTTCTACAACTTTATGTGCTTTACATGTACAACAACAACAACACGGCCATGTGATGACCAACTTTATTCCATGCTAATACTGAAGTTCCCATGTGGATATCAATAAAGCCTTTTCATCTTTCGACTGATTGCCTTCCCTTTCAACGCTTTTATAACAGATGTTGCCAGTTTGTACAGGCGCTAACCATGTTCAAGATCGCTAGGTATTCTGCTCTCAGCTGCGATACTCGGCCAACTCAGCCGCATCCCATCTGAAATATTTCCCAGACAGTTCATGATTTGCTTCCACGGCGAGTTTTGCGATGATTCTGCCTGCCTGCTCAGGTTTGATTAGAGTCCCATCCACGAATGCCTGTTGGAAGGTTGCGTATTCCTGCTGGTTCATTTCTTGACCCTTCTCGCGGAGCTCCTTTTGCATGTCAGTGTCGACACGTCCCGGGCTGATGGCCACCGATGTAATATCGGGCTCTTCGACGCCAATGTGCTTGGCGAGAGAGTTCATGGCGGCTTTGGAGGAACCATAAGCTCCCCAGGCGGCGTATGCTCCGGTGGCTGCGCCTGAGGAGGTGAAGATGATGTTGCCTTTGCTCTGTCTCAGGGGACGGATGCTTTCCTTGGCCTTCAAGATTGTTAGCTGGCTGCTGTTTCTGCTAGAGTGCTGGTTTCCCTCACCAGAGCTAGTGCGCTGAAGAAGTTTGCGTCATATAGAGCTTTCCATTCCTCAATGGAAGAATTTGCAACCCGCGTCATAGGAGTCAATACCCCGTGATTGATGATGACTGCATCAATGCCTCCGAAGTGTAGCATCGCCGTGTTCACCACTTTATAAGCTGCCTGTGATTTTGCCTGTCAGCCCATCTGAGTTTTGGATGCAACGCCAGGGTGGGTTGTCATACATCTGGCAAGGTCAGGTCGGTCACGACATATTCGACCTGCGCGGGATACTCTGTTGCCAACTCCTTGAGCTTCTCCTCGGTCCTCGCAACAAGGACAACTTTGTGGCCTTGCTCTATGAGATACTCGGTTGCGGCGAGACCGATGCCACGGCTAGCACCGGTAATGATGATAGCCTTGGGAATCATTTTTCCTGTCAGAATTTCCTTGTTGAGGTTTCGGTCAGAGGGTGCAGATTCTTTTTCGAGATCAAAGTATTTCTTGTTTGGTTTCGGCGGTCCGGATAACCCCCCTCCCCGCCGGGCCGCCATTGTTTGTGTGGAGAGCGGGGTCGGCATTTGCCCAGTTCCTCCCTATGTATGCCAGGTTGTGTCTTGAAGAGTTTATCCACGCCTCTGTCACCTCAAGGGCGTGTGGTGGGGTGTTGGCCAAATCAAACCAGAGACATCATAATCTCTATTGATTGTATCTTTTAGGGAGCTGCCACTTTGGCTCTAGAGAGTTGAATAGGGGGTAGGTGGTGGGGAATATATGGCATGATGGAGGATCATCGATGGATATACGATCCGGTAGCATGAAGAAGAGGGTGGGCACGGGTGGAAAGGAGAGATATACATAAAGCATTCTGTCTTCGCCGTCTACAATCATTGCTCTTCCTATCTGTATCTGCTTTCAATTTTTATTTTTTTTACAGCATCATATTCTACATTGCAAGACCCAGAAGAACAAGAGCCGAAGTCGTTGCAAAAAAGCAGTCATCATCATCATCACCATCACCATGTCTTCATCTCCCCCAACAGTCATTCTGGGAGCCGGGATCATGGGCGTGGCTACGGCGTATTACCTATCGCAGCACGATCCTACCTCTGAGATACACATCGTCGAAGCCTCACCCGAGCTCTTCTCGTCTGCCTCGGGGTTCGCGGGAGGGTTCCTGGCGAAGGATTGGTTTTCCCCCGCTCTCGCCGAGCTCGGCGCACTGAGCTTTGAGGAGCACCGTCGACTGGCGGAGGAGTTTGGCGGACGCGAAAAATGGGGGTATTCCCCGGCTGAGGCGGTCCGTTATGCCGCCTCCAAGAGCAACGACGGAGACGAAGCGAAAAGGGGGGATGACTGGCTGAGGGATGGGACGAGCCGGGCGAATGCTGGCCCGCCGGTGGTGTTGGGGGTGGATGACGAGCAGGCGCCTGTTTGGATTCCCCGACGAGAGGGTGATCACTTGGAACTGATCAGCGAGGCGGGGAGCACAGCGCAAGTTGATCCGTTGTTGCTCTGTCGCTTCTTGCTGGAAGAGGGGGTCAAGAGGGGAGTTACGGTCCATCAGCCGGCAAAGGTTACGGGAGTGGTCAGGGAGGTAATGGACGGCATGTTGAGCGGAGTGGCGGTGCGGGATGTGAGGACAGGCGAGGAGAAGATGGTGGATTGTGCGAGGCTGGTGATTACTGCGGGCTCGTGGTCAGGAAAAGTTTTTGAAGAGTTGTTTCCCATGTCTCGCCTGAAGATTCCGATCCAGAGCCTGGCGGGCCATTCGCTGGTGGTGAAGAGCCCGAGGTGGCACAAGGCAGTCGAAGGAAAAGGGTGCCATGCTGTGTTTACTACGCACGAACAGGCGTTTTGCCCAGAGATGTTTTCACGGCTGGGAGGGCATGTTTACTTTGCAGGACTCAACTCATCAACGCTGCCGGTGCCGGATGCAGAAGAGGGGAAGGCCATGCCGGACGCAGGGGACTTGGTTTCGTTGAGGACGGCGGCGGCGGATATTCTGGGCACCGGGCTCGAGATCGTTCGGGAGGGGTTGTGTTTCCGGCCGGTGACGGCATGGGGTACGCCGATTGTGAGCCGGATTCCAGATCAAGACCTCGGAGGCAACATCACCACCAAAGGGGCCGCCGAGGGTGGGGTGTTTTTGGCAGCCGGACACGGTCCTTGGGGCATCGCTCAGAGTCTTGGCACGGGACTTGTGCTCGCCGAGATGGTGACGGGGCGAAAGACGAGTGCTGATGTTTCCTCTCTAGCATTCGGTAGCGATACGATGGCAGCTTTGGATTGATTCATCGTAGATCTGCGGCTTCGCTAGGTAGATTGTCCCAATCCATCTCCGAGGTTACGATTATGCGCTCTCGTGAGCATTGATGATGTGAAATGAGCGTCCAAGCAATGGCGGCAGAAACGGAATGCGAAATGGTGTCACTGTCACTGTCACTGTCACTGTCACTGTCACTGTCACTGTCGCCGGGACCGCTGTCACCCCAAGCGCAAGGACCTTCACCCAAGTTGATGATTGCCTGACCTAGGACCTGGGGGTCAGTGCAAGCGGGACGTTCCGATCTGATCCCTGTGGATTTGCACCAGGGCCGTCTTCAGGAAAAAACTCTAGGTAGTTCCTCACACGCGTCAGGCCCCCAAGAATCTTGGCCGCATGGCTATTGTTTTTGTGGCTGGATTGGTTTCGCTCCCGATCGGTTGCAGGTTGACGGGCGACCTCCAGTAAGGCATTGGTGGGTGAGCAGAGCAGAAAAATGTAGAGACGGCCGATCCAGGTTGTCGGAGCCAGAGACGATTGAAAATCCTCGCCCAACTGAACGACACCGCAGTTGACAAGCAGCATGCAGTTCGCAGTACCGGCAGCAGACAAGACAAATCATTAACCTATGTCTCGCTCCCGTTCGTTCGTTCGTCAACTCCCCTGCAGTAGGAATTGTGGTATCAAGCCACTCAGAGGGCTTCTGTTGCCGCCCAGACTGGATTTTCCACCCCGCCGCTCCAAGGGCTCCCGCTTTGGGAACTGTGGGAACCTGCATGCTGGAACCTGGACCAACATCGGATTGCGATTTGCTCGCCATTTGCTGAGCTGCCACTTGACCCATCACAGAATCATTCTCGAATCACACCAATAAACGCACGAATCTTCGCTTCTTGACGTCTTGGTGACCACTGGGGGCTCAGGAGCAATCCCCAAAGCGGTCATTTGATGCGGGGAAATTCGCTACTTCTCCGTTCGCAATTCCCCATCCCCTTCCCGACTGCCCAGTGGCCTGCAAGTCAATGCAACGTCCCAGGACGGTCACAATGGCGGTCGGCCGCCTCGGGACGATGGAGGAGACCTACCAGGATGAGGAGGGTCAAGGAAGAGGAGTCAGAGCGGTACACCGCAGTAGGTACTGACACGGGAAATCTGTGTGTCTCCCATGTGGAAGCACGTTCCCGAAAGTGCATAATCAACCAAATAACACAGCATCGTCGATACCGCTCAACGCTCGCACGCTGATGAAAGCCGCATGGAAGTGTCTCGGGAAGCCCAGCAGCTCGCAGACCTTGTCCTCAGTCCCGATCCCGGCGACGTATTGGTTGCTTCTCCCCACCTGCCGAAGGCTTGCAGATCGTTTGTACGAAACAACGTGAACATTCAAGCCAACATGAGTCCTTCTCTCCATCTTCTTCACCTCGAGGCCCATCCCACGACCTAGCGCCCGCTCGATATACCAGGGCTGGTTACCGGTGTAGGGGTGGGCTCTGCCGTGTGACATGCAGGTGTGCAGCTGCGAGCTATCGACCCCCAGAACCCTGATCGACCAATATGAAAGCCCGCCCAACCGCTGGAATCGTGGAGAGTGGTATCCTGCACATCGCCATCACAGCTTTGCAGTCAGGACCGGCATTTCTTGTTCCTGAATTCTTCCCTTGTTTTCACTGGTGTCCCAATTCATCTGGAAAGAGAAAGCAGTGTATCTCATACTCCTGTGATATCCGATCACTACCGAATTTCCAGAAGCAAACCTGGCGGTTGGAGTTCCTCCCCCCTGGGACATTTGTCCCCCCAACGACAGGAATTGGAGTTACCTTGGGTTGTACGAGAGGAATAGAATAACAAGGCCCCTCTCCCGCGCCGTACCCCCGTCCGTCATCCCACTTTGCCGGTTCCTTCCCGACGGTCGCCCCTGGCATCCTTTTCTGTGTCCCCCCATCCGTTTATCTATGCTATCCCTTCACTCTCTTGAAACCAATGCGTTGAATTCTCCATCTGCTCGAGGGGTCTGGAATTCCTCGACTTGCCGCTTATCGGCGCTCATAGTCGACAACGACATCTCGCCTCCCGCCGGCGTATAGTGAGAATTGAGGCTGCCCATTCTACTACCGTGTACCCCCGCGCTCGTCCGCGTACAATCGCACAATATGGCTTCACACGTACTACCAGCACTGCAAGGCGTAGCCGACGCGTCTTCTCGAACGACGGCCGAGCTCACCAAACGGATCAGCATCCCCTTGGCGCCAAACAGCCCACCCGGTTTAATACAAGCTCTCACGTTGGATCCATGGACACAGTCAGCCAAGTACGGGCTGGGATGGACCTACTTTGCGCTTGCTCTAGGAGGGTTGACGTTGTTCATGAGGATATGGCATTATTGGCAGGACAAGATTCGGCAGGCGATCTATAAGCAGGATATGGAGAAGCACTTTCGCGACTTGTACAGCTTACAACCCGAATGGGACCGATCAGCTGCGCTGGCCACAGGAGCGACAACGGCCGCAGAGTCAAGGCGGCACTTCTTCCCAGAGGAGCCGGCAGGATTCGAGGACAAGAACTTCAAACCCAAGGCGCATTTATCTTCTGTGGGATTCGTCAACGACACCTTGGCCCTGTTTCGATGGGTTTTTTACCGACCCATCCCCGACATCGTGTGGAGGAAGCATCGCTTCACCTTTTCATCGCTTGCTGTGCTGAGCTGCGCTTTTATCGCTCTCGCATTTGTCACCGTGTACAGCTTCCTGCTGCAGCCGCTCTTTTGGCAGAGCATTCGGTTTGGATCACCCCCGCTCGCCATTCGCTCCGGCATGATTGCGGTCGCCATGACGCCTTGGATCATTGCGACAGCCACGAAAGCGAATGTTCTTACCCTTATCACCGGCATTGGGCCTGAGCGGCTGAACGTTTTCCACCGCTGGCTTAGTTACCTCTGTCTGTTGATGTCGTTGGTTCACATGGTTCCGTTCTACCTTCAGCCAGTGTGGGAGGATGGCGGCATGCAGGTCTTTGAAGCACTGTTCCCCCCGGGCAGCGGCATGATCTACGGCTCGGGCGTCGCTTGCTTTGTTCCCTTGGGTTGGCTCTGTGTGGGCTCGCTGCCCCTGATCCGGCGGAAGGCATACGAACTCTTCGTGCTTTTCCACGTCCCCGTCGGTTACGTTTACATTGGAATGCTGTTTTGGCACACCAAGAACTTCCTGCTCTCGTGGGCCTACCTCTACGCGACGATTGGGATTATTGTCTTCAGCAACTTGCTGCGCTTCTTCAACCTCAACTGGGCCAAGCCGTGGCGCATGTCATTCATGGTGGGAGACGAGGCAGCCATCAACATCATGACGGAGAACGCCATCAAAATCACCATACCAACCCAGATGCGATGGAAGCCAGGCCAGTACGTTTACCTGCGCATGCCGGGAATTTCTCTGCACGAGAACCACCCCTTCACCATCTCGTCACTTTGCAGTGAGGATTTCCCGTCCGAGTACGGCGCCGAGTATCGGGACTGTGTCTTGGTGTTCCGGCCATATGGAGGCTTCACGAAGAGGGTGCTCGAAACCGCCATCGAAAAGGGACCCTTCCACACTTATCGTGCATTCCTGGATGGGCCCTACGGAGGCATGCGCCGTGAGCTAGCGGCCTTTGACACCTGCATCCTGATCGCCGGCGGCAGTGGCATCACCTCGTTGATGTCGCAGCTGCTGAATCTCATCAAGCGCATGCGTGACGGCAAAGCCATCACCAAGAAAATCGTTGTTGTTTGGGCGTTGAAGAGGCTTGAGGCGATGGACTGGTTTCGCGAAGAGCTGCGCATCTGTCGCGAAGCCGCTCCGCCGGAGAGTGTGACTTGCAAGTTTTTCGTAACAGCGTCAGTACGAAAGGAAGGACAGAACATGCCGCATGGCCGCGCTCCCAGGCCTCTGAGTAACGCATTCCACGACAAGCTGGATGGCTTCGTAGCGAATATTGCAAGCAAGCGCAACAGCGCGCTCATCATGTCGGAAGCCCAAGGCGATCCGGACAGGGAGCGTGAGCTTCGTGCCGAGGACGAGGACCGTATTACCGCCCTCCCTCAACAAAAGTACCTTCAGCCTCACAGCGTTCCGCCACCTCCGCCGGGTCCTCCGCCGAAGAGCAACAGATTGTCGGTTGCCGAGGAAACACTGCGCAGGCTAGAGGGACGCGACGTTGAGCCAAACAAGCTAGACGCCGAAAAGCCAGTCGCTGGTGCCGCCAGTAAAGCAACATCCACACATAAGAGCGAGGGCGGCGAATTCCACTTCCCGCCTCTCACACGGGAGGCAGCCGCCCCCCACTTCAACTACGCTCCGGCCGCCGGCCGTCAACGTTACAGCCAGATTCTAGCCGAGTCAGAGCCACGCCCAAGCTATGTGGGCAGCGGTACCAGTGACGCTCGCCCCAGCATGAACGAGATCAACCGGCAAGAAGAACCGGCAGCTGTCGAGCCCAGCCCAGCCCCCGAACAAGAAGCGGCAGCCTCGACGACCGGCACCATCCGCCCACCCGAACTAGCCCACCTCCGAACCGACGTTGGTGGCGCCCCTCGAAAGCCGAGACCAACCTCCCACTTTGGACCTCCGTCGGGCTTCGAGTTCGGCTTCCCAGAGACTCCTACAGAGTTCCAGCGCTCACTGATGCGCTTTGCATTTCCTGTTCCCCACGAGATTGATGGTGGGTGGAGCGTCGAGTACGGCCGTCCTGACCTCGGCTACATGCTCAAGGAATGGGCGACCGGTGGTCCGGACGGGAGGGGTGTTCTGGGCAGAAGGACAGCTGTCTTCGTATGCGGGCCGCCCGCCATGAGAGTTGGTGTCGCGAACACGGTCGCGAAACTGCAGGCGGAGATTTGGGGCGACGATATGCTCGAGGAGATCTTTTTGCACACGGAGAACTATGCGCTATGAAAAGGGGGTGATGCGAGACCCTGTTTACACTATATCATGATGGGATATTTCACCAGTGAAAGAGGTACTACAAGCAACCCCTGTTGGTGAACACTGGATAGGCGGGGGGGGGGGTGGGTAGGGTTGGTTAACGGCGTTTTGGAATATGAGATACCACTTTGTTGCTTGACAGTCAAGCGAGTGTTGTGCTTGCTTGTATGTACATATGTGTATTATTTTCTTGGTCTTGGATATACCCTTTCGAGGGGGCGATTGTTTTTCTTTGTTTACCTTGTACTGCTACCTATCGGTTGTGATAGATACCTACCTATTCTGAGGGAAAACATACCCCCCAGCTGCTACTCGCTCATGGCTGAGCTAATTCTATATCATATCTCACATCTTCTGTTTGGGTTTCAAAGTGACTTTCCTGTGAGGCGGTGATGGAAGGCGTGTAACAAGATCTTCACATGGCCCCTTCCCTCTATTTGTGGCTGTTAGGTCACACATCACCACACCAACGTTGTCTGGATTTCTTGTCGCGCCCAACAACATTTGATCAGGCCGAAGCATTCTGGCTGACGTATTGACCTATGCCCGTCGGCATGATCCCGGGCGTGAACCACCCAAAGCTTTGGTTCGAAATATTGATATGTCAACTTACCTAATTTACAAACATCGGGATGGTTCGGGTCGGCAGGATCTGCTGTTTTATGGACAAAGTTCACCACAACTGATCACCGGCCTCGCCAGAAAGTCGGCATCATCCCGACGGGAAAGTTCCACATGGAAACCAATGAATACCTTGGGTACACTGAGAGATCGGCTTTTCTCCCTACTATCCTCTGTGAGCGGACAAGACCGATAGTGGGAAGTATGCGAACACCCGCAGGCAGACGGTTTTGGAGGGTTGGGGCACGGCAACGAGACATGGGTGTGAAGGTGTTCCTAGAGAGTATGAGAAGGAGGGTGAGAAGGAGGGTGAGAAGGAGGGTGAGAAGGAGGGTGAGAAGGAGGGTGAGAAGGAGGGTGAGAAGGAGGGTGAGAAGGAGGGTGAGAAGGAGGGTG
>MU864378.1:191723-266559 GCA_033296905.1 Podospora australis
GGTGGGAGAGGGAGGTCAAGAAGGATTTAGCGGGTGATGGCTCTGGGCGATCATTCCCCCACGACTGTTTCGGCAACTACACAAGGTTTCTCAAGTACGAAGGCGGAGAGGGCTTTCTCTTAGCATGGCGGTCAAGGAGTTCACTGTGCTGGATGCTACCTTTCGCTCGCCAGTTTCTTGCATGCATGACGTTCGAAGTGGACAGAATTCAACGTTGATACGAGACGCAGTCCAGGACAAGATGGATCTGGTTCAGGGCACTGTGGTTCGATCCGGTGATCAAGGCACGCATGGAATGGATTCCAGGGGTCCCTTCGGAGAAGAGCCGCCCCAAGATGGTGGCGTTCCGCTTTTCGGGATTCGAACGGCGTGGTTAGGTGGCATCGGTTGTTAGCACATCGATTTCGGGGAGATTTTGTAAGTTTTGCTTGGTGGTATTCCAGAAGTCGTTCATATCTACTCTTTCTGGATTCGGGGCCTTGAAACCCAGACTCGGGGAAAGAATTGCTGACAAGGACGTCAAAGGGCCTTCTGATGATGATTTGACGAAACACCCGGCGTGTTCACTACACGATCAAAAAAGGATATCTTGGACGACATTTCGATAGGAAGCTCGCGTTTCCCGACCTCTCCTCGGGGCTGCTGTCAACGCGTATGTGTGTGTGCATGTATGTATGTGTGTGTGTGTGTATGTATGTGTGTGTGTATGTATGTATGTGTGTGTGTATGTATGTATGTGTGTGTGTATGTATGTATGTATGTATGTGTGTATGTATGTATGTGTGTGTGTATGTATGTATGTGTGTGTGTATGTATGTATGTGTGTGTGTATGTATGTATGTGTGTGTGTGTATGTATGTATGTGTGTGTGTATATATGTATGTGTGTGTGTATGTATGTATGTGTGTGTGTGTGTATGTATGTATGTATGTATGTGTGTATGTATGTATGTGTGTGTGTATGTATGTATATATGTATGTATATATGTATGTATATATGTATGTATATATGTATGTACGTATGCATGTATGTATGTATGTACATATCGCCCAATCTGCGAGGGATTTTGCGCGCTTCAGCTGTGGCTCTTCACCGTGGAAATGGTTCGATTTCTCGTACTCGAGGTCGGAGTTCTGGATCGCCGGACCGAATGTCAGCTACATACCTCTCCGCTGGACGTAGACGAGGGTTTCCAAGGTGAAAGCGTGAATACGCAACGGCATCTCATGATCAACCAATCTGTTTGGGAGACCGGACGAAGGAACGAAAGAGGAAACGATCCAACGACAGAACCGAGAGTCATGTCCGGCAGGCTAAGAAAGTGTAAATAAAGGAGGCCAGATGGGCTGACAGGTGTGACAACGGCCGTGGGCTTAGTACAAGATCGTAGATGCTCTCTACCAGCATTCCGAGAGACAAGATGCCTGTCCCATTGCCGCCTGAGGGCAGAAGCTTGTTGCTGTGATACTTCCCTGTATTGGAGTCGATGTCGACAAGACTCGGAGAAAAGCCCCTTTGACCTGCCTAGGAAACCATGAACAAGAAGAGGTAGGCTCGAGGTGATACGAAGTACGAGCGGTGTATTGCAATTAAACATGTAGGCGATTTCGTCAAGACACAACGCAAAGGAAAACGTGGTGTACCAGACCTGCGTGTAACACGCCCCAACCTCCTGACCTAGGCACCTCAGATGGAACACAGCAGCGCAGATACCCCCATGTTCTCGGGTCTCATCGCGGGGCAAGAAAAAAGAAAACACCATCTTGGGGAATGATGAACCGGATCGGAAACTGGCAACTGGAAGCCAGGTTGGTAGGCAAAGTTCTTACCGAGGGAGGCAGCCACGTCCTCCATCTCGGCATTCGAGCATGGAGGTGAGTTCGGTCGGTGGTTCCGTTGGGCTTCGGCCGATAACACGATCCTGCAGTCCCGGTCTAGGCAAATCAGAGGGATGGCAGAAAGCCATGGCGCGTCTCTTTGTTTCCGTTTTTCTTGACGCCCCCCTCGATGGGAGGGGGTGTTCTCTCGCACGTACCGGCGCCATGTCCACCTGCTGTGTCACCATGGGATCGTAGAAGCAACCGCAAGACCTACCACCCAACCCATTCCCCAAGAGGTGAACGACAGCTTTCTCGCGATGCCGGTGTGTGAGAATCTGCACGAAGCCGAGCAGTCCCCCCCCCTCCCCCCATCCTCTGAATTTTATGGAAACCATGTTGTGGTGCCGGATGGTAACGAACAGCTGTGCGAATACACAACGTCGGGAGTTGAGATGTCAAGCCCGGCGTTTGGTGATACATGAGCAACCGTATATGCCTGACCGCCTTTCAAACTCCAATCTCAGCAGAGCAGGTATTTTGGACAAATGAAACATGACAATCTCATCGGGACCGCTTCGGGCACCGGATGTTCTTTGTGATCCCAATACCATTTTTTTTTTCTTTTTTCTTTTTTTCACGTCGCCCTGGCAAAAGCTTGACGCCACGTTTTTTGGGAAGGTCGGACTTGACATGAGGAGTTAGGTTAGGCCACCCCCAGACAAACCCGTCCGATGTCACGAAATGGCGGCTTGGATGATAAGCTATTCCATAAGACCATACGTACCAGTCCATGTTTTCGATACCTTGCTCGTTCTGCTGAAATGATCCGGAAAGCGGTGCTGAACGTCGCCGTTGAACGGCTGTGCGCTGAGCTTGTTTGCGACGTACGGTACGTCGATGATACCGAGGATGCAGCCCAAGATGGTCCTGGAGGAGAGAATCGAACGCATCGCAACGGTTGGCATCCAGTAATGATGGTATTCTCTCTGGTTCTATGGACTCGAGGGGAACCGAACTTCCTTGTCTTTTTTTTTTTCCTTCCCAACAACAGCACCAACAGCTTTGTCGGGCAAACAGAGTGAGGCACACCCTCGAGGTAACCGATGGGATGAAAAATACCCGGACATAGGAGCTACCTGTTTTCCTTTTGGGTGGTGCAAGCTTGGAACCCATGTTGTGATCCCGAACACTTGCCTCTGGCCCCCCCCACACCACACGGTAACGGGACGGGAGACATCACTCGGCTCTCTCCAACGGTTCGGTGAGAGCGAAAACCCGAGATACTTCGTCTAGCCCAGACCACCCGTAGACAAGGCAAGCAGTTGTTCTGTGATGTGCCCAGAAGAACAGAGAGGCGATGGATCTACACTACCCCGGGATTGGCGATAGCAAGATCCCTCTCGATCTCGTTCGTGTCCCCCTTCTTCCTTCTCCGAGACAGCGACACCAGTTGTCTGTGGCACACGCCTTTTTGCACATCGCACGACAGCTCACCCTGGAGGCAACTCCCCTGCCCTGCCGTCGCCGTGTTTGTTATTATCTTGTTCTTCCGTGGCTCCCGATCCCACGCGCTCGCGGTGCGAAATGGGCCAAAGAAACGAGATAGAAATAGAGTCCTCCGGTGCCGGAGATCAGCAGCAAAACTCACGGCTCGTTGTTTCTGCTCCTTCCCCGGCTGATGGCTTATCCGTTGCGGTCGCTCCTGCCCATGCTCAACTCCCCCACGACCAAGAAGAGCCCGAGGCAGAGCGAGACGTGCGTAGCACTACCAAAACCAAGGCCGCCAGCGTGAAGGACCGGTCCCCGCCCCCTCCATCTGATCCCTCGTCGACACCCACGGCCCCTCCCACCATCCCCGATCGTCTCGCGCCCATCCGTTCTCGCCAACCCGTTTGTGGTGGCAGCAGGAAGCCGCGCACAACACCTCGACACTGTCCGATCCGAATCCAGATGCAACCCGCCTCCGCCTCCTCCTCTTCCTCTCCGACTGATCTGTATCGGGATTCCTGGGGCGCTCCGATCCAGATGCCGGACTCTTCTGACCCGAACGGCCTTGGCCGCGACGACCACGGCCGCGATCCGACGATGAAGAACCGCTTCCGCTTCTGGATGGCCATTGCCGCTCTCGCGTGCATGTGGACGAATGCGCAAGCCCCTCTCTTCATGTTCTGTGAGTGCACGCGCGACCGCTTTCGATTCCTCCCTCGTGTGACGGAGGGCCTTCGACTGACAATGCTATGGGGAACTGGTAGCCGGCGCTCCTGTGTACATCTATCGCGACATCGGCGGCGTAGACCGCTGGGTGTGGTTTGTTTCGGCCAACCTCCTCGCAACGGCCGTCATTTCGCCTTTTGTCGGAAACCTGTCCGACCTATTCGGACGACGCTGGGTCGCTGTCGCAGGCAACTCCCTGATTGTCCTTGGCCAGATACTGTGTGGGAGCGCGGTCAAGATGGACACGTTTATCGGTAATCCAGAATCATCTCCTTGGAACTCTTATTCCGTTCTGCGAGGTAGAAAGGGCAGAGACAAGATATCAACCCGATGCTGACCAAAACCTGACATAGCTGGCATGGCTCTCTCGGGCCTGGGAACCGGTATGAACGAGCTGACTGCTCTGGCCGGAGTGGCGGAGATGGTGCCAGTTTCCCAGAGAGGATACTATGTGGCCGGCATGATCATCACCATTCTCCCATTTCTGCTCTCGGTCTTGTGGGCGCAGCTGATCGCGCACTATTCGACCTGGCGGTACATTGCCGTGGTGACGACGGGCTGGGCCTTGGCCGGCTTGGTGATGACTCTGCTGTTCTACCACCCGCCCCCACGGGTTGTTTCAGAGTCTGCGACGAAGCGGGATGTTCTGAGGAAGATGGATTTCGTGGGAGGAATCTTGTCAATCCTCGGGCTTTTAGGGCTGGAGATGGGGCTGCTGGGCGGTGGTTATAGGGTAAGAAAAGACTGTTTCATCCCTTGTTTCTTTCATGTGGATGGTGGGTGTTGACATGTTTCCCTCTTAGGTATCATGGTCAAGTGCGCAGGTTCTGGTCCCCTTGGTTCTCGGAATCGGTTTTCTGATGGCATTGGGCGGCTGGGAGCGTTGGGGAACCGAGTATCCCATGGTGCCTCGGTCCATGGGCAAGCACTCGTGGACGCTGGTTCTCACGCTCATCATCACGTTCATCTCGGGGGCCAACTTCTTCTCTGTGATCATGATCTGGCCCAGCGAGGCGTACAATATATATGGACACGAGTAGGTTTTTCCCTGTTTCATCACGACGCGAGACGATGCTAAACGAGATGTAGTCCCGTTGGTGTCGGTATCCGCGGCATGCCCTTTGCCTTTGGCACACTTGCTGGATGCGTTGTGTCCCTCGTCCTCCTGTCCTGGTTCCGCGGTCACATCAAGTGGATTCTCTTCTCCGCCTCGTTGCTTATGACCGCGGGCTGCGGAGGACTCGCTGCAGCTCGCACTGACAACATCCAAGCTGTGTACGGCATCTTGTTCGTCGCGGGAATCGGAGTAGGCGGCATTGTGGTCCCCGCGTCCATGGTCACTGGAATTATCTGCCCGCCCGATATCATCGCTACCATCACCGCTCTGACGATTGCCATTCGACTCGTGGGCGGTGCGATCGGGTATGCCGTGTACTACAACGTCTTTGTCGCCAAGCTCATTCCGGAGCTTATGACCCTGGTGGGCGCCACCTGCTTCCGACTTGGGATTACGGATCGACGCCTCATCGGGGAGATTATCGAGTTGACAGGCGCTTCGCTGATCGAGGAGATACGACATGTTCCGGGAGTCACGGAGGAGGGGTGGAAGCAGATTGTGGCGGCTGGACAAGTTGCGTACTCTCATGCTTATCCCTGGGCGTACTACTGCAGCATTGCGTTTGGTGCCGTGTCGATGCTGGCCAGCCTGTTTCTTGGAGATCTGTCTGATATCGTGGATGACTCCATCGCGGTCGTCCTGTGAGGTCGACACGAGGTAGGCAAGCTCTCCAACCAAAGAAAAAGGGGGGCATCTGAGATGGGTTTGCTGCCCAAGAAAGCGCGGGGATCGTGGACACAAGTCACAGGGGTAATCTGGCAGGGGCCGTCATCTGTGGATTTCCGTAGAGAGCTCAGGCAGATGGGTGTACGTACCGATACACGTTGACAACAGGGTATATACGTTAGAGATGGTGCCACTTGTGGAAGGATTCTACTATACAATCACGGCGATGGATGCCTTATATACCAACAACAGGAAGCTGCGAGAATAGCCCTTCCGTTCCGTTGCTCTCACTCCTCCGATGGCAGCTCCCCAAATCGATACTGCGCCCAAGCAAAACTTGCCTCCTGCAGAGTCCAGATCTGCTTTCCCTTATCCTCCCCCCCGGCGCCCGCCGCGACATACACTGGCATCAAGTGGTCCATCCAAGGATGCGCCTGTCTTGCATCCGGTCGCTTCGTCACCTCTCTCATCTTCTCTTGTCGTGCCTTGGGGTCCACCTCCACCGCCTCTTTCAGCGCGTTATCAAACGACACCGAATACGGCAACGGCGTCGACGAGCCATGCGCAAATCTCATATCCCGCAGGTTATGCACCGTCATGCCGGTTCCAATCATCACCACCCCTTCCTCTCTCAGCGTTTGCACGGCCTGCCCCAGCCGGTAATGCGCGTCCGGATCCTCGGATGCGAACAAGCTGACTTGCACCAGGGGACAGTGGAGGGGGTTTTCCTTGGGGTCAAAAGCCACGTTGAAGCCGGAAAATACGCCATGGTCGATGCCCCGTGACACACCCTGGGCTTGGATCCCGGCTTCCGACAAGAGAGAGAGGATGCGAGAGGCAAGCTGGGGGTTTCCCTCGGAAGGAAAAGCGGCTTGGTAGAACTCGGGCGGAAAGCCGTAGAAGTCGTAGATCAGGGGGGTCTGCCCCGCAGCAGAGTTGAGCTGGATTAGTGACTCGGAAGGGGATTGCCAGTGGGCGGAAAAGACGACCAAGGCTTTGGGCTGGAGGGAGGTGATTTCGCGGCCGAGGGACTGCAGGACCGGGTAAACGGGGTGAGAGGTTTTGTATTGCACGTCAGGCTGGATTGCATGTGTTAGTGGGCTATTGACGACAGAAGGGCTAGCATGAAAAAGAGAAAAGGAGGGGGAGGAACTTGGGCATATACGAAAAGGGGGTCAGGTGGATAGGGGATAGTGCAAGTCGATATGGCAGGGGTGTAAACAGGAAATGGAAAATGGCGGCTTGAAGACCGAGTTCCATGATCCAAGACAGAATTGGGTTTCCACAAAGACGTACGCCGCCGTGAGAGAAAAAGTAAACTGGGAGTTTGGACGTCATGGTGGAAGATTGCTGTTGTCGAGGTACCGCTGATGTGCTAATCGTACTGAAGAGACGAGGAAAACAGCCCTTGAGTGTGGTTGTCAGGGACGATGGTGCGAGTGAGAGCGGGAACGGTGGCATGGAGGAACCGCCAACGGAGGACGGGAACGAACTTGTGAGAATAGCTAGCAGGATGACCAGAGTCGGCAGTACAAAAAACGTCGGGCGACGGAGTACCCAAGTGTCAAACATGGCTTGGATCTCTTCTTATATCATGATGTCTAATTTTTCAGCTATGAAACTCACTCTTCATCAGATGATTGTACGCATAAATAGATAGGGGGGGTTCTTGTTGATAAACTTACAAATCCAACTCTTCCTACCGCGGTCTCGCGTTCTCGGCTCTTGGTAAGAAATTTATTGAAATCTCGTAAGCAGAGACCATTCTGATACAAAGAGCATTTGTTATTACAGTGGTGGAGTGCTGAAGCTACGGCACTCAGTGTGTGCGGCACGGACCAGTTTCGGACGGCAACCCCCCCCCAAAGGGACAACCCCTCAACTCCAAAACTTCCGACATCCAGGACCCCACCCCTCCGTGGAATCTCGCCGTGAAACTGGAAGATCCGCTTTCCCTCTTGTGATTCGCAACATCAAAGCAACAGAACAAAACAGCAATGGCCTCGTTCGTGAGAACCCCGCCGCTCCTCTTCCCGGCCACGGCCCGACACACGGCCACTGTCATCTTCATTCACGGACTCGGCGACACGGGCTACGGCTGGGCTTCGGCAGTCGAGAACTGGCGCCGTCGCCAACGACTCGATGAGGTCAAGTTCATCCTGCCCAACGCTCCTTCAATTCCTATCACCTGCAACATGGGTATGAAGATGCCCGGGTGGTACGATATCGTAAGTGGCTCCCCTCTTCTGATCTTTGCTGGTTGATGCCAGAAAAGGCTCATGAAGTTTCCGGACGTGATAGCACACGATCGATGGCAACGCAGAGTCTCTGCGGCGCAACGAGGACGAGGCTGGCATTCTCGTCAGCCAGGCTTACTTCCACGACTTGATTCAGAAGGAGATCGACTCGGGCATCCCAGCCGAGAGAATCGTCATCGGCGGATTTTCTCAGGGAGGCGCCATGAGCTTGTTCAGCGGCCTCACCTCCAAGGTGAAACTGGGCGGCATCGTGGCGTTGTCGTCGTACCTGTTGTTGAGCCTCAAGTTCGTCGACTGGCTGCCCAAGCCGTGCTCGAACCAGGATACTCCCATCTTCATGGCACATGGCGACTCTGATCAGGTGGTCAACACCGAGCTGGGAAGAAAATCATTTTCATTGCTGAAAGAGGCCGGGTTCAACGCCAGCTTGAAGATCTATCCGTGAGTGCTTCGGCTTGAAACCGCATATTCTGTACCGTGAACATCGCTGACTTCTCACCTATCCAGGAACATGGGCCACTCCGCGTGTTTGGAGGAGTTGGATGACATGGAAAAGTTCTTGACAGAAAGCCTCCCACCAGCGGGCAGCCCCGAAAGGTCTGAGCTATAATACGATTGCTGACTGGACTCGTCGAGGCTTTCATAGAGCAAGAGAACCAATACCAACTCCAATCACATGCTTCTTTTATTCGATCAAAGGAGGACTCTCATTCGCTGGACTGGGGAGAAGTGAAAATGCACGTGCGTCCGCCATCTTATCAGACCCTGACACCTGCGCTGCGACACGCGACCCACTGTTGGCCGGGGCTGCATCACAGGCGTCTTTGCATTCTTGCCAAGCCATTCACACCCTGATAGGCTCGACACAGAGGCATCAAAACTGCCGGTTGGTTGCCTTGTGTGTTGCTTCTTCGAAAAACAGAGGAATCCGTGGCACACGCAGATACGGTTAAGTCTCTGCATAAGAAGTCGTTGAAAATTGTATTCTCCATGTTCTGGGAACATCCTCGCCCCGATCCTCCGCAAAAGATACAACAACATCGAACAACACACAGTTGACTCCACCACTTGATCATCCCCTCCTTTGGGCCCCATCCACTACGGAGTCTTGCGCGACACCACCAAACCCCCCCCCCGATCCGCCGCCGCCGTCCCAAGCCGGAGCCGATTTCACCAGGAAATAAACATCCGATCCATCCATAGATTGCGCCAACCAAGCCCCCTCACCGCTGTGGAAAGTTCAAACCAGAAAAAAAAAAACCATACACTGAGATCTGGGAGGAACAACATAGAGTTTCCGAGAAGAAGGAAAATCCACGCAAAGGGGCGCGAAGATGGCACCGAACGCCGGTGCTCACCCCGGCGCCGCATCTTCCGGCGGAGGAGGGGGAGGACGAGACCAAAGACCGCCATCTCCCTCTCCAAGCCAGCTCCCACCCGTCCCGCGATCACCGACCTTCTCGTACGCGTCGACCGCCAACCCATCGCTGTCGCACTACAATCTCCCGCTACCGCCTCCGCCCCGCCCCGCCCACGCCGTCTTAACCAAAGCCGACCTCGAACATTCTCAAACCGCCTACGCCGATCTTTTGTCAACAGCAAAATCCTACCGCGTGGCCCTGGCCTCGTTGTCGACCGCAGCGTCCGCTTTTGGTTCCGCTCTCGAAGCCTGTGCCCGCCTCAAAGAAGCCCGTGCCGAGCCCCTCGGGCCCGTCAATCTTTTTCCCAACGGGGGCTCCCTGACCAGCAGCTTTCACGGCGGCGTCATGGCGAAGGGCTCCTGTACGGCCGATACGCTCTTGACGGTTGCAGGCCTGCAGCACCTGGTAGCCAATCACCAGCAGATTCTCTCCGAAACAGTCTACAGGGCCTTCGAGGTTCCCCTCTTACACGAGCTGGATAAGTGGCGCGGGGCCGTGGATGACGAGGAGGAAGGCTACGCGACGGCCGTGGCAGCGCAAAGCGCGGAAATTCGCAGACTGGAAAAAGAGGGCATGAAGCTGCACAAGCAGCGGCGGAGAGATGTGGGGATGTTCCGGAATCATCTTGTCGAGCTAACGACGAAGCTGGACGGGCTGACGGCGATGCACGGTGAGCACGCACGAACGCTTCTACGAGAAAGTCAGGAGACGAGCGTACGGATTGTCGAGGCTAGTTGTTCGTTGGTACGAGCCGAGGTCGACATCTTTGAAAGTCTCGCGAGGAAGGGATGGACGGGAGGCGGTCTAGAGGATGTGTTAGAAAGAGGGGTGGATTTGTTTGCGAGCGAGTTTGACCCTGCCAGTGGCCACGGGGCTCACGGAGGCAAAGACGGTGGGCACCACGGCGTCGGAGGTGGCCTGGGCGCCATGGGAGGTGGTGGCGGGACCGGCGGCGCGGGTGAGGGAAGTAAGTTATTCAGCATCCTCCCACCGAAGAGCATACTCGCCGACACGTCCGGACCGGACACAATACGGGCGGGTCAGCATGCCCGCGCGGACTCTTTGCTCATGGACACGGACCGGTACCAGAGCCTCGCGGGCCTGGCAGCAGGGGTGGTGTCCCCGGATCCAGGACCCAGGACAACAGCACAGCCAGCAAGAGACCACAGCCGGGACCGCGACTCGGACAGCGTGTTTTCCGAATTCAACCGGTCGCGGGGCGTCAGGCCGTTTTCGCCGCAGCCCCAGCCGTTGCGCTTAAACCCAGAAAAGCTCCTGGGCACCAGTTTGGAGGTCAGTGGTGGTGGCGACGGGGATGATGAAGATATCGTCGAGTCAAAGAATAACACCAAGAGTGAAGGAACAAGAGGGAGCCATCGCTCTCAGGGACGTGCTCGACAAGACGACAACGACGGCTTCGACAGCAGCAGTTCCCACGAAAGAAGAAACGATGTAAACGACACTGACGAGAATGACGACGACGACGACGATGATGATGAAGATGCGCATCCATGGCGCAACGAAGGGCTAGGGCGACGTTTATCGCTTTTGTCGGACGATGAAGAAAAGGGAACAGTGGAAGAGCAGCAGCGAAAGAGGTTGGTGTTAGGCGCAAGCCTGGGGGAGCCTCAGAGTAGAGGAGGAGGAGGAGGAGGAGGAGAGGATAGCTGGAATATAACTGATACTAACAGTGTCAGTGCTTAAGCTCTTCTACTCAAGCTAGTGTTGTTTATGAATTTCAGAAAAAAGAAGAGAGGCAGAAGAGTGGTTTGGCCTTCTTTCTCTGTTGTTTTTCCCTGTCCTTGGATCATCACTTCATGGTATACCCGTTCCCCTTTTTTCCTTTTTTCCCCAGCATTGCATTGCATAGCTCTAGTTTTAGATATATAGCACAACTTGCAAATCACTACCACATCAACCACCACCCCTTTGCATGGCCCGGGAGGCTGGTTCAGCGATGCCTACATTTTACAGTCCGTGTTGAGGAAGAAAATGCTCTTGGTATTGTGTCAGTCTCCTGGTTGTCAACGAAGACACCAGTTCAGTTCTCCATCGGCGCCAAAATGCCAATCAAAAATACCCTTCTTCTCGCCAGCCTGCCCGAACGCCTACGGTCCTTGACAAGGTAATCATGAACCACGAGGAGTCTCTTCGCTTAGTTTTCTCTCATTACAAACATACAAGCCCACGCACTCGGCTGCCGTCGATCTCCGTGTGATATTTCCGCCTCAAACGCCATGCTTCTACCCTTATGGTACTGGGTGTTTCTAGTCGTCTTTGTCCGCGGCATGGTAGATTTCACCGCCAAAGAGCTTCAGTACGAAATCCAGCCACCATAGAAACCGCCAGTAGATACTAGCATTCGCCCAATCAAATTCTCCCTGGTCGTTGCGAGGCACTTGATTGCCGATCATGGCGCCGTTGAACCACTTGATGAACGGTACGTAATGCGCGGCGCGCTGGGCGTACGTCGGAGAAGGGAGTAAAGCCTGGTCTGCGGTCAAGAGCTTCACTTTTCGCGCGGTGGGAATGGTTTTGCAGAATTCAAGATCCGCCGGCATGGTAGTAGATGTGGAGTCGGTGTGGGAGGCGAGCGCAAAGAGGTTGTTATAGTCGGGCGGATGGGAGCCGGTGCCGCCGCCAGGGCCGATGGTGACGTTCTCGACAGAAGGCGTAGAGTCCACCGTACCGGTATCGACCGTGGAGGAAGTTTCCGAGGATGCTGGGATGTTGTAATTCCGGTGGAAGCCGTCGGGATTGAGCCATTCTGGTCTGAAACCAGAAGCGGCGGCTGTTCCAGGTTTTACCCCTGCTGCGGTGGGGGCGGCAGAGCGCCGCCGAGCTGTGGTGGTTTGGGGTGGTACTGTGTACCAGCCGGTCTCGACGGAGGGGTCGGGGATCGCTTCGTCCTCGTCGGGCGGGAGAGGAGAGCCAGCATAGGGCTCCGCATACACGAGATAGCCCAGAATTCCCTGAGGGGACGCGTAGAGGGCGGCACGGGCGGCGGCTTGGGATTCAAAGGTAACCTTGACCCAGTGGTTGCCGCTGTCGGCGTTGTTGACCTTGGCGCGCTCGGCAGGGGTGAGAGGCCTTCGGCGCCGGAAGGCTGGGTCGCGCATTTCAGAACGGTATCGTCTGCTTTCTGCGGGGGGGTCGCGCGGATAGTCCTCGCAGATCATACCGGCGATTTGTTCGTAGTGGTTTATGGCCGAGTATTGCTGTTCGGGGGAGCGATAGCCGCGGAGGATGACCTCGGTGGGTTCTATCGGGGCGGGCTTCTTTTTTTTTGCGGCTGGCGCGCTGTCGGTTTCATCTTGGGGGGGGTTTTGAGAGGATTGGCTGTTCGGCTCGTGGTGGGAGTTGGTATCTGTACTGGTGCTGTTCATTGTTGATGGTGGTGGCTTGTTGATGA
Organism: Podospora australis; assembly: GCA_033296905.1. Taxonomy (NCBI): domain Eukaryota; kingdom Fungi; phylum Ascomycota; class Sordariomycetes; order Sordariales; family Podosporaceae; genus Podospora; species Podospora australis. The sequence continues at coordinate 204,632 of MU864378.1, forward strand.
TGGCCTGGTTCGCGATCCAGCTGCTGAATACTCTGTCCGCGGCGGCTACGGTGGGATCCTCTTTCCTCGCGGGCGTCGCAGTTTTTGTTCTCGCACGTCGCGTCGACTTGCCGAAGGCGCCCGTCTCGTTTGCTGCCCTCCTTGGCCTCATCGACCCATCCTGCCTGTTATTATCCTCCATGTCAGTTGTTGATGCAGATGCGTGGGAGGAAATGATGGTCCGCGGCGGGCCTCCGCCTGCGGGAGGAAATACGGACTGTGACTGTGGGAAGACCATTGCGTAGGGACGTTTAATGCCGTCGTCGCCAATATAGAGCTCTTCGTCTGGCACGTTGTGGAGGATTAATGGGGCCATGCCGCCGTCTCTCTCGCGCTGGTCTCAGTCTCTCTCCCTGGCGGTTGGTCTAACTGCTTGACAGCTGAGGAAGAGGGGATTGCAGCGAAGTTTGCTTCGAGCCGGCCAATCGAAGGCAACCGTGGCGGGCGCGGGTGCAGCAGCTTGGGATGCGGGATGATGTAGACTGCAATTCGGGTGCGCTGTAGATTGGATCTAACTTTCAACGTGTTGCGACGCGTGTTGTTATTTTTTTTTTTCGAGATTCAAACTGCACCTTGGTTTCCGATCCCAAACTCAAACCGCCCCGGTCCGTCTCCCGCAGCAACAAAAACAGCAGTGGGTGGTCCACAACGGCCCATGTGCTGGGGCTTGGTCCCCGGTAAAACGATCATCCTTGCAGCAAAGCGGAATTATATTGGTCTATCCAGAAACTCCACCAGACACCCCCCAACGGCTTTGTGTCCTAGCGCCCCTGGTTCCAACGCCCATGTCTTCTGACATGCCTGAACCAAGTCGTCATCAAGAACGACAATGAATGGGTGGACCTTGCTGCAACGAACCGTCGTATCAATCGTGCTACTCAAGACCATCAACATACCAACATCAATCATCCCGAACAGACTGCTGAGGAGTTCTTAGCTCACGTCAACAAGCTCAGGATCGCGATGCGGAGACAGAGAGAGCAGAGACAGCAGCAACAACGACGGCCTGGAGAGGAGAAGCAGCAAGTGGTTCGGGGCAGTAGGCCGCCTAGGGAGCTGAAATATGCTGTCTATGTTAAGCTGCCGTTCAGGCGCGGTGACTTTGTCGAACCACCACTGGTAACTATTACAACCACCACTGCCACTCCCCGCACCGTGCCCGACTAACACCTCCATGTTGCACCACCAAAGACCAACTGGACAGAGGATAAGTCTGAAGCATTGTGGAATATCATTACTTCTCGATCATCAAATACCAACATAAACTGTAAGCTTCTAGGTTTTGAATACTGCAATACTACATGCTAACGGGTTCGCAGGGGCGCAATTGTAAGAATGCAACCAAACACTCTTGATGTTGTTATTGTTATTCACACTGTGCCAGATCTACCCGATTCAATGTTGCCGTCGAATTCCTGTTGCAGATGGTCAACCATCTCACTGAACGACACACCTCTCGGATCAGAGAGCAGATACTCACGGCAACCGCAGCTGCAAATGCGAAACAGGTCAATCCCCCAATCCCCGCCCCAGCCCAGCCTGCCGGGGTATCCCAAGGACATGGCCTGCGACGGACTGGTTCAGGGGCAGGTCATCGACCGCCATCCGCTCTGGCCGTGGTCAGGGAGGTCTCAGAAGAGGAACGCAGTGGTAGTACTGGTGCCGGAAAGCCAGGTAGGAGTGCCATACCAGTTCGTCCGCAACGACCACCTGTGTCCCGTAACTCGTCCTCCGGTTCTACCGCACCTCCGATGCCGACTCAAAAACAACCCATCCCTCGACCGTCAAGTCGCAATGCGGTTCCAGCCCGGCCACATCCCAACCCCGTCTCTTCGCCTCGTCCTGGAGGCGCCAGGCTGGTGTCCCGCACTCCGACGCCAACACAACTGCAACCAAGCACCCAGATAAACGCTCGATCTGCTGGCAGCCCCGTAGCAGCTTACTCACAGCCGACCACTACGAAGACGGAGACCAGAGCATCCAGTAGTCCTGTCCTAGGTCAGGCACGGCCACCGCCGCAGCCACAGCCACAGCCACAGCCACAGCCAAACAGCAAGAGTACAGGAAAGACCGCAACTCGCACTAGCGAGTCTTCAGGTCGTCGCTATTCTTTGGGAAAACAACAATCACAAAGACCCCATCCATTACAGCGTCCAGCCTCACGAGTAAACCGACCTTCCAGTCCTGCGGCGTCGCGTTCTTCCTCTGACGATGACTCCGACTCTTCTGATGACCCGAACATCCACAGCCGCTTCCTCCGTCGTCCCCCAAGGTTTCCTCTACGCGACGACCCCGAAGATGAAGATGAGCCTGAAGCTGCATTCCTACCCATCAACCACCAGCACACTTCTACTTCCAGCTCCAACGACATGGGCGCTACTTTGCGTGGCCACTTCGGCGGTGGGCTTCGGAGTTTCGGGAATCGCGGTAGCGGTGGCGACAGCGGACAGCCTACTCATTCGTCGCTCAGCCAGACTTCGGATTCCTCGGCAAGTTCGGCGGCATTCGTGGATAACCCTCGACGTACGACGACGACAACTTCGACCAGGACGACGACGGGGACTCGAACCGACGGTAGTCGCGCTGGTGGTGCCGGCGGGCAAGGGCCGCTCTCCCCGAGGAGAACAGCCGAGTTGAAGGGTGCATCGAGGGAAGGTAGCGATGGAGCGGGCACTCCGAGCATGGGGAGTAGCTTTAGTGATCTCGACGGTATGCTTTTTGCTGTTCTCTTTTCTCTTTCCTCTTTCTTGTTGCAATGGTTTTTGTTTCCTAAATAGGGTTAGATGGCTAATGCAAGGGGTATACTCTGGATCGCAACAACAGATGCTTCAGTCACGCAGTCAGCAATGGAGGAGGCCCTGGCAAGCAATATGGGTGGCATGGCGGACACGACGATGGCCAGCAAAATGGGCAGTGTTATGGGCGGTGCGCTTGGGCAGGCGTTTAAGAATCGGTACCTGCCGAAAGGGGGCAATCGGTGATGTTGGATCGCCTCTGATCGAAGTTCTAGTCCCTCTTTGGTCCGTTAACGGGGCTCTGTTCGGACTTGCGTTACTTTGCGCTCTCGCCAGGTCACGGTGTCTGTGATATTTCTTTTCGGCATGAGCATTTCGGACTAGTGTGAGCAAGTCAACATGAGCAGTGATGTTCACTAAGTACTGTTCGGTGAGTGGTCGGATTGGGCCTGTTTTCATCGAGGGCGGGAGTTCTGCAGGCTGTTGGTATTTCTTCAGGGGTCATAGGCCGGGGCGTATGTACAAAATATGGAATTCTGGGTTTGGGCAAGCGGCGTTCTGACTTGAATAGCAATATGGTCTTTTGGGATGAACTTTGGTGGCAGGCCGAAGGTAATCGAGATCCGTTAGAACCTCTCGTCGTGGTTGTGGCCGACCGTTGTGAAACTGAACATCGCAGCGTGGACCACAGTGAAGGTACAGATAGATACAGTGTGTGTCATGATTCGGGGAAGTGAGTTATTCGGCGTCCGGGCAACATCGGGGGTTCGGACGAAGGACCACGGGTCGGAGGGGGAGATGGATACGGGCCGGGGGTTCCATTGCTTCGGATGTCGTTGAACGTGGGAGAGGGTCAGCGGGGATCAAGGCTCAGGGGCGGTCGGTCGGCAAAAAGTTCCGGGTTTTCCCGCTCCGTCATGGAGTCATGGCGCTGGGGCAAGTTCGGGGACAAAGCATATCAGTGGTGAGCGCCTAAGAAGGACGGCCTTCCTGAAAGAACGCGGGGCTGTCTGGGGCAAGAAGATGGACGACTGAGTTGGTGGGTGGTGGGAACGTGTGCGCGTGTGTGTGGAAGCGGATAAGTTGTTCAAGTTGTGTTACGGCATGGCAACTGTGGTAAAGAAGCAGCAGCAGAACTGGCCCGCGAGCAAAGAAATGGTCTACACGTCTTGATAAGCCTCTCTCCCCACAAGAATCTTCTGTCACCCGGTGCGCACTGGGCTAACTCGGTCAACCTGGTGGGCAAGTGACACGGGGATATGTTGGGCAAACGTTGGGCAAACGTTGGGTGAGGTGAGTACGTACAGTCAATGGCCAGAACACTTGTGATAGCACGCTCATTCCACTGCGGAGGTTTGCGGAGGCTTTGTGTATGTTTACGGAAGAAGCCCTATGAGGCTATGGACTGCTTGTGACCCCAGTGAGCCCATCATACCGACGGTGACACGTTATCCAAAGAGGTCATTCTTACCTGGGAAGTGACCGGTCAGATTTCACGATATACAGGGAGTCCAAGATGACGAACGACTATGGAGATATAAAATATGTGATCACGGGCTTGTTTCTTGATACACACGTAACATCGGCGGAGAAAGCAACTTTCCTTGTAACCTTTTATCTTCTCTCATGTATCTACCTACTACATCTTGCTATACACCCTGTCTGCCTCGGTCCTGCGCGATCGCCTCTTTGCCATGTACAACTGTACCTATATGTATACAGGTGAAGAGATAAGACTCGTAGGATAGCCGGAGATGCGGAGATGGGGAGGTCGATATGTGCTAGGAAGTGAGGGCACAGGTATGCCATATACCTTTTCCGAGATCGAACATATGATGATGGTATGATATGTGATGGAGATTCCACATGTCCGTATGCCTCTGCAGTTAGACTACATGCATGACACCTCTCAGACCGCCCGCAGTATCGACACGCTCAACCCGTTTCCGAGGAAGTACACCTCATACCTATCTATGTCTTGGGCGGCATATTGTTTTTCACAAGAATCAGACGCTCGCCTTCCATTAGTTAGGAGGTTCCTCTCGGGCGGAGAGATCTCGTAGGTGTTTCTAAGACGCATGTGGTGACTACCACATGCAGCAAGCCGTTTACCACGAGCACAACAGGAGAAACTTCTGCAGATGCCTTGCTTTTCTCTCATAGTCACTGGCAATCACCGCTGTTCAGAACTGGTATGGTGGCAACGAGCATGCATGTCGGCGGACGTGCTTGGCTTCCATTGCACCAAATCCTCATCACGAGTTGCAACAAGCTGCGGATACTCTCACGGGTCCTCCGGGAAGTGTAAACAGTCCGAACCCACGAAGCATGACTCTGGCTTGGTGGAGCGAGTATCACCCGTTGTTCAGGTGCTACCTCACCTGTTGACCACACGATGTGGCGTGATTGCTAACTTCTTCGTCCTCGGGTTGTTATTTCCTCCCCGATGGAAAGGAAAGATGACACGCCAGCATCGACATGTGTGTTGAGTGTTGATGATATCCTCACGCAATACAGCTTGGTGATCTGCAGAGGGGAAGGGGAGACGGGATGCGGAAGGGTGGAGAGCCTGGAGCGGGCGTGACGGGAAGTGTGGGATCACGACACGGATATTTTCGCAGCCCTCTGGGCGCATTACCTTGATACGTATCCTATCTCTCTAGATTGTGACCGTCAAGTGTTTCTGGAGAGAACATCAAGGCTGTTGATCTTCGGCTCTCCGCTCGGCTTCCGAAGACATCTCCACATCCAGTCTATCCTCTGGTACACTTCATAGAAGCATGCCTATTACCTATTCTCCAAAGTATATCTTCTGATTACCGACGATGCAACAGACAGGAGATTGAGAGAACCCCCCCAGACGTCGGCGGAGATCGCGGGGATCGCGGAGATCTCGCAGATCTCGGAGATGGAGAACATAGCAGGCTGGTTTGCTTGATATACTTAGTAGAGTCGTGCAATGATGAAGTTAACATTATGTTGACACCTGTTCATATCACGTTGGGCCATGGTAGCACAATATACCTTGTGGTACATAATAATACCTCCATTATGCAGCTATCATCTTCCCACAGTATTCTACCCAACTACCTACCTAGGCAAGGGAGGTACACTCTCTCAAAAAAAGGTGTTGTGAGTGATTAGGATGTTGGGTAGGCAATTAGGTACATGGGTATATGGAAGCAGATGGTAGCAAACACTTGGAAAGGACCTCGTTGAGAGAAATATAGGTATGTTCAATGCGGCAAGCCCGCTGCCGTTTCTCAGCATCGAAAATACATGAGATCTGCTGCCTGGGTTCCATGCTGTGCGGACATTCGCAATTTGTGTGTGAAACCCCATCCTCTCTGGGTACGAGGTACCTTACCTTAGCTTGGGGTGCCAATATCAATTGCCCACATGAGAATAAGGTAGATCGGAATGGGCTTCTCACACCTAGGTACCAATACCTCTTGAAGTCTGTTCGCCTGTTCCATACCCAACATGATGTGGATATGGTACCATGTCGGCAGGATGGTGACAGGTCAACATATGTTCAAACTCCAAAGGACAATGTGCCTGAGCCATTGGGCTTGGTCTCGTTTAGCTCCCAAGCATCAAGACATGGGATTGTTGCGCATCCACCAATTCAAAAGCTCGTGGAGGGATTTTTGATTTCTTGCGCGCAAGAAATCTAGGTAAGATGTGATACCTCATCTGATCACACAGCAGCGTGCTGACGGAAGCACCTGCAGCAGAGACAGCAAAACTTGACCAATCCCATCTCGAGAGACGGCCGGCTTTTTTGCAGATCACTCGCTCATCGCTGGAAGCCTTGGGGAGATGGAGGTGATGGTGTGTTCGCTCAAATTGGAATTGCTGCGCGCAACAATTTTATTTTTGCGCGAGACATTGAACATGCAGAACAACCTAGCTCGCAGCTGTGGAACCTGCGGAGGTTGGATTTCGTGCGCGCAAGAAATCCAGTCTTTCGGTTCAGATCAACAACGTAGCGAAGGAAGGGAATTGTTGCGCGCATGAAACATGACATTCCGTAACTTCCTTTTTGCTCACGGAGACAAGGTAGAGCGGGTAGACGTTGATTTAAGGGATTGCTTAGATATGCGAAGGAGATCGTACCATGGTTCTGGGATGGGCATCCTCGATCAATACGACGCTGTTGGCAATTGATCAAGAGGAGATGCCCTCACCGTGACGTTTTCCATTTCCAAAAATATGTCGCTCGGTTTGGGTCTGTCCCCTCTGCCGCTGTTGTCGGTTTGTGGGGGGGAGGTGCTTGTTGGGCGAGAAGGATCCCGCTGATGGAAAGGGTCGAGGGGGCAGACGACGGACGGGAGAGCTTCCAGGTACCAGGTTGCTTGGCAGACCCGCTTCCGTATGGCTTGGCGGAGTCTCCTTTCACTCAGCAACTCCATGAATTGTTGCGCGCACCTTTGGGACCGGAGCTTTTCCTCCCCGACGGTATTCGTTGTACTACCCGTGGGAGGTAAGGTACGTACCTAGTGAGGTGAGTGGCAGCCGCTGTGGGCCTGGAGGCAGCTCTTCATCCGCTTCTTCTCACCAATGGAACCTGACGACTTCTTTTCACAAAAATGATTCCCTGTGCATGACTTGGCACTTCGTGATTCCCCTCCCAGCGTCCAATGAGGACGCAAGATTCCATGTTGGTTCGCTCGTTCTGCACTTATGATTCCCAAATATTCCCTCATTTCTCACTGCCAAACCAGCGTTCGGGAATCATGCAGCAGAGAAAGCCTCCGTTTACACTTACACTGACTGCTGTGTGCAGCAAATTCCCCGCACCGGTCATTGATGGGAACAGCAAGAGCTTCCAATGTATACAGATAAAGTTTTGATATATAAGCAGCGAAGTAAAGTATGTCCAGGAGATTACAAGAATGACAGCATATATACTCTCGAAGAAGAAGCAGAAGGAAGAATTATTATGATCCTCCCTGTCAAGACCGTCCCTCTCTCCTAGACATATGAAAAGAAATCCCACCTTCCGGCCCCTTTTTGCCGAACCACTTTTTGCCTGCCCCCTGAGACGGCTTGGAGGGTTTTTTTGTATTATTGCCAACCGGGGCAGGTCCAAGCAGGACGTATCGTATCGTACAACTCATGATCTTGAAGTGTGTCAGCAGGATAGGGTGGAGCGCTGTAGGTCAATGGGAACATACCAATATTGACCCATAGCAACTGTTTTGCTTCTACTTTTACACGTCAAGGATACACGGATCCTTGAAAGAGAGATACCGTAGAAGAAAAGGGCTTTTTTTTTTTTTTGTTTCTTGTTTTTTTGGTTGGTAGGAGACGACCGAGGTTTTGGTTGATTGCAAATGGGAACCCTCGAATCCAGGAGGGCGAAGTCTTGGCGGAACTTTTCGGTGGAGGAGGGCTTGAAACCAAAGCCCGGCCGAGGACAACTGTGTAAGATTTAGGTTTTTCAGACGAGGACAACTGTGTAAGATTAAGGATTTTCAGACGAGCACCGTTGTAACCAAAAGAGTGGAAGCGGGAACATGCAACTGATCCCCAAAATACCGAAACAAAACAAAGGGGGGAGAGAAGAACACGGTAGACGCGCGCAACCCGGAGCAGGGACGGTATACGGGCTCCGGGCGGTTCGAACCAGCAGTGGTTGTTGACGACAACCAAAGTTCCTCCCTCCCCTACTCTTTCGACTCGTTCAAGAAGCTCGACAGCGAGGGGCGAACGCAGTTATATACTCCTATGGGCCTGCAGCTGCAGCTTTCCTCTTGCCAACCAGAACATCGCCCGCGCACCGGCGCCCCCGCGCTCTCGGGCGGCCGACGCAAGGGAGGACAAGTAAGACGACTACCCCACACAGGCTTTGCGCATACCGTTGCCATGATCAACATGCCGGCGACCGCAAGCCGTAACAATGGTGGCCCGGCTGACCTACAGATCGTCCGACTTTGATACACAATGTGGAAATAACACGGCACGGGATCTTTCAGTCACAGATGGGACACGAGAGACAAGGAACGACGATACTATTCGCAACCTTGAGTTTAGGACTCGAGTAACAAGAGCAAGGCTACCATGTGCATTCTTGCTTTCGCCAGCACCCGAGGCGCTCCCCGGAGCACCACGAAGCGGCCTCGTAGGAGTTACACTGCGTACTGTGATCGGTGTGTAAGTGCATCCATCAAGGTGACGTGAACATCAGAGCCATCCGGCCTTGCTTGAGGAAGGCGTTCTTGAAATCAAGTGCGGGGAAAGATTGTCTTGCAGCACACGATGATGGTATCTCCCAACGCTGAGCTGCCGTACCATCCAAAACAGTAAAGCAAGTTGTTGTGCGCAAGGAAAGGTGTGACAGCCAGGTGGCTTCTGTCGGGGTGAAAACCGAACCCGAGTGTAATTCCAACTACGAGCTGAGAGCATTGACTTCTGAAGTGACTCGATTGATCCGAGACCCAGCCTGCTACATGAAGTAGGCACAGAAAGATGGAAATGCGGGGGGACGGGCTTTGCATATCTGTCGGTCTCATGCCGGTTGATTCGAGGTAAACAAAGCAGCAAAAGGTCGCCAACCTGTTGGAACAGGCGCCTGTTACTTGTGTACTTGTGTACTTGTGTACTTGTGGTGTTTTCTCCTATCTCCTCGGCCGTTGTACCAGACTCCCTTACGGTACCTAGGCGAAATCTCTCCTCCGAAGGCGTGGGATCTGTCTGATAACAGAGAAGATTGCTCTGCGCGGGGGGTGATTGCTAATGGAACCCCGATTTGGAGATGGCGAAGATACAGAGAAGGATACGGATTGGTGCGATCCCAAGTTGTGTGAGCGATCTCCCCATTCTTTTCAAAAGATGACCATCTCGATTGGTATTTCAGGGTTTTGAGATTGCAGACGCAGAGAGCATCCAACTTGACTGCGGTTGACGAGCAAAAAATAAATACCCTTGTCAGGTACCCCCCCTGCAACGTAACCCTCCCACACAAAACAGAATATCCACCCAAAAGACCCCAATTTTGTGGAAAATGTCACTGACAGCCAAGATTACGAGCAAACAACATCGCATCGAAAACTCCATCACACCCCACCGATATGGCCGGCCGACCGAAAGGATCCACGGGCACGAAGCAATAGGAACAACTACGCGTTCGCACGCTGTATTTCGACGTCCACCAAAGCCAAGGCCAGATTTCGAAGACGACTGGCTACTCGAAAGCCCAGGTCAAGAGGGCGACTGCCACCGAAGAAACCGACGAGCCTTCCAAACGTGGCCGCAAGCGCTCTTTGACGAAGGACCAGGAGGATAAGCTGGTCGAATTCGTGACCGCTTCCAAAGCGAACAGAAGAATGGGCTTTTTCCAGCTATCGGTGGTTCTTTTCGCAGGTATCTTCGGGGTCTGTGCAATTAAGAATACGTTATACCGTCTTGGATTCCGTCGCCGGGTTGCCCGTAAGAAGCCACCGATGACAGAGAAAAATCGAGAAGCCCGGCTTGCCTGGGTGACCGACTACCTGAATTCGACCGATGAGCAATGGGCTAAGGTCTTGTGGACCGACGAGACCTGGGTTGCTGGAGGCCCTTCCCGGAAGTAATTCGTTACCAGGCGCGTGGGTGAGGAATGGGATCCTACCTGTATTATAGAACGGTATGAACGCAAAAAAGGCTGGATGTTCTAGGGCTGCTTTTCTAGCCGTGGCAAAGGTCCTGGTATCTTCTGGCCAAAGGACTGGGGATCGATCAATGCCAAATCCTACCAAGAACGTACTGTACCGATCATAGAGGGATGGATTCGGCTTGATCAACGCGATGGGGAACGCCTTATTTTGATGCAAGATGGAGCGCCTGGCCACGCAGCGGCTGATACCCAGGCCGAACTTGTAGAAAGAGGCGTTGAGGTTCTTCACTGGCCTGCCTATTCCCCGGACCTAACTCCCATGGAGACCTGTTGGAATTGGATGAAGGACTATATGGAAGATCAATACGGCTTGGTTGAGAATCCCAGCGATACGGTCCTTCGGGAATGGGTTTGGGAAGCCTGGAACGAATTGCCCGACGACTTCCTACAAGAATTGCTCGCAACGATACTAGCAAGGTGTCAGGCTGTAATTGATGCCATTGGGATGCATACAAAGTACTAGATTTCCCATAGTGAATACAGTCGTTTTGATGCAGATATCTGTGGTGTTGACGGTCCAGGCATTTGCTTGGGCACGGCTGTGCGGCAAAGTCCCGACCCCCCCCTGTCAGTACCCGACCGGGGTATTCAAATTACCCATCACACCAGGTATGTATTGTAGTGGTGGGCAGACGATTTGTAGCGTGCCAAGAGAGCCCATTTCGCTCAGGGATGCACAGCGGGGCGGGCGGTACGGCCCGGGTGGAAGATCACTTGGCTTCCTCTTCCCTGCGATCCCCTTGCCCCGGCTCGTTTCTACGTCCTGTTCATCTTGCTTTGGGAAGATGGATCACTCTTTCGCGTCAGAGTTTGCTGAAGAAATATCATCTAGGACATCATAGGAAGTGGTGTATCCTAGCTATCCCGACATTGATACCTTACCTCACTTTGCATGGAATCCAATTCAATCATGGTCTTCCGACCCGAAAACGTGACCATTCCAAGAGAATCTCCAATATTCTCCAGGCCGCCCAATGCAAACTTTCTTTCGAGCCGAGCAAGATCGCCCAGTTGTCATCGCTCTCTTCCATGCCATCTTCCATGCCTTGCTGTTTCTCCACATCCTCCTCCTCCTCCTCGACATGGCCGCCGAAGATCAGCCTAGGTGATCGAGGGGAAGTCCCCAATGTAGGCGCGCATCAAGTCATTGTCTTGGATACGATTCTCTCGGCACGAATGAGTGACGGGCTTCCGGCGAGTGTGCTTGAGTCGGACGAGGCTGTGGTCGACGAGCTGGCAGAGTGGGAGGTGTTGGAGGTGGAGGTGGTGGGAGTGCTCGTAACCGCCGCTCCTGTCGGAGGGCCCCGAGTTAGCTGGTGTGGATAGGATAGAAGATTGGAGAGTTCTTATCCAGGCAAAAGATGAAACAAAACGAAGGTTTCCGGCTTCACCGCGCTGCCTTTCTTCTAACTCCTTCGATTCTTGGGCTGCCGGAAGCATATCCTCGTGGAGCTCAGTGATATCTGCCAGATCGTGCATCGTCTCCGGTAGGAAGCACAGCGCGGTGAGGCGAGTGAACTGGTCACTGGTCGGCCACTCATCTGATGCGGTTCCGTTGATCGAATGTGAAATTCGACGCATTCTGCTTTCCATGTGCCCCTTCAAGCTGCCCAAGTATTCCACCAGCTTGGAAACGTCACTTGGTGCAACCACAACGCTACCTTAAAATACTGCCAAAGAACATGGAGATATTCCGAGTCATGATCGGATCGATACTTCGCTGGGGACAGGAGGATCAACCATCAGCTTGTCCCTCTTAAGCTTCTTCTCCCGATGTTCCCGCTGGTCGGGCACCCTTGACGATTCCTGTCAGGTCGCTTACAAGGTGTGGACGTGTGCACCCGCCCGAAGGCTAAACTACTCGCGGCAAACGGAATTCCAAACGTCTGCGGTTCTGCGTCTTGCATCGAGCTCGGTGATCTCTCCACGTTCGACAAGGAGCAGTAAGGACTGAGGATGTCAGCTCGTGGTGTGGTGAGGCGTCATGTAGCTTCACGACCACGGAAATAAGATTTTCGTACCTCAGCAACCGCCTCACCTTGCTGTAAGGTCCGAGTAGCCTCCATCAGACCCCAAAGCGAACCAGTTGTATGCGGCACGACCGGCATCGTTGACGAGAAGCAGATCCAATGTCGCTGTAGACGGTCTACAAGTTTCGTCTTCATAGACTGATCATAAGCTCCGTCTGGGACACAACTACCACAGTGTTCCGAGCTTGAAAAGCAAAAGGAGGGCCAGGGTGATATTTCTCTCACGAAGCCCCTAGTCTTCCACTCCATGATCTTCATCAATCAGGTGGGTTCCTACAACTTCACTGATCCGGAAGCGTGGTTCATCAGTAGGTATCCGATGAGGGCCAAGGCAAAAGCGCATGCACTACGTTGCAGAATTTGACGGGGCAGACCGAAATCATTCTTCCGATAAGTTTGCAATCGAAAAGAAATGGTATCATCATGATGTTCGGCGCAGACAAGCACTGTGTGTGTGTGTATGTGCGTGGATGAAGGTGGCGTTTGGTACTTGGATGTTCATCGTCTCGGAGGCTTCATTCCGCTGTTGGCAATAAAGGAAACAAACATGGTGCGTAGTGTGTTCGATCTCCACATCGCCACGGTCGTCTCCAGATCGGCCCCATTGCAATCTTGAGATCAAGCCCGCCTCGATGGAGGCTGAAGTCTACGCCCAAATGGATCGTTGGCGTTGAAGAACGGGGGCATAGGGGGTAAGGGAATCATGGCGTGGCGTCCATGGGTGTGGGGGAGAAGTGTTTCACGCGGAAGAGGGCCGAACTGTGGCGAGGAATCCTTCTTGAATTAGCGTGCGTGAAACGTCTACAGTCTTATTTTCTATAACGGGAGACAGTAAATTTTGCTACCCGAAAAAAAAAAAAAAAAGCAAAGGCAAGGCAAAACTCGTTCGGGGATGGTCCATCCGGTGATGATCTCGAAAGAGCGCGAGAGGGTATGCATGATCTTGCTTGGAACGACATCCGAATCACAACACCATGCAGAACCCGGAAGATCCATCCTATGTATGTTGACCAGCAGGATGGTGCCTGGAGGAACTGACAGTAGTTGACCCATCTGTATTCAGCTGCGGACAGTGCATATCGAGCAAGGGATTCAGTTGTGACCATGAGAATAGAAGGAAGACAACAACCACTATCTCATGTAGGCGGGTTCCGGCACAGCGGGAGGAGCTATGAGCCAACATTAGTACGGGTTTTCACCCAAGCCATGTCGTCCACCAGAGTCTACTTACCATGCTCGCAGATGATGGGAGGTGGTTGCGGTTTCGAGCCGCTGGCCTTGCGGTAAGGATTCTTCCAGTGAATGTAATACCGAAGAGACGGCTTCTGCTGCTGGGAAGATTCGAGCTCGCCGGGTGTGACAGTATCTTTCCTGCCACCTACCTCGCCAGGTTTGGAGCTTTCGATGCCGAGGGATACAGTGCTGCTGCCCGAGACCCTCTTTCGGTTGCCGAGTTCGATATAGTCGCCACGAGAAGTTCCGAGTCTCTCGGCTCTCTCCCGGGCTTTGTTCTCTATGTCGATGTCGCGGCGTGCGCGCAGAGTGCGGCAATAAAAGACGCTAACCAGCGTGGTGAACAAGACCACCACGGTCAGGACGATTACGGCAATCTCGGAGTCGGTAATGCGAAGGATACTTCCACTGCCACCCGACCTGTTGCCCGGCGAGTTGGGGGAGTCTACATATTCTGCGTCGTCCGCTCCGTTTGCGTAGCCGGCCATCTTGGCGTGGACTGCAGAAGGACTCCATGTCAGTACACAATGGACAAAAGTGTGTGTTTCCGTGCCATTTTCACTCACTGGAAGCGACTGTGAAGGAGGAGATGGGGAACGAAACAAGTGAGTTACGAAAGGATTGAGGTGTTTCCAAAACAGAATATCTGCGTGGACTGGATCGAAGTCAGATCTTTACGGGGGTCGATGAGATTTTATGGAGGACGAACCTGAAAAGAAAGCGGTGGTTCGAAACCGAAGCTCATTCAATTTGACTGCTTCGCTGTGGGTTCGGTCGAGTCCACGGTCCCGACGACTGATGATCCAAAACCAGACTGCGTTACCTTTTTATATGAAAGAACAACTCGATGAAAAAAAAAATAGTCTTGATAACCTCCAACTCGTTGCACCTATTTGCAAAGAATGGGAGCAGGCCGGTGGCTCAGAATATGTGGATGTGGGCAACGGGCAACGGGCAACGGGCAACGGGCAAAAGGGAGATGGAAAACCTGAGCACAAATGACACCGAACAAAATCAAGCTCCCGTTCAGGCATATGAGCATGCATCCGCTTGGGGAGTCATCCAGGAGCTGACCCAGGGCCATACACCAGACACTCTTTTGTCCTTCCCGTTCATGTTTTTCAATCAGAGGCACAGGCACCAAGCTGGAGTCGGTCAACCAGGGCCCATGGAAGATACCGCCTGCGACAGAGAGGACAAGTTAGATGGAAAGGTACGACTCTGGTGTCAGTTCACTTGCGGTCAGGTCGTCTGACTCTCTTTTTTTTTTCAGCGTTTGTGCACCCGCCAGATTCTTGTATGACTCCAGGTTGTGAAAACACTCCAACCGGATGATCTGCCCTCGACGGCAACGACGACGGCGACCATGACAGCAGCCAGCATCACAAGGCTACTCGACGGCTCCCCGTCACCTGGAGAGGCGGATACCTGCGCAGCCGACGACGATTTGAACCACTGCATGCCGCCGTGTCTCTCATGCAGGAACCATGACTTCCGGTTCCAGCAACAGTTAAATTGCTTTCCACCAAAGCTTAGTGTTTTGTGTGACATCTTGAATCCACTCGCTGCCGAGCTCGTCGGTCACGGGCGCTTCACCGACTTCACCTGACATTGAAATCGTCCCCGGTGTCGTTCCGATGCTCTGAGGTTCTTCTCTTGCTCAACAATCCCGTTAGGAGAGCGAGATAGAATAACCCAGCTCACATCGTGCCGGTAAACCGAAGCCGGACAACAACGGAAAAACATCACCCTCCTCGGGTTCCTTACCTTGTCTCATGCTTCCCGAGACTGTCGAGAATTGGGGTTGTCCGCCATTTTGGGGGGGTTTTTTTTTTGTTTTTTTTTTTTGTTTTTTTTTTGGCTGACCGCTACATCAGGTTCACCTCAGCATCGTCAAAAGGCCTCGTTCGCCTACTCTCGATCGCTCATTGGACCCGGAGAATATCGAACCCGTCCTCCCAGACACAAGGTATGTCAGCATTCAATTTTGACACCTGAAATCTTGATCTGTGTTTCGTTACCACGATGTTTAAGGACTTAAGCGCGTTGGCTTCGTGGTACTTGTGGGACTCTGATCTAGTAACACACATCACGCTCTGACTTGCCTACACAGCATCCAGAGACCAAGTCTGCTGTATGACTTTCCCTTCCACACTGCTTACCGCTTGCGCGCAAACCGGGTCGCATCAGACGGAACCAGACACAGAACCTCAGACGAGTCATACAAACGAGCCGTCCAATCATCACGGTCCCGAGACCCCGAAGCGCTCCGAATACAAGAGCAACAGGTTGGTTCCGTATCCTCTCCGTCCCCCGCCATATCATAGCACACCCCACTGCCTTCTGCTTGTCTCTCGGAATCAACGCATGGCACTTTTATAGATATCATAGATCTGGTTGCTGTTTCTTCTCTTCTTTTGAGCAGGAATATTGCCACGATACAAATATCGTGCAAAAGACAAATCATACCCAAGAAGAAACCACAAACCATCTGGATGTTACTTGCCTCGAGCACGCTTGACGCTGATCAAACAACCGTTGGCAAAGGAAGAAGACAGGCTAGACCGCACTCCCAGAGGCATGGGATCTCTTGCCTCAATGGACTGGAATTCCCCGAAGAACTTGTATAGGGTGTACAATACTTGTGTGAGAGCAAACTGTTGACCGATACAGATTCTCGGCCCCCCGCTAAAGGGAATGTAGGACCAACTGCGACCATGTTAGTTGTGCGTCGAATGTCAATGAGCGAGGAAACACAAAAGTGACTCTTTACCCAGCGCGTAGGCTCGACTCCCATCGCTCTGGCCTGAACTCATCTGCATCAGGCCCATAGACCTCCTGGCTCCTTTGAAGTGCGCAAGACGAAAACCGAACCGATGTCCCTTTTGGTACCAGGATTGGCAATTTTCCATCCGGGCCACCCCCTCGTGGAAGAATCGTCTCCTTGTTTGTCATTCTCGAGTTTGTTGAGATTGGTGGGAACAACCGTAAAGCTGCACCAAACATGTTAGCTGGAATCGGTACTCTCAAGAAAAAAGAAGAAAAAGAAGGAAAGGGAAAAAAAAGGAAAGGAAAAAAAAGGAGATAGTACACGCCTTCTTTGACGATATTGTTCAAGTATTTCATGTTCTTCAACGTGTCGAAACTTGGGGACTCCGCGCCCGCCTCGGCTATCTCCTCTCGTAGCTTCTCCACCACCTCTGGACTCCGAGCCAGGAAATAGAACAATGCGGTCAACGCTGCCGCCGTCGTGTCCCTTCCAGCAAGAAGAATCGACAAAATAGTGTCGATCGTGTACTCCTCGGAAGGGTTCTGCTTGAGAAGCTCGTCCAGGAAGACATAGCCGCGTTCCTTTGCGTCTTCGGGTCCCCCGGCAGCTTTTGCTTTCTCTTCCGCCGCCCGGTTCATGTAAGACCGCACGTACTCCCTCAAGCGTTTTACAGACCTGTCCCGTTCCCCGTGAGGCAGAAAGTACAGCAACGATCCCAAACGAGCCCGGTAGGCGCTCTCCCTGGCGGAAAACTCGAAATCCGCCGTGATCGGCCGGGACTCGGGGGAGGGTTTCACCAAGTTATTCGTGGAGCACCCCAGGAGGAAGTCGGTGGAGGAATCCATCGTCATATCCATACATTTACTCTGGGCGTCAAACGTCTCGCCGTCTGCCGGGATGGTGTTCAGAAAGTTGTTGATGTGCCGGTCGAAGCACGCGGCGGCCATGGTTTCCCGAAGGGTGTCGAGGCCTAGGATGGAGTCCCGGTGTGGGTAGAATCTGGCAGGGCCGCATCCGGAGGCTTGTGCGCGGGCGGCAAAGGCACGCCGGTCAGCGGAACCGCGGGAGAGGTTGAGGAAGAGAAGGGTGAGAAGAGTGAGGAGGAAGAAAGAGGTAAGGGTGGGCTTGTAAGGGTTGCCCGTGTCATGGTTGGAAACGAAGAACTTGTAGAGTTCGGCGAGGCTGAGGAGAGAAAGGGGTATGCTGAGGGCGACAAGGGAAAGGTTCTCGCCGCGGATGTAGTCCATGTTCGGACGGACCATTGCTGAGGACGACGACATTTTCTGTGTTTGGTTTGCTTCATGCAAGAGTTCTTGGGCCTCGTGAGACGTTTATGTGGGTTATCAACGAATATTGAATCGTGCAAGGCGTTTTGATATCGCAGTTGGCATTCAACCGGCCTCGGCACGATATCGTGTAGATTGTTCCCCCGCACTTTGTGCTCCTTGATTCTAGATTCTCTCTCCTGTGGAACTATGTGTTCCTCTTTCGATGCGCTTGTAGGTACTTGAATGATGTTCATTGATAGGGTGGGATATTCCGCCCAGCCACGCCAACGACTTTGATGGAAGGGAGCACGGTTTTTCCGAGATGGAAAAGAGATGATGAAAATCATGTCTCCTCTGCTGAAGGTAACCGGAGAACGCCAGATGCATGGCCACCGTCGACTCCCCATCGTTTATTGTGACGTGATTGTTTACCTACCGAAGGCTGTCCATCTCCGATGGGACTTTGCCGGCTTTCTATCATAATGCCGTGCTATTCATTGCTGTTGGATCTCAATTCGGGAGCGGGTAAGATTGGGTACCTAGGTCACCTACGAAGTATGGAAAGATCCTTCGATTCCTAGCCCCTGATGATCGAATTCATCGAACCTAACCTATCAGAATGAAGCTTTCGGTGTTCAGCGAGGGCCCCCACCCCCCGCATCTTGCACAGGAACATTCACACCACCCACCACCTGTGCTGAGGAATGCAACGGTGATAGTGGGCCATGACCGTGTCGCTTTTCCGATCGAGCTGC
Organism: Podospora australis; assembly: GCA_033296905.1. Lineage (NCBI taxonomy): Eukaryota > Fungi > Ascomycota > Sordariomycetes > Sordariales > Podosporaceae > Podospora > Podospora australis. The sequence goes on from MU864378.1 coordinate 223,122, forward strand.
TCATGGTCTTTTGGAAGATCCGAAGACGGTCTGAAATATCAGCGTCCCTCCAGTCATGATACCTACCTACCGGGTACGAACAGAGAAACGCAGCTTTTTTTCTCTTGATGCATATGTACTAAACCAGAGATAAAGTGTCCAGGTGGAAAACCCCCTGTTCCCATATCCAGACATTCGTTTGCAAGTTCCTATACCAAGTTGAGCCTTTGCCCAAGGTACTCAGTGAAACCCACAGAAGAAAAAGATGAGAAACATGTTCGCACCACCGGAACTCTTCTTCTTCCTCCTCCCCCCCAGTACGTTCTCCTAAACATATGACGAGTGTCCCTGCACCGTCTCCCTCCAGTGGACTCGATCCGGCTTCCTGCTCTGGCCATGTGCCTTCTTCTGCTTCCCCGACAGCACGTTGCGAGATCGTCCGCCTCGCCGCTACCTTGCTAGGATCCGAGACCCGCCTTTACGGCTTGCTTCCTTCTTCATGTTCACGCACTGCGGCACCCCCGGTTGTGGTCCCTTCTCCCTTCCAGTAAGAATCCAGATAGGAATCAGACTGAATGCTTCTTGGCCGAGGAGGCCTTCGTGAGGGTTTTCTATCGCGCGGGGAGGGAACCTTGATGATGGGTATGTCATCGTTGGTGAACGGGCGAGCGGCTATGATGATTTCCGATTTGGTGCTACCGCCTTGCAACGTTCTGTCGCTGTCTGAACTACCAACTCCATTCTCTTTGACTGCCGTCTCGTCCTTGCCGAGAACGCCGTTCTCTTTTCGGAGCTTGATGCAAGAACGAAGCGAGCTTCTGCTGCCGCCAGCCGTAATGACTACTGCACGTAACTCCGAGAACTGCTCTTTGGGCGATGTTCTGCTGGTCTCATCGAGCAGGACAAATATGCATCCGGTGACAAGACCAAGAATGGCGAGAATTGTTAGGATCCAAGCACCTGCTTTGCCCGAGGTCGAGACTGGGGTCCATGGATCCGATCGGTGGAAGGGGTCGGTTCGTCCCACGTCAGATCCGCCTGCCCCTGGGTTACCAATGCTCGTTCCTCCGGCGTCGTTGGTGACTGGTGATGATACTTCTTTGATCAGATTTCCTAGCACAACTTCCATGGCTGCCATCTGCTGTCCTACGCCCTGGCTACCGTCCCATTTGCCGGGGACCGTCCACTTGAGGCCGCACAGTCTACCATTCGGGCCGCCCACACACGTCGACGCGGCGGCGGTGGCCGATGACTCCAACAGCGGCTTAATCCGGTTGAAAGTCCAAGGTGCCCACTTTGTCGTTGCTGCCATCCAGCGCGAGAGGTAGGCCTTGAAGGATTGCTGGTCGAGATCACAGAGATCGACAGGCTCGCAGGCCACTTCTGTCATGATGTTCTTGTTCTCTCCCGTGAAGAACACCATGGTTCCGTTCAAAAGTCCATCCACCCTGTCGCGCCAGATCTGCTGAACGGCCCCCGTTGTGTAGTTGTACATGGCTGCCGCTCCGAGTAAGAAGGCGCCGGCGTTATAGGTCCACTGGTATGGAGTGATTCCAGAACAGTTACTGGTATGCGTGCCGTCGTATACGTAGTAATATTCACGATCCAGGAGGTTGGCGGCAACCATCCAGTCCCATGTTCGGTCGGCCCACTCGGCGTACGACTGATTCCCCGTGTAACGAGCGAGGCGGGCAGCTATGTTGAAGAAGCACGCTTGCGATATGGAATTCTTGTAATCATAGCCGTTGTTGAAAGTAAAGATTTGCCACCGAAGACCACCACCGCAGTCCTGGGTATCCCACCTCGCGGCTTGCGTGTTGAAGACGGCCTGGGCGAGGGATAGCCACTGCGGCTTGTTGGGAGGGGGGTTGTCGAAATTGTACTCGGCTGCTGTCATGACCGCCATGCCCCAGAAGCCCTGGTCATCGTTTCCTTCCGTCACGGTTTGGTTCGGCGGCATGTAGTCATTGTTGGGGCCGGCTTGGAAGAGTAGGCCTTCGGACGTAACGTTGTTCCATCGTGTGTCGCCCGTGTAGTACCAGTAGTCAATCAGGGAACCCATCAAGGCTCCTGCTTCCCACCCTGGTGCTCGTCAGTACATGCTTGATCTACGTTGATGCCGCTTCACGTACAGTAGTACGGCTGCGGTAGTAGACCAGGGACCTGTCCTGGCTGGTCTCCGGTGTAAAATGACATCATGTCTTCGGTCATGGAGCTCGCAACGCTCTTCAAGGAGTCTGCAGGATCTCAGTACATTAAGCACGACAAGCGTAGTTGCAGGGCACGCCTGCAGAACATCTGCAGAATTGCTTCTTCCTCACCCGTCGAGTCAAAGTCGAGCGTATAGGCTGTTGCTGTGGAAAGCTGTGCAGCTCCCAGTAGACCTGCTAGTCGCCATGATCCCCGCCTGTGCATTTTCTCGCCGAGGTCGAAATGGCGACCGCATATCGATCCGGGATAGCGTGAAGAAGAGTGTAGCATTGCAACCGCGGGATGTAAACAAAATCCGAACAACACACTCGGAGCATCCCTAGGTAGGTACGTACGACCAGGATGAAAAGAAGAAGAGGGCACTCGCCCACCGGAGGGCAGTGCAACATTAAAAAAAGAAAAAAAAAAGAAAAAGGAACAGTCACCTTGACGTGTAACTTGGCGAATGGAAAAGTTGAGCCCCAGTCATGGACTGCGGTATGGGAGATTTGTCCCATGGTGAGAAGGTTAGGACGACCGGTAGCGTTGAGGACCGTTGCGCTTGCCGGTAGGAGGGTGGTCATAACGGTAACGGAGGGGAATCAAGAACGAAGGGAGAGGTACTTGATAGCGTGAAATTGCTCTGTCCGCACCTTGTCCTCTGCGTGCATTTCCCGCGCTTTCCGTAGCGCTGGGTCACTGAACGGGTCCAGAAGAAAATGTTCTAGAGTAAGTAAGGTATGAGGCAGAGAAAGGAAGCATGACTCGATCTTTCGCAACGGCCTTCACGGTCGGAACTTCACCACCGCCGGTATGAGGTAGTGAGTGATGACATGATCAGTTCGCTTGGGCCTGAAGTGTCCTGTCGAGAGCTGCGAGAGTCTGCGAGTCTGTGCGAGAGTCTGTATATGAATCAACACTAGGTACATTTGGAAGAAGGGACCGTTCCACGAACTCAAAACTATTCACACGGTGACCCGAGCCAACGAGACGTCGCCATTCCCACCCGATGTATTGGGGAGATGCGGAGAGATTGAGCTCACCATGCGAAGGAAGAGGAGAACGACATGATGTCGTCTCCCAGGTCACCAACCACACTTGAGCGTATAGGTCAGAACCAAAGCTCTCCTCCATCGCATTGCCCAGGTACCTGATCTGGCAGTTCACGTTCACTGGCTGCTGCGCTGCCACAGAGTTCCAGGTTGCTCAGTGTTTGTGTAACTGATCCCTGCCAAACCCATATTCCGGGGCAGTCCTGGTCCCATGGTCGATCATTACCTTACCTATTTCGAGTACTGTGAGTGCCGCCTTGAAATGGCAGTCACAACGAAGGGGACTCGGGCCATCAACCTTTGTATACTTCGTAAACTGGTGCAAGTTCAGTTGTTCGCCACTGATATCGTTGGAGAGGAAGATGACATTGTGCTTACAATTCTTGGTGCTATTCGTACAACACTCGGAGGCTAGGTAGTTCCGGTGGCTCGCAAGCTAATCTCATCATCCTTGGTCCTTGGATTCATCGTTCAGGATTGGATTGTTGGTTTGGTGATGGGGAAGCACTGTGCGTATGTGCCGTGCTTATGCTGGCTTTCTCATCCATTCAGCACGACATTTCTGCCATTCGAAAAACCAAAAAGCGTTGGACACATGTCCACACAAGAGATCGGAGGATGGCACCAACAGATCTTCAGGTCACTGCGAGTGCATCGGAAGTTGTACGGCGGTCATCTAGGAATGACCAGGATGCCGACGGTTCGTTCTTCACAGGGCGGATTTCGGGTGCCTTTTGGCCATGGTGACACCAGCCGATCATCAGGGCGTATCCACTGCCTACCTAGGGACGTGCCGTAGTTGGTCCCTCCGCTGCCCATTCCAAACCTTCTCCGTCAGCCACCAGAAATTGTTGTTTCAGCACATTTTTCCCAAGTACCCAGGTAGCTTCGTGGACAAAGAATGGAATATTCCAGGTGTCGTGGCCGAACGTGAGAAAATCGCCGGTTAATTGCCATTGGCGCATCTGCACCTTCGTCTCGCATGTTTCTTCCAGGGTTCATCAAGATCGTTGTTCTGGAAGGCAAGGAAAACCCGCCAAGACGACGGGACCCGTAGATCTGGGGGGTGAGGTAACGTTCGGAGCGCGCCCACCGTTCCTGGTCCAGGAGCCTCCCCAACAACAAGCCAACTTCCATTCGACTTCATCATTCCGGGCGTCCCCAAAGTGGAAATCTGAGAGCGGGCAATAAGAAATAGCACTTCTGACTTGGGAACACCCCTGTGACTTTGCGGCACGTGGGCTGCCATCACCCACCGATTGACTATTCACTTTCGAGTGGGAATGTCGGAGGTCTCCCTACATCAACCTCCCCTACAACTCACCCCACGACCCGCCAACGCGCTGTACCTGAATCTTTGCAACAACCACGCTGCCAGCTTCCGCCTTTGACGCAGATATCACGAACATACAATTGCATTGCATCGCATCTCGAACTCCCCCCCCTCCCCGGAGCGGGAAATCAAGCGTTGCCAATCATGGCGGCCATAGACCCCACAAAGGCCGGCAAGTACCCAGTGATCCTCAGTCCAGAGCTGCTGGGGAAGCCATCCAAGGAGACATACACAGGCATTCGATGTAAGCGAGGAACCCCTCTTGAACAACTGGTCCAACGCAGCCACCCGACACACAACTGTCTGCCTGTCTACCTGATGTTGCGTTTACTGACTGCGTGCGCGTTTGCAACGAACCCCTCTAGATAACCACAAACCAACTCTCTCGTCCGACACTGCACCGAGCACCGCCCGCCTAAAGAAATTGGCACCAGGGGGCACGTTCAGCCTGGGATTCGACGACAACGGCGGCCGGTACGCATACAAAGGTGTGCGCACCACCGAAGACGGCAAGTATGTTCTCATATTCGACCCCAAGCGCCAGGCCTTCGTGCTGCACCGCGTCGATTCCATGTTCCACATGAACCTGGTCCGCACCCCGACCGAGAACGTGGAGACGCTGCGCAAGAAGTTCCCCCAGCTCGAGGTAAAAAGTGACGGCAGTGCCAGTTCCTCCAAATCCTCGTCACAGACAACTGCAACACAAAAGGGCACAGCGCCAGCAGCACCAGCAGACGACAAGCCGGGGGCCAAAAACGCCAAGAAGCCGGTGGCGCCCAAGCCGAACTCCAAGGCTCCCACACAGCGACAAGCCGCACCGCTCAAGGCTCCTGTAAGGGCTGCCAAGGGCAAGGGCAAAGCCGCCGCCGACAAAAAGGCACCAGTGTCCATCACTCTTCCCGACCCCAAGGCCAAGCCCAAGGTCGCCCTCCCCATGCCCACGCTACCAACAAAGAAAGCTCCCGAACCAGAAAAGAAGCCCAAGAAGCGGACCGATTCGGACGAGGAGGACTCCGAAGAGGACGACGACGACGACGACGACGACGACTTTGGGCTCACCATCGAATACCCCGATGCCAACATCCGACCACACGTCGAAACCCGCTCCTTGCCCGCCTCCCTCGAAAGACGCTTTTCCGAGGCCGATTTCGGGTCACACGGTGGGGGCGGTGGTTCCGAAGAGTTGGATTTCAGCGCGTTCGAAAGAGAAAGAGATGGGCAAAACGCCATGGACACCGATGACGAAGACGAGGATGTCACTTTTGAGGACGTGGTGAATGACGACGTGCGGTTGATGCCACCACCGCCAAGGCCTCTTCCTCGGGCCCCCGCATCATGGTCACAAGTTACCGACAACCCGCCCGTGATAGAACCGGAGGTGTATGTGTTCGACGCTGGGTTATCTTCAGACGAGGACAGGGAGGGGGAGGTAGAGGAGGGCGGTGATGGCGAGGCCGAAACCGGGGATGATGATTTCGACCTCGAGGCGGAGCTCGTGGCTGCGTTCGAGGAGGTTGAAGAGGGTGCGGGGGATGATCCCGGCGGAAACGGCGGAAACAGCGACAGCGAGGTTAGTGAGGAGGAGTGATTAGCATTTTCTTATTCACGAGTATGTTTTTCTTTTTACCCTCTTATCTAGCACCTATTCATTGCTCAAGGGCACCAGACCGCGCTAGCAACGCTAGCATGGACGGCAGACATATCATACCCATTTATTTCCTTTACTTTCGTTTTTACAGGCCAAGGAACGGGCGAAAAGACCTTTTCGTCTGTTTCGGGTCGAAGGGGCATATCGTGTTGAATCTTTGGCGGTGGGAAGGAGTTTCCTGAAATTTTTCTTTTTTTCTTTTTTTTCTTTTTTTTTTTTAAGGGGGGGGGAATCCCTTTCTGCAAGAGACAAACAAACACGCGGGCCCTGAATAGGTAACAAAAGAACCAAAGGTTTGGACATGTACACAACACAACAGATAGGTATGGACCATATTCTGAAGGAATGAAAAACCGAGAGAGAATGGGGAAAAAAGGATCTGTATGCACATACCTACCTACCTACCACACTTAAAGAGATGGCGGGGGATGGGGGAACATGCCGTTGGGGAGGTCCTCAGGAGGAGTGGGCAAGAAATACCTAAACAAAATGTTTGGTGGCGTTTAACCTTTTTCGTATCGACGAGGGGCAGGTTTGCCACTGCGGGAGTTGTGGTCTTTTCCTCTTCGTGGACCTTCCAATCTGACCTCCTCGCCCGCGTCTTCTGCTCGCCCATCATCATGCCCGGTCAAGGGGATAACGCAGTAGCCTTGGCACAAAAGAGTAACACTGCGATGAAGAGCCCAGGTGCTTTTGTCTTACGTTTACAGTTCCTTCCCCACGCAACTGGGAAAACTACCAGTTCCAAACTTGCCGTGCTGCCGCATGCCCACCACTCCTTGCCAGAGCCTCGTTTCCGCCCACTCATTCTGCTTTTGGGGTGATCCGAAACCAGGTGGGCGCAGCGAAAGACACCGAGACGTGACAGAAACAAGACAAGTCAACAAGCAAAGAACAAGATGTTCATAACATGTCGTGGAAATCACCGGCTCGCCAATGAGGTAACCGCACCTAACGATAAGAAATCCGTTTCCCCGTCGTCCTTTTGTTTGTCACATGTTCCGTATCCCATTCCCCATTTTGTTGCCTCCGGTCCACGAGATAGAAGGGAAAATCCGGCCCACCACGAGACCGCGACCTTGGCCAAAACATGAACCACCTGCCTGTCGATTTTCTTTTACGCCTTCCTCCAAATCCTGTACAGATTACCTCTTCCATGGAAAAAGAAAAAGAGAAGGATGAGGAAGAAGTTTGGGTACTATATTGACACAACCCACAACAGCAGGCCCTCTCCACACCTTCCTCGTCGAGATGTTCTGTGAGCAACAGAAAAGTCACACTCACTTCCTCCGCACTGGAAACTGAAGGCTGGCCTGTTGTCCGGAAAAAGGCGCTAGCTCTCCTGCTTCTGTGCTGTCTTTGTATGGTCGGCTGTTTTTGATAAGGATAAGAAAAGGAACAGAAAAAGACTCGACTGTTGTGGAATCAGACCGAGCCAGGAATAATATCAAAACAAAACGAGCTTGCGAAGAGAAAGCTGAACATCGAGACGAAAAGCAGATTGTCGAAGAGGAAGAGCTCCAGTAGCCTTAGCTTTCGCCTTGTGCGCGGAATTGATCTCGTAGACTCTTGGAGGATATCGAGCGCTTGAGGGACTGAAGCGGACGCTTGAGGCCGTCACAGACCTTACGTAAACTCCGACGAATCTTGAAGTAGGGGGTGTGAGAAAACGCCAGCGCCACAAAAAAGAAAAGTATAAGAATAACAACAAGGAAGGAGGGGTTTCAATCGAGGATACACACCGGATTGTCAACCGTGCCGAAGCCGTGCGGAATCACCCCCTCCATGGCATCCTCGTCGCTGTCGGTGGCGCTGTCGATGTGGATTACATCGCTGTTGTTGTTGTTGTTGTTGTTGTTGTAGGCCGCAGGGGTTGTGGGATTCGGCGAGACGGCCCTGCTGGCGACTGCATTCACGTCATCTCGGGCGGTATTGTTGCGATTATCATCAAACTTGATGACAGTGGCCCTTCTGTTGGTACCGCTGGTGCGATTGCCTTCGATCTCGACGATAGTAGCCCTCCTGCTGCTGACGGTGTTGCGGTTGCCATCGAGATCGATCACTGTGGCCCTTCTCTGGGCGCTAATGGTCAATCTTTTGGTGTCGCTGCTCCTAGAACCGAGGCAGTAGACCACGTCATCCTCCTCATCACCCCAACCGCCGACATTGGCACCACCAAACACCGAATAAGATCCCCCATAGAGTCGAGGAGGGATACAAGAGGGAGGTCGTAGACCAGGGGCGAACCCGTCTTCCTTGAGAAGGCATCGAGTCAGATGCTCGTAGAGCAGCCTCACGACCGTGGAGGCAAAAGCATTTCCGATTTGCTTCTTTATATACGGACCTTCGAATCTGTGCCACGTGGGGAACCCCTGTAGCACGGCGTACTCCAGGAGGGTAAAGTCCCTTTTGCCCGTCCAGTGGTAATTCTGTCCTCCACTGCAGGTGATGGTGTTTACCATTTTCATGGAATCCCATGGGCGCTTTTGGTGGGTAAACCTCACTTTACCAAAGGGATTGTGCAAGACGTTATCCGTAATGCCTCGGACAGGCTTCAGAGTCTCCTTGGGGGTCATCCAGATCTTCAGGCCGTTGGTGCCGTGTTCGTTATGTGTCGGTGCCGGGAAGGGAGGAAGCTTCTCTCCAGGGCCGGCTCCGATGATGATGAGACGGTGACGACGCTGGGGAACTCCATAGTTGGCGAGTAAAACAATTTTCCAGCGCAAAGAATAGCCGTGTCTGACGAAGCCGTTGATGAGCATGTTAAAGTACTGCTCGAACTTCTTGGAGACGATGCCAAACGTCTGCTCGACAGTAAATAGACGGGGACGAGCTTTGTCGATGAGATGGGTGCACGAGTACAACGTCGCAATGTTCGCCTCATCGTTCTGGCCTGCTACTGTATGCGCCGGAGACCAGAATTGACACGGAGGGGAGAGGTGGAGGATATCGACACGTGCATCGATGGATGGGTCCTTGATGAACGAGTCGACGTCCATATCATAGATGGTGGTGCCTTGGTGCTGGAAATTCTTTCGGAGAGATGCCACAGCTGGAGACCAATGGTCCAGTGAATAAACGAGACGAAGCCCGGCACGTTCCATACCTCGTGACGCCCCGCCCGCTCCGGCAAAGATGTCGCCAGCCGTGTACCTTTGGCCCGGGGTGAGACGACGAAGCCTCTCCGTGGACACGCTGCTCTCATCATCAGAATCGGAAACCGAGAGCACGGCATCGCAGGTTCCCTTGGGGTTGTGCGAGCCGCCCGGTGCTTTCAGACCACGCCACCGGTGGACTTTATGCTCGTCTCTCATCCGGAAGGGAGTATCGGCCTCTTCTTCGGCGATGTTGACGTAGGCCCACTCAAACGGCTTTTTGCTTTGACCAAGTCGCCAGGTCTCCTTTCTCAACCGGCAGACCAGCGGGCCGAGCTCCTGCATCGCGAATTTGCCAATGCGCTCATAATCTTCGGGCGAGAAGCGATGCTCAGGAAAAGGAGCATTGGTGATTCGAATGTCTCTTGATTGCAGGAACGAAGCCGGCGGGACTTCGATCATGGCCTGCTCTTGCCATGGTCTCGGATCAGAAGCGTCCATCGCCGCCATGAGACAAAGCTCATTGGTTTTTCGGTCCAATTGGCCACCCAGTTTGCGGTTTCGGACGAAACCCCAGCCGCGAAGCAGAATCGACTCTCCTTGTCTTCTGGGCTGCCAGATGATGGACTTGATCCGCATAAATTGGATCTCGTGCTCTCCAAACGGAACGATCTCGATCGAATCTCCCGGTCTCAGCACCAAACCACGGCCAAGGAGGGCGTGGGAGTTCATTTCGGTTACTGGTGCTCTTGGAGATACTGGAGAGTGCGGGATCACGTCATCTTCCACCGTGAGATCAATGACATCCCTCAGTTCGTCCAACAGACGCTCCTCTGCAAGATAAACGACATCGTTCTCGGGATCAGCGTCGGCATCGGGTTGTCGGGCAGGAAGTTCGAAGTCTTTGGCGAACTCCTGAGCATCTTCCAGCTCTTCTTTGATGCGAGTGATCCTCTGCCCCGAATCGTCGCCCTCGTCATCCTCAGCGAACCAAGAAACCGTGGTGGTAGGCGGAGCCATGGTGCTTGCCCAAGCACACTTTTGCTCCACTTCGGTCGAAAACGTGTCAGCTTTTCTCCGGAAACAGAAGGGGTCGCATCTTGAGGAGCAACAAGTTCTGTCTCCACTTACATCGTTGGAAATCTGATCTCAATGATCCTGCCTTGGCTGAGAAAGCCTCGTCTCTGAACGGTGGAGATGGCCGGGTGATAGACACGGCGAGGCCGGATGACTTTTGATGGGACGAAGGGATCGATTAGCAAGAAGTCTACTGGATAAGGGAGTCGCCAAGTGAATACAAGCCAGGAACTACCTGCAGAGATGATTGGGGCAGGGAATGTATCGAGAGCTTCACCTCAAGAGCTAGATGACGACCGAGAAGAGCGAAAACGCCAAGCAACGGCACCGGCTGGAAGAAGATGAGCGAGCGAATATTCTACCCTCCAACCTGAAGAAGGCGTGAAGAAGCAGAATAGGATCCGGGCTGCTCCGAGTTCGGGAAGAGATGGTACTTCTTTGAAAATCGACTGTGGAGGAGAGCCAACGAGCAGAAGGGGGAGAAGGACTTGTAGAAGACAAACTGGTCGGCTACGAGAGAACAAACGAAGCCGGTGAGAAAGAGATGGATTGCCCCAGACCTGATCGGATGAAAGCAACCAGACAAGAGGAAAAGTGAAACCGAAATAAGAAAGACATCGGACGACATCGAATCGGAAGGAAACAGTCGCAAAAGAAACTCACTTACCAGCTTGTCGGAATTAGGCCGTTGAACGGTCAGGCCGCCGTGGAAACGAATTCCGGTGTACGAGGAGAAGAAGAAGAACACCACAGGAGTTTTCCACCGCGGGGTACTTTCAGTCAAGATCAGAGTCCTTTTTGGGTCGTAGACACAAGACGCGTTCCGCGACACGTGACGGCGTGACGGCGGCGAGCTAATTGTTCTTGCCGTCAGCCTGGCAGCTTCAAAGTAGAGGCGGTGTGGCAGAGTTTCAGGCAGGCCGTCCTGGACAGGAAAGAGACAGGCCAGCCAGAGAGAAGATGAAGACCACAGTACCCAACAAGCCTGCTGATGCCTGACCGGCCGCTCACACAGCGACACCGTCTTCTTTGTCACAACCTGGAAGGCTTCCAGAGCTCACCGGGACATGCCAGATACGTCCAGCCTCTGACAGGGCAGATGAAGGCCCAGGTCGCCATCGTGATCAGGGTCGACCGAACTCGGAGGCAAGACGAGGCCAAAGCGTGAGGATAGGCGGAAGGATAGGCGGAAGGAACGACGGCAAGCGATGCAGATGTCATTCTCTTGCGCACAAGTGCCATGGTGGGCTGGAGATATGGTCTCTCAAGAGGATGTGTTCCCGTTGGCGGCAGGAGATCTCAAGCTGAGGCGCTTCTGCAGACACAACTCGGAGAAAGTGTGGAGCGGAGCCGGGCTGAACCAGTGAAGTCAAGGAGCTTTTGAGCTCGGGACAAGTCAAAGGTGTTGGTACTATCTCCAGCTCTTTCTTGCACACGGCATTCCAGCAAGGCAGAATGTTGGGATCCAACCGGCTCTTACTGAAATACGATCAATTTAACGTCATGGTATGATCATAAGTACCTTACTCGTATCGGTACGTTTTCGATCGTCGTGCTTTGGTTCCTACCAGGTATTTTTGGCCTTTCCATCGTCTGTTCAGGGGCATTTCTTGGCATGTAAACAAAAGGCTGTTGGATTGACAACCGTATCACAATCATTTCGGGGGAGGGTTAGGGTAGCGATCTTCGGGGCAGTGCCCTCCGCAATCCGAGAGGGGAGCTCCACCACCAAAAAATTTCCCAATCTGTTCCGTCCCGTGGTTTTCCATTTCTTCTCTCTTCGAAATGGCAACCTGATGGCGACAGCCTCGCCATCAGCCGATCATGCCATCAGCCGATCATGCCATCAGCAGATCATGCCATCATCGCTCGACTGATGCCATTCCAAAGACCCGTCTCATCGATACAGATTTCGGATTCTTCTTCTTTCGCAGGGCGAGCGACCATGATCCCCCCCCAGCAGTGCCGGCATTCAAACTCGAGCTGAATTGACTGGTAAGCATTTCTTCCTCTTGTGTTTCTCAACATCTCTTGTTTTCTTTTTCATGTTGCATGATGATTGTTCATTATGACAAAACCTTGACTGCCGAGACTGTTTGTGCGGAGAAAAATACTTCCTGATTCAACATGTCAATGACAACGAAGCATAGGATGCCCTGATCTTGTTGCTCAGCCTGACTAACGGAGGGTCATCATTCTAGTATTCGGTATTTCCATAGGTAGTTTCCAAAGATAGATCATACTACACAACGTTCCATGGCTATTTTTTCTTCCCACTTCCACTTGAACAGGATCAGTGTCTTTCGCTGGCCTTGTGTAGTGACGACAGCGCTGAGCCACCGAGAGTGGTACTATGAAATCCATGGGTGTGGACTCTGCATTCCGGAGGCCCTGAGCCTGTAAAATCCCATCCCTGAATATGTTGTCCATCTTCAAGGTCGGTTCTGACAGTCCTCTGGGGGAAGGGAAATAACGTTTCGTCTCGTAGATGAGCCCGCTGGTAGGCTGTGTGTGTAGTGAAGGTTATTCGGTTTCCATTGAGGAGCCATGGTGGTGACGGAAGTGGGAGTGGGCAGTGAATTGGCCGTTTGCCCCGAATCATTCTGTCGATGCTGTACTACAGGAATTCCAGGTTGGCTACCAACGGGTTGCCATCACAGTTGCCATCGAGCTCTCTCTCTCTCCGGTGGTCGATCTTGTCAATTCAAGGTAGGGCTTTGATGAAACCCTCCCTCTTCAGACGATCGACATGATCGGCAAGCATCGACGGCCAGCCCAACGTTCTTCTTGCTCCATCTTCCTCCATCACCAACTGACCCGAGTCCTCCGACATTGGCTTCGCGGTCGGGCTTTTCAGCCTGGGGAGGTAATCAGGACTGGTGCACTTCAAGTTCAAGTTCAGGGCACCGGCGCGGGCTTCTCTCCCTGACCTACCCGTAGGGAGCTCTGAAGGGAGAGTCAGAACTACCGCGCACTTGTCGCGGAAATCCTCAGTTGTCCCCTACTCGTCGCGAGTTCCTCTTTTCCCTCCTTCCGTGCACTGCAGTGCCAGTCACAGTGCAATGCCCTGGTGGATGGTGCCAGTGGCGCTGTGTAGGGCACAGATGGCGAAAGCATTCACAGAATGGAAGGAGCGAAGCAGAGCTGTCTTCCGAAGTCGGCCCCCCCCCCCCCCCGAAAAAGAAATATTGGAGGAATTCGTTCTTTTGGGCGTTTGCGAATCTCGTCCCAGAACCTTCTCCCAGAAGAGGGCATTCTCTCGGCTGTGAAGAACAACGTAGGGCTGACGCACCAAGTCGGCGTTGCTTCTGAAGTGCTTCACCGATCGGACAACACTCTTGTAAGTGAAATTTCATTTCCTCTTGGCACCCTGTCTCTTTACCTGCCCAGACTGAACATATATCACAGGCGTTACCAAACCACAGAGCACAATGAAAACCCGCGCGTCCGCAAGGAAGACTGCTGAGGCGGCAGGAGCGCAACTGGTAGCCGACACAAGCACTACTACGTCTTTGACAAAAGGTGTTAGTTCTGCGGAGCTTGCCAATTGCCCCGCGGTTGCTACCGAGAGCAACGAGGTGGAAGCGATTGCCCACACCCACAAAAAGACTGACTCGACCGATACAGAGATATCGGGAGAGATCTTGGCGGCGAGCGAATGCTCCAAAGAGAGTTCGGCTCCTGTCCTGGCTGCATCTTCGGAGCTGGTTGGTGCCAGTTTGAAGCGTAAGAATGGAGGGTCCGTGCCGACAGTGGGCGCTGGTAAAGCCAAGCGCCAACGTGTAAAGAGGCCCGCCATCCTGCCTCACGGCATGGGTATCTCCTTGTTCCCGGTCACACCAACTGTGATGGTCTCACCGCTTATCACCGCTTCCCCCATCGCCGCTCGTCCTCCTACTGCTTCTGCTTCTGCTTCTCCTGCTTCTTCAGCACAGGATCCTGTCCCGCCGACTGAGCCTCTTCATTCGACCGAGCGTTCCCAGCAGCCCTCGGAGCCTCTGCTCAGCCCCGATCAGACCGTCGCTCCCACGGTTCCTTCCAAAACTCTGGCGAGGAAGACCACAGCTCGAAAGACTACGGCAAAGAAGACCGCCGTTAACAAGGCCACCAAGCCGCAACAAAGTCGTCTGAATTTGCGAGTCGGCAAGCCGAATGTTGGTCAGCCCAGCGTGAAGGATGAAGCCGCGTTTCCGCCGAAACAAGAGCCAACTTCACAACAAGAAGATCACAGCGCCGATACCCCGGCTGTGAAGCTGGAAGAACCCACGTTGCCGCGTACCGAGCCGGAGAATCTGGTGTCTGTTGCGAAGCAGGAAGAGCCCAGCATCGTGGGACGAGGAACGCGATCAAAGACCGCTGCTTCTCTGGCGTTCACCGTCGTCAAGAAAGAGGAGACCACATCTACACAGATTGTCGACATCAAAACGGAAGATGTTGTTCCGAAGCGGAAGGCCGTGGTGAAGACCACCGTTCAGAGAGAGCATGTCTCTACTCTCCTGGGCCAGATCAGCATCGACCCGTCACAGCGTTCCAACCCTGAGTACCGGATTCAGATCAAGCGGAAGGGAAACAACCCATACGGACTCACACCGGGATTCAGCCCTTATCCTTACCGCCAAGTCCCTACCCCAGAGGCGTGCGAGGAGGTCTACAGTATTCTTGCACAGGCGCACCCAGAATTTAATTTCAAACAACCCGATACAATGCCAGCCGCGTCACGGGAAGTTGCCGGCTGCGGGGAAGTCCCATGCGTCCTGGATGCGCTCTTGAGAACTCTCATCAGCGGCAACACTCTTATGGAGCGTGCAAACGAGGCAGTCAGGAGCCTCGTCAAGCACTACGGCATCCGATCCGTGGGCGCTGGCGCCGGAAGTATAGACTGGGACAAGGTCCGGCTTTCCTCGGAGAACGAACTCGCGCAGGTGATTAGGATGGCTGGAAATGGTCCCAGAAGAGCTCGCTACATCAAGAACATCATTGACCAGGTGTACCAGGAGAATCTGGAACGCCATGCGCAAGCCGGTGCATCCTCGGAAGGCGAGGACTTGCTGTCATTGGAATTCATGCGCACCATGACGAATCACCAGGCCATGGAGAAGTTTGTGAGCTTCCCGGGAATCGGCATCAAGACGGCTGCCTGCGTCTCGCTCTTTTGTCTGCAGATGCCCTGTTTTGCCGTTGACACTCACGTTCACAAGTTCTGTCGCTGGCTGGGCTGGACGCCGAAAGAGGCGGACCCTGATAACTGTTTCCGTCATGTGGACTTCATGGTGCCAGACCGTCTCAAGTATGGCCTGCACCAGCTTTTCATTCGACATGGGCAGGATTGCTTCAAGTGCAAGAAAATTAGCAAGCCTGGCAGCAAGGAGTGGAACAATGCGGAAGAGTGCCCTCTCGAGCACTTGCTCCACCGGGACAAGGAGGAAGCAAAGCCGGCGGCCCCAAAGAAGTCAAAGAAGACCAAGAGGCAGGCGAGCGATGAGGACGAGGATGAGGAGCTGGAAGACAAGGCAGAGGAGGAGGCGCTTGATGGACAGGAAGCTGGTCCTGGTGAGCAGTCTGTGGAAGACGAGGATGAAACAGAGGACGGAGAGATGGACGACTGAACGGGAAGGAGATGGTGAGTTTGAGATTGCGGCAAAGACGATTGATTGCCTTTCGGGGACGAGCCTCAAGAAGTGGCAGTGGGCATTTCCAAGGCATATATGGACTTGGCAGGCAGGAACAATCACCGACATTTGCCCTCGATGGGACCGACAGGTAGCGAATTTGCACAAGGTGATGATATCCAAGCAGCAGGTATCAAAGCACCTTCGCTGCGATCCGTTTCCAAACGAAACAAAACAAGATGATGTTCCGTACTTGTGACGATTCCCGTTCTTTTTGTGTGCAATGACCTCTTTCGTGGCTGAGGATGATCCTCTCTACAATGGAACGAGAGGAGATGCAATGTGGAAACCTGGTACCAGGATCTCTTTCTGTATCCGATACCGATGCCGGAGAGGAGGGGGAACTTGGCTTGCGAGGAGGAAACCTGACGCAACCAACCAAAATCGAAGCTTAGGTAGGAGATATATGCCGTTGATGTACTTTCATGCCCATATCTACCTGGGGTAAAGAGGAAAGCATGGGTGTAGGTAATCCAAGAGATGGATCATGCGCGGGATCCAATGCTGCTGCGCCAAGAATTCAAAGCCGCTGTTGGGGGGGTCCGAGAGAGCTGATTCCAAACAGGGATCCTAATTGCCCGCCCCCACATTGCTGGAGTGACGCGCCTGGTGAGCGGAACAAAGTTCGCAAAGTTCGCGACTTGCTCAGAAAACTGCCAACCAAAACCACCACGGGGGTGCATCGCAAACGTGCTGCCTTAGCCGCGCAACCCACTCGTTTCCGGCCACTCTCGAACAACGTAAGGATCTCTGGTGAAAATCTGGGATTCTTGTTTGGCACAACGTGCCTTCAACATCTCAAAGGTTGCTGCGTCGTAGGCGGATCTAGCCCCAGAGTCACGCAGCTTTTCCCTTCTGGGAGGACCAAAACTCCAAAACTTGATCATCAAAAGAGGCTTGCTGTGGCCTGGCAGAGGATTGCGGGATCTCCCCATACTTTTTCCTGTTCCTGCCCATCCCACGACGGCAGGAGGGCGCAAGCCATAAAACGGGGCACATCTCTTTCGTTCCATTCGCCAATTTACTTTTCACCTTTCGAATCCATTCTACGAGTGAGACGTCCGATGGAGGATAGCCAACCACTTTCATAACCCTCAATTCAACAACTCTACGGCACGGCCTGATCGACGCCGTCCTTCGCCCACCCATTATGGCCACTGCTCTCGAGCAACATCTCCGCGACTGGCACCGGGAGCTCTTGGCTTTCCCCTCCGACGCCCATTGGTGCTGCCCGAAGCTCCATGACGATGACGCGACCGACTACGACCACCCTGATGTCCCAGACGAACCAGACGAAGATGGCCACGGCGCGGTATCGGTGGGGGAGAAGAAGCAACGAATAAAAAACTACGAGAAGAGATTCGAGATTACCTACAACCTGAGCTTGTTGATGGGCATAGAAGAGGACCGTTCAGCCCTAATATTTCCCGAGTGGAAAGAAGAGGTGGAAGAATTCCTACTACGCTGCGACGCATGCATAAGAAATTGGCATCGTGGCCGAGACAAGTTTCTGAAACGCCTTCCGGAGTGAGCTTTTTTCTTCTTTTTCTTTCTTCCCCCCCCCCCCCCCCAAAAGACACGCTGTACCGTTATGAACATTTGCATGCTAACGGGGTTGACAGGCATCTGGCGCCGGAGCAGATTTCTTTCATGGCAAACTGCCTCGACCAATATGATAAGGAGCGTATTGATCATGGTCTGAGGAAGGGCAGATCGCTGCTGGAAAAGCATGGCCCGATGAGCACGGCCAAGCTGGTTGGGTTGGATATGGATGCTGTGCTGGCTCTATGCGAGGCGCTGACTAGCATAAGTTACCTCCGTCAGAACCCGGCGAACCTGGCAGATTTTGACTACGTCTTCGAGAAGACGCAGATAAAGAAACCCCTCCGGATGCAAGGCAGCTTGCTTCCCGCAATGACCTCTTTTCTGTTCTCCGATTCGCCAATCAGACGCAAGTTTGCCGAGGCTGCCTGGGTCGGACGCGCCCCCGAATCCCTCACACAGGAGGAGTGGTATTGGGCGGTTTCTCCCGGTCTGGCAGCCGCCATCCAGTGGGCTTCTATCGCACGAGGAGGAGCCACGGTGGGAAACATTCGCAGATTTTGGACAGCCTTCAGTCATATCCTTCGCCTTTTGAGCGAGAAACAAGTCATCGACTGTCTTCGAGCCATGGACGTCACCCCCAGCATCTATTTTCTCGCGATCGAACACTTGACGGCGAATACCGAGGATGCCCTAGCCCAGGTCCTGCAAGGGCTTCAGGATCTCATGGTGAAGTCATCCAAAGCTTTCTGGGCCGCATTCGACCAGCTCACCCCTTCCGCCCTCGTGGAGGAGATTTTCAAGAGCCCGGCCTTCCGTCCGCTTCTGAACAAGTCACTGGAGCCAGAATGGATGGTCTCCGAGGGGCACGTCAATGTCCCTATGCTGGCTGTCTGGATGAGGGTCTTCATACGCTCATTGCCTTTGATTCAGCGGTCCGACGCGTGTGACTGCATCTTGCAACATCTCTTCGATACGTTCCGCCAGGACCGGTCTTGCGGCATAGCGGCCCAAGCGACGTGTACCCTTGCCGGCTTGGTGGCGCTGAGCGAGTCCTTGAATGGGTATCTGGAACAGGAGACGCCATTCGACACTGGCACGTCGCTGATCATGGTCAATCAGCTCCTCACCAAGGTCGTGCAGTACAGCGAGGTCATCACCACAGCTGCCGGGCTGAAGCCTGGAGACACCTATAATGTCGGCCTCTCGCAAGCCGCCATGTCCATCATACATTCTGCGCTCGCCTTGGATGCCAGGGCCACCGAAATCGAGTGGAAGGCTGTGATGCGGAACCAGCCGGTGCAGGATGCGATCAAGAGAGACTCGGGAAAGCTCTGGGAATCCTTCCTCGAGATGCTCTGGTATGGCCAGCTGGGTCACATGGAGCTCGCCGAGACCATGTTAAAGGCCGCCTTACGAGTGCGGATGACGGAGCCTTTGATGCCCGAGAGGGATCGGAAGCTCAGCAGTCAGCAAGAAAACTTCAATCGGCGTTTTCATCAGCAGACGGCCGCCATTGGAAAAATGCTCGGCCGTCTCTCCGATTTCAAACAGACAGATCTGGACAGGTTCTGCTCCGAATATCAGGGAAGCTCGTTGCACGCCATTGCCTCCACCTTGATCAACGGTCAAGAGGTAATTCGAGAGGCTGGTTTCGAATTGATGAAAGCCGTAACCGGCGAGATCGCGCCGTCTGACGCGGTAAACAAGATGGTGGAGCAGTATTTTAGCCCCTTTCTGCAAGCCATTACCGAAGCTGTGAGTAAGATCGCCGCCAACAAAGGCCCTGAAAGCCCCTGGACACACATGATTCCAATCTTGAAGTGCAGCGAACTCGTCTTGAATGGCCTCTGTGATCCTTCCTCGGGTCAGTTAAGACGTAAGAGTCTCACGAAACAAGAGCGGGAGCTGGTCAAAAGCTGGTGGGAAAGTGCTTGGAAAGCCGTCCAGCACTCCTTTTCGATGATGCGGCACTGGCACAAGAAGATCAGCAAGAAGATCATGGAGGATTTTTGTCGCGACGTTATGGAACTCGCCAACAAACTCTTTGAACAAGACGGTGTTCTTGCGTCTGCTCTCAGCGAGCAAGGCAACGGGGCAGATCCTGATAACGGTGATGCCACGGCACAAGCCATGAAGGTCGTCCTGGGACCACCGCGAAACTCTTCCCCTGTGATCGTGGAGATGCTGCAGCTCCGTGATAAGTATCTTATTCAGGGCATTATCAGGGTCATGAAGCAACTCGTCACAAGGTTGAAGGACAATGGCATGGACTTGCCCCCAGCAGCTCTGAACCTCCTGGGGCGGATCACGAAGCCCAAAATTGCGCACGGAAGCAAGGAGTACACCACAAAAACCAACCTCACGGACGAACAGCGCATCGAGATTCTCAAGGCCCTGGGCGAGGATGCCGTGATCGAGGAGTTGTTCATGGGTAAGAAGCCTGGTGCGAAGGAGGCACTGGTGAAGGAGCAGGCGTTGAAACAGGCCAAACTTGACTTTTCGAAATCAGCGCTCGCGGCTGCTCTGAAGAAGGATATGGACGATCTCACGCCCAACTTTGAAAAGCACAGATCGGCGATGGAGATGCTAAGGGCGGAGAGCGCCAGACCGAAGCCGGTAAAGAAGCTGGAGCCCAAGGCTGTCTTGGCCACCCAGACATCTCTCAAAGAAGCCCGGGCTAGAGAGAAGGCGGAGAAAGCCAAGAGAGATGCCGAAGCCATTGCCAGGGCGAAAGCTTTGCGTGCACCTCCCAAGCTTGTTGCTGGCGAGGGTTCGGGCCTTCAGGGAATCGCGGGCGTGCGTGGCAAAGACCATGCTCCGGTGATCAAGGACGAAATGATGGTCGGCTCGTCTTCCGAGACAGAGGGAGGGTCCTCTGACGATGACGACGACGACGACGAAGTGATCACGCTCAGGGCCAAAGCTGCGAATCAGAACCTGAACGAAGCGGAACGTCGTCGTCTGCTGGCGCTGGCAGAGAAAAAACGCGGACCGGTCAAGAAAGTGAAACTGATGCGGTCGGCGAAAGACATGCGTGCCCGTCTCATTCCGCCCATGGATACCCTGCATCAAGCCATTCTTGAGTGGGATATCTTCCACGAGGGCAACGATCCGCCAAATGGCTACCGTTGTGCTGAAGTTTCCAACACGTATACGGATCCTGTTGGCTACAAGCAGACGTTCTTCCCTCTGCTCATCAACGAAGCCTGGCGCTCGTTCGTCACGAGCAAGGATGAAACCACGTCGAAGCCGTTTGGGTTCAAGATCTCGAGCAGAATGACGGTCGACAAGTTCATGGAGATTACTGCACCGGTGCCCGTTGCGACCAGCAAGGACAGAGGCCTCTCCGAGGGTGATATCGTTCTCATCTCCAAGTCTCAAGATCCGCTCAATCACCCCGAGGAAATCCACTGCTTGTCTCGCATCTGGAAAACCACATACAAAAAGGATACTGTCGAAGTGGTGTTGCGTCTGAACGCGAGAGGGATGAACATCCTACCTGCACTCGTTCCGGGTTCCGAGTTTTTCGCGATTAAAATCACCAACATGACTACTATCGAACGAGAGTATGCCGCTCTGGAATCCTTGCAGTACTACGACTTGATGGATGAGGTCCTCAAAGCGGAGCCGTCTCCTATGCTGAACTTTGGCGATGAAGCCGTCAAGGGAGTGATGGACAATTATCAGCTCAACCCTGGTCAGGCAAAAGCCATCTTGAATGCCAGAGAGAACGATGGCTTTACGCTTGTTCAGGGTCCTCCGGGAACCGGGAAAACCAAAACCATCGTTGCCATGGTGGGCTGTCTTCTTACCAATGTCCTCAAGTCTTCCTCGAGCAATGTTGTCAATCTCTTGCGGCCTGGAGCTCCTTCCAAGCCCACGGGGCTTGCCAAGAAATTGCTTGTCTGTGCTCCCAGCAACGCTGCCGTCGATGAACTGGTCCTTCGTTTGAAGAACGGAGTCAAGACTCTGAATGGCGCATTCCACAAGATTGAGGTGCTGCGTCTGGGTCGCACCGATGCGATTAATGCTGGCGTTAGAGATGTGACACTTGACGAGATGGTCAAGGCTCGTCTCGAAGCAGATACCGGCAACAGCGGCCCGAGTGATCGTGAGAAGCTTCACAAGGATGCTGGCGAAATCAAGATCAAGCTTGGTGAGCTTCGCCCTCAACTGGAGGCAGCCCGAGAAGGCGGGGATCGACAGGTTATCAATCAATTACAGCGCGAGTTTGATGACTTGAAGCGCCGCCAAATTCAAATCGGTTCTCGCATCGAGGCTGATAAGGCGAGCGGAAACACTTTTGCCCGCGAGGTTGAGATCAAGCGCCGCCAGGTTCAACAGGAGATTCTGGATGGTGCTCATGTCTTGTGTGCCACATTGAGCGGGAGTGGCCATGAGATGTTTAAGAATCTTAACGTCGAATTTGAGACAGTCATCATCGACGAGGCGGCCCAGTGCGTGGAGCTAAGCGCCCTCATCCCTCTCAAGTACGGCTGCTCCAAGTGCATTCTCGTTGGTGACCCGAAGCAGCTCCCCCCGACCGTTCTCTCACAATCCGCTGCAAAATACGGCTACGACCAGAGTTTGTTCGTCCGGATGCAACAAAACCACGCCAAGGACGTTCACCTCCTCGACACACAGTACCGCATGCACCCCGAGATCTCAAAATTCCCAAGCAAGGAGTTTTACGAGGGGTTGCTACAGGACGGTGCTGGCATGGCGGAGCTACGCCTTCAGCCCTGGCACGCGAGTGTTCACCTGGGACCTTACCGCTTTTTCGACGTCAAGGGTTCACAGTCACGTGGCCCCAAGAACCAGTCTCTGGTCAACGAAGAGGAACTCAAGGTCGCTTTGCAGCTGTATCGCCGCTTCCGCATCGATTATGGCGATGTGGACGCGAAAGGCAAATTCGGTATCATTACGCCATACAAAGCCCAGCTCCACAGACTCAAGTCAAGATTCATCGGGGAATATGGCGAAAATATCACGGAGGATATCGAGTTCAATACCACCGATGCGTTCCAAGGTCGGGAGTGCGAGATCATCATCTTTTCTTGCGTCCGAGCCAGTCCCACAGGCGGTATCGGTTTCATGACGGATATCCGTCGTATGAACGTCGGTTTAACCCGTGCCAAGTCGTCTCTCTGGATTCTGGGAGACTCGCGAGCGCTGGTGCAAGGTGAATTCTGGGCCAAGCTCATTGAGGATGCCAGACAGCGCGACCTGTACACAAGCGGGAATATACTGGCCTTGCTGGACCGCCCAGGGCAACGAGCACCAGGCTTTGCACCGGGCCAGGGGTACGGCGGTTCTGCCAGAGCCTCAAGGTCGTCCACCACCTATCGGAACTCGGTGAGTGACGTGGAGATGACTGATGCCCCTCCTGCTGCCCTCCCGTACCGTGGTCCGGTTCTTGGCGGGATCAATGAGAGGGGTGAGGCGATGGGTGTTGTGTCCAATGATGGTATGCCTCCCATAATCAAGACTACTTCTGGGTCGACGGGGAAGAAGCGCGCTCGTGACGGTAGTGACGACAGCCGCGCTACCAAGAAGAAGGCATGTGACTGAACCTGTGCCCGCCTGAAAGACGGAGACAAACTAACACACACTCCGTACCAGACACAACCCAGCATGAATGGGCCCCCTCCTGTCATGCCGAGAGCCCACAAAGTGAAGCCGCCTATCGATCCTTCCGCAATGGAGGTTCTAGGCCTTATCCCACCGGAACGTCCTCCTCCACCTCCTCAGCAGTCACGGGGGCCTCAACCGCCTCCCAACCGTCCACCCGGGGGACCAAGGCAGCCACCTCGAGTAAGTAGTCGCTGCCCCTTGGGTTTGTTCTGATCCCGCACACTAACTCACACTCTCGCAGCCACCCATGCCGCCGCACAGAAAACAAACGGTGGATCCTTTTATCAAACGAAAGCCGCCACCCAAGCGGTAAAGCCCTTGCTTGTTCCAACGACGTGGGAACTTGGGCTTGCCGACATTAGAGGTGCTGACGGCGCTACGAAAAAAGAGGCTTGACAGCTTTCAAAGAGTCTTCCCTGCGCAGCTTTAGCCTGGATTTGCTTGACCCTCACAACGAGCTCGCAACATGCTGGCGTACTACCAAGGCCCCTCGTGGGAGCATCTTACCGTACAGCCGGGAGTGCCGCGACTCTGAGGGCTTTTGCTTACTGTAAGACTTTGAGTCACTCAAAGTTTATTTGTTCTTCTTTGCTTTTCTTGACCAATCTCCGTTACCTGGCTTGATGCATGGCTCCATGTATTCATCCAAAAGGCATATCGATGGGGCATGGCGTTCACTAGAGTGGGAGCAATGAGATGGGCAACATATTGCCGTTTTACATTAGAGAGGTTTGCATCGTGAGGGAGACATCCTCGGGGGTGCCGATCTACGTATTTGGGACATCCGTGGAGGCTCAGCATCTTCAGCCTTCATCACGGAATCGCCGTGAAAGGGGGAGCAGAAAAGCCATGGCTTTTGTCTGCAGTATTTCTCCCATTCTTCTAGCTTTGTTACTTTGCAGTGAATAGCTGTAGGCTGTTCCATCACCATGATGGCAGACCGCTTCGGCGAGGAAGGAAGCAAGCCACCCAGCCGTGGAGCTTCTGCTTTATCTTGCTTCTGCAGGAGCTGGAAACGTTGGCAAACGGCACTTCAACTGTGTGGGCATCAACAAGACATCATTGGCCTTTTGCGTAGAGATGTGTATTGATACTTGATCGATCGGTGTTCTCCGGTCGACGTAACCTTAGCTTGACTTCTGCCAAAAGGCAAGTCACAGGAAGACGGGCTCCAAGCCACTCCAACGAGCATACAACCCTACCTGACATGTACCTCCCAACTCCAGCGGAGCAGGGGTTTCCGGGACATCCCAAGTAACCTACCCAGTTCCCAGCCAGCCAGCCAGCCAGCCAATTGAGTTCTGATCAGCTACATCTATAATCTCCTGTTGAGCGACGTTCCTGCTGGGCGGATCATTGGTTTCGTGTTTGGATTAGGTGCTTCTATATGCAGCAGTGACAAGATGTACGGACTGCGGCATAGCGTGACATCACTTGGTGAAACAAGGGCTGACGAAGACTGCATGTGTCCATGCCAAAATCTAGTCATCTTGAAGGAAAAGAAAACAGATACGCCAAACACACAAAACTTGATCACATGCAGGCAATGGGTTTTTTTTTTTTTTGGTTTTCGGCAAGCTCCGATACGGTCACACACCACACCGTCCAAGCGTTCAAGCGTTGGAAAAAAAGCCAGACATTACGGTGTGTATAAGGTACTGAAGAAGACCGCGATGCTTGCTTTTTTTTCTTTTTTTTTTTTTTTTGTTTGGTTCCTTGCCTGCGTTCTTTCTTGAAAAGAATATCCGGCGTCGTGGCTTCATGGCTACCTCGTGGTCTCCGTCCCCGGATCGAGATTTTTGAGTGTAAAGAAACACGACCGAGGAACTTGGCGTGTTGCCATGTGCACGGATGGCACACACAAGACACACACGTAGGTAGCGCCATACTATCGGGGTTGCGTTTGTTTTGGTGATCTCTCTTTACCATGGTGATGATGATGATGATGATGATGATGATGATGATGATGACGAGCTTCTTGTTTTGTCCTTGGCTTATGTGGCTGGCTGGCTGGCTGGCTGTCTACGGAGGCCCAGGGCCTTTGGAGTTCTGCACGCGTTTCGGGAAGCCACATGGTTTCATGTCCACCGGCGGTTACCCGACACCATCGAGAACGGGATCGTGTGGTTGACTACCTACCTACCTAGCTACTCGGGAATCATAGGGAATGACCTCTTTGTCTGAAGCGATGGAGTTGAGGACGTCAAGTAGGGTGAGCAGGATTGGGTAGGTTCCTAGGAACCTTGGGCATTGGATGGAAGTAGGTGGAAGAATGGGTGTTGTGGAGGCGAAAAGAGAGGAAAATCCCGACACCTTGGTTCTGGGATGGGGTGAACATGTCAGTCGCGCGCCGCGGCTTTGGGGATGGTGGCTTCGTTTGCGGCTCAAACAATCCTTCTCCTGTTCGTTTCGATGTCTTTGTGAAGCTCGTGGGGATGGTGTAAGCGGTACGTGTGTGGTGGACGGTGTGGCGGACGGTGTGGCGGACGGTGTGGCGGACGGTGTGGCGGACGGTGTGGCGGACGGTGTGGCTTGGGTCTAGGCCTTGAATACAGGATGGCCCAGTCTTATGAAAGCTTGTTTGTACCTCGCACGGAGCTCTGACTTGGCTCCTCGGAGTCTGATTGGTTTGGTTGCGCGAGCTTTTGAAAGACGAGGAGAGGGGGGATGCTGACTGACCATATCTTGGCTTTCCTTGATTTTGATGATTTTCCCAATACATACGACGACGTCCCTTGCAGAATACCTATTGTGGTTGCTTCGCTTCAGGTAACTTCCCCTGCCCAAGTTCCGGTGGTCTCTACGCAAGGGATGAGGACCAAGCGATGACGGAGGCATGGAAGAAAAAAAATGGAAGATGCCGTACCCTTCGAACCGTCGACCCTGACGACTGGTCACATACCACGCACGGTCGCGGATGATTCGAGATGGCCTCACGAAACCAAGCGAAGGTATTTTCACAACGATGGGCTAGATGGCCAGACTGGATGGAGAGATACTAGATGGGATAACGTTCATTTTCCCTTTGTCTCAAGATTTCATTCTCCCACGGTCCCGACAAAACTGACGTGCTTGACGGTGTACAGTGCGCGTGTTCTTCGCTTTCTTCCCGTGTTTGCTTCATCAATTTTCTCTCACCAACACAACGCCAGGGAAACTCGTGACGGACCCATCTCAACCCAGTCCCTCGGTATCTGGCGCAAGGGACGGGAAAGTGTCGGGAGACGGCAGACCACGAGAAGAAAAGCAGAAAACGGCGCACCTTGTTTCTCTCTGCTCTCCCTTGCCTGCTTGCGAACTTGTTTGAGAATCCGCGGGGGAGGGGGGATCCAAACTCTATTTTTATTATTATTATTATTTTTTTAGTCCGCCGTTTTACTTTGAAGCGTCCAGTAGCTAATGTCCTCGGTTGCGTAGAACACATTCCTCCGTTTCGACGCAAAGGTTCGGGAACGCAAGAAAGAAGCAATGAAAGCATGCTTTCTTCAACAACAAAACGCAAGGGATTTTGGTTTCATCCTCTTCTCCGATGGGAGGAACGCGACAGAAGGGAAATAGGAGAGGCTGGAGACCTTGCAGACAGTGGAAGGTCGTTGCCACGCTCAGATGACGGTTTTCCGGCTGCCAAAAGCCTCGTGCGTTGCTTTGTCTACCATGGCTATCCGCAGTAGTGAGAAGGACCATTGTTTCCATATCGCAGTAGCTACCTACCCTACCTTAGTCGATCAGTCAGTGCAAACTACGTACTGCATATCCCCTCTCCTCTCTCTGCCTTCGTCCCATCTTTTTTTACCTCCTCAGCCATACTCTCTTATGTACTCATAGGCATCAGGAGGGTCTGCCTTTGCTGGCGGCTTCCTTTTTCTTCCAAGGTGCTTTACCATTTTCCCTCTCTGGATTGCCCAACTCCTTTCGACTCCATGCTCGGCATTGGTCGGGCATTGAACGACTTGATGAATGAATCTATGAGACAAGGAACTACCTTCTGTTTCATCTTGTACCAACACCCCCGTATATACCATCCTCCTTGGTAAGTGCTTCAACACGGGGTACTCTCCGAGCGACGAACGCAGAAACAGCTTCGATACGGACATCCTCTTCTTGAAAATGCCCCTTTCCCGTGGTCTCAATGGCATCCGTGTCCAACGAGAGACGGTCATCGTGGTCGAAGATGCTCGAGAGCTCTCTGAGAGGCGGACTGGATCGCCCACCACGACGATATCATCGGCCAGACCACATGAAATGGACGGCGAACTGAAAGAGCATTACACTCGGCCCAAGACGTTCCGGAGGCTCTCCGACGCCTCCAGCATTCTCACCGACATCTTTCGGCCAGAGACCAGTGAGGAGATGCTGCGTCGCAAGATCAAGCGGGCAAACGACAGGGATACGTCAAGAGCTCTGATTGACTTTCTGCGCAATACCACGCCACCCCCTCACAACTACATGTCCTTCCCCGACTCGTTTGAGTCCAAGCCAAAGTCCAAGACCCAAAAGCGATTCCGTCAGTTTTGGTCATGTTCGTTTTTCCAATCGTCCAAGAGAAACAAGAAAGACGAGCCCGGGCCTACCATCACGCCGATCACCGTCAGGCTGCCAAAGACCACCGTTGTTGAGCGGACGACGGGAGGTCACCGACACATGGCCATATCCATCCCGGCGGAGTATGACTATGCTCACATCCCAGATGAGTGGCAGATCACTCCCTCTCGAGAGTTCTCGCACAGCCCCGTGTCACCGGTTGCATCACCGCGTAACCTTCCCTTCGCGGTCTTGACCTTACCGGGCGAGGAGCGTCGGTCGGCGGAGTCGCATGCTCACAGTCTCGCTACGGAATGCACCACTGCTACGTGCGATAGTGATTGCTTCAAGTTTGACGACGGCATGTTCTCGCTGCTACCCTCGCCCGAGTCACCTATGTTGCCAGCTTCGAGGGCAGGCGTACATCCTGTTGCAGAACCATCGGCAAGGGGGAGGAATCAGAAGGCTGAGCCAGCGCGCTCACGCTCTCCATCGCGCTCGCAGCTGGCAGGCGCTTCGGTTGGTTCCCAATTCCCAAGCTTGTCCCTCCCCCCTGAGCTGACCCTTCTCGTGCCCAAAGGCTCCCTTTCCGGTCTGCTGTCGGTAAAAAGTGACGGCTGTTCTGACAACCGAAAAAAAGAAGAACTTGTCGTGTCTTCTGGTTGCGCTGCTCCTCGGAATCCTCCGCCGTGCCCTTCCCATACGAAGATGGCCTCGATGTTTCCGCCACCCGATCCTCCACCCCCGCAACGGGAACCGACCGCGAAGCCGTCTTGTACCTTTCATATCACGCCAGTCATGACAGTCATCGATGTGCAGCCGTCGTCCGGCTCGACAACCCCTCATCTGCGACCACAGCGCAGTCTCACCACCCAAGCCAGCAAAACGTACCTCCCCCCAGAGGTACAAGTTACGGAACCCGCACCCCTTCCGCAACGATCGAAACCACCACCACCACCACCACGCTCTCCCCGCGTCCGCCACAAGCCCGACCTCGCCGACATCAGAAGCACGGCTTCTGTGGAGCGGTTATTGCGGACGCGACGCTCACGCGCAGGGTCTGGATTCGACCCTTCCACCACCCTGGCCACCAAACCCTCCATGACGACCATCTCCCGATCGTCCGCATCTCACTCTTCCCATTTCCACGCCTCCCGTTCAGCCTCTCATCAGGACCTCCTCCGCCGCTACCAAGAACTCCGATCAGGCCGCGACCGTGACCTCCAGGAAATTCTTCACCGCCTCGACCAACTTGAACTGAATCACGACCGCTGGCTAGCCGCCATGATCCCACTGGTCGAGACCCTCACCAAGAGACTCCTCGCTTGCCCTTCTTCCTCCACGTCCCCCCAGCGTGTCACATCCCCGTCCGCCTCCTCAGCGACCTCCCTCTTCTCTTCTTACGCTACCCTGCGAAGCCAAAGAAGCCGCACCAACGAAACGGACTCGGACGCTACTCCCAGGCCCATCCCCGGCGCCCACCACCGCCGCCACGGCTACGGGCACCACCAGCAGCGCTGCTCGCAACCGCACCCATCACCCTCAGCGAAACAGCAGCAATCCATCGATTCTTTCGATTGGGGCAAAACACTCTCCCACCAGCAGAAAAGACCCAAGAGCGCCAGAGCCCACTACCCAAGCCTCAACCATAGCATCTCCAACCTGACGACAGACTCGGAATCCAGCGCATGGGATCCGCGTACCACGTCTTCTCTTCTAGCCAGCGCCGGCCTAGGCACTCGCGAGATAGCCACAGACCGGCTCCCCTCCCGTCACGGTCTTCTCAACTCCTCAGAACCACCACCCTCCCAGGGAGACCAAAGTCTACTAGGCGACGGCGGCGCAGAGTCCGGGAAGGCATTCGCCGAGCGACAGCATCGGATGGAACAACTCCAACAAGCGGGGCAGTTTCAACGACGCCCACGAACACGAAAAGGACAGCGGGTGCAATGGCAAGACGACGATGGGGCTTCTAGCCATGGCCGCAGCCGCAGCCGCAGCCGCAGCCGTCAGAATGCACGTCCAGTCTCTCAGGACTCCCAATTATCAGGGATGGAAACTCTCGAGCCCGTAATGAACGAGCTCTTGATTTCTGAAGTTACCGAGGAGACAAGGGGTATCGAAGATCCCTTGGGGGGTCATCACTGACTCTTACTATCCTTTCGGGGTTTTCTTTTCTTTTTTTCTTCTTTTTTTTCTTCTTTTTTTTTTTTTTTCCGAGACTTGCCTTCCATGTTCATGTTCTGGTGCTTGGATACTATTCACGGCGTTACGAGACCGGAGACTAATAATGTTGATGACCTACGAACCACGCGTTACCACTGCGGAAGAAGAGACTGAAAACAGCTCGTATGATACGTACCACTTTTCTTGTATTAGTACCTTTGCGTTTTTCTCTTTCTACTTTTGTGTATAACATAGAATGGAGGAAAGAACCACAAAGTCATCTTTCGCTGTTGTGATTCAAGCCGGGCTTCGGAAACCAGCTTTGCTGCTGCAGCGGCGTCAATGTAAAGCATACTATCGAAAAACTCTTTTGCGCGCCGCCCTTGGAACCTCTTTACGCGACCGACTTTCTCCTAATATCGCTTCTGATCAACCGTGTCTTATATGCTAAAGGGCTACATCCTGAAACGATGCTCCGTCGCCAGGCGATTTGCCTCCACTTCCTCCTCCGTTCGTATCCTCCTCTTTCCTGTTTGCTTCGGGCTCGCTGCTACTGCTGTTCCCGTCTTCGTCGTCTTCGACCGTCGGCTGTTTCGGCCTGGAGGCAAGCTGCTTCTCGTTCCTCTCGTCCGCCAGCACCTTCTGCGCCTCCCTTTGCTCTTCTGCGTCCTCGTCCGCGTCCTCTGGCTCGCTTTCGCTTGACACCGAATCAGCCCCTCCTCCCCCTTCCTCCTTCTCCGCGGCGCTGCTGGGAATGACTTGTGAATAACCCGCGGCCGCGGCCGCTGCGCCATCATCGCTGTTGGAGGATGGGTTCGGTGGTAACTCCTTCTGCGGTGGTTGGGGCGACTGCGCAGACGAAACCTTCGGCGTACCCTCGGCCGAGGGAACCGCGGCAGACGTTGTTCTTGGTCGTTGCGGCACAGGCGTCTGCTCTTCATAGCCAGGCCCGACTCTCGCAGCGTCCAAGTAAAACTTGGTGACCCCCAGAATCCTGCCCCCGCGCTCGCAAGCGTCTACCCATTCGGGTCTGACCACGGGGATGTTCAGCTCGTTTGCCTTTTCCCAAGCAACGCCTCTCCCCTCGGTCGTGACAAAATGAGTAGTGTCGATCCGCACGCCGTCGACCAGTTTGGCACCAATTCTTTCTACGGCAGCAGCCAGATTCTCCTTGACAGCCGCTGGCAAGATGCCCGTGGTGATGGTGATGCCAGATAAATCCGTCATCTTGTGTGTGCGCACCGCGACCTTTTGGCTCTGGAACGTTCCCGCCGTTGTCCGCAAGACCAGGTGGAAAGTGTACTCGGTATCGACGGCCAAGCCAGAGATCTTGGTCGTGTGCATGGAGAGGGGCTTCGGGATGTTGCCGGCCTTCTGTCCGTTCCGGAACAGCGCCAGGCTTATGAGGTCGGCGGTGGCGAGCTGGATGGGGTCCCATTCGAGCACGACCGAGGTCTGGGTCGCGTTACGACAACGGAGGATGGGAGCTTGGGGGGCTGAGGCGCCGAACGCGGAGAAGATTTGATCTTGGAGGTCGCGGAAGGCGGCGTCGGCGGCAGCTTCGGAGGTCTTGTTGCGCGCTACGTTGATGTCGACTATGGAGCCCGAGGAAATGTCGGGAGGGAGGAGGATAGAAGGGAATTCGATCTGTTCAAAGAGAGGAGAGGGGGTTAGTTCACCGGAATGGGAAGAGGGGAAAGTCCAAATAGAAAGACGACAGCTTGCCGAGGCGGGCGTGGCGCAGGAAGCTATTCGCGCTGGGGGGGGATTGAGCGGAGTGCATGGGATGCGATGCGATGGAGAAGGTATCTATATGGCTTACGAGTCGCTTATCAGGCGTGAGGAGCACTGTGACGCCGGCGTCGACCTTGCCGACGGTGAGGGAGACGAGCATGGCTGTGATTTTCTCGGGGTATCGCCAGATATGACTATTGGAAGGCAAGCGGTGGTAGTTGTCGGATGTAAGGACAGTGATGTCTCTGCGACTCCAGTTGGGGGTTCGATGCTGGGAATGCCCTGGGAAGCGTATGTTGGTGGGATTGGGGAAGCTCTGGCAAGCTGCGTGTCGCTGGAGACGCTGGGAGTTGTGCTGCAGGCCCGACGACACAAGTGGAGCTTCGACGTGCGGGAGCTAGGCCCCCAGATCGGCTCACCTCGCCCTCCCTCTTGGCATTTCTTGACATGTAAGTGGACAACTTGACATACTGCGTAGAGAACGCGTCTCTATGTGTGCAGAATCGAATCGGGAATGCCATAGGATCACGCGACAAGAGCTCAAATCGGTCAAGTCTTGTCAGTTTTGCCTCTATTTTACTTTGTAAAATACCGGCTTCGAGAGCCGTGGGATGAGTGTTTTCTGCACTGTCCTTGAGAAAAACCCAACCAACTCTGGAAAGGGCAACTTCATGATGTCTTTGGTTTTATACGCATTCACCTTCAGCGTCCCCTGAAGCACCTTTCCACTCCCATCCGAGGCCCACCCGTGGCGATCGTACCCATTCTTCCTCAGGGCACTGCGGACGGCCGCCGTAATCTTCCTCGTACAACCTGACCGAACGATGGCAGGGCAGCCGTCCGCCATGGCAAACACATGCACCCAGATCCAGAGTGGGATCGACTTCATGGGCACATAGCGAGCCAGGTACTTGTGGGTGAGCGGCTGCTCGAAATAGGAAAAGAAGGGCGCATGGTTGACACTGAAGGCATGCCGTGATGATAAGTGCAGAGTCATCAGTTCCTTCCACCTTGGGTCCCGCGGGATGGGCTTGAGGTCGAACCAAGACGCAATCTGATATTTGCGAGCAAATAACATGACCGTGTCGCTCAAGTCAACGTTTGCATTCGGGTTCATGGGGTCGATGGCGATTGCCGGGAAGGCTGCCCGTCTGAACTGAAATCCTTCTGGGATGGTCCATGGGTTCGGTGGTTCTCTCTTTTCTGTGTTCTGCTGCTGGCTGGCGTACCTTCTGTGCAAGGATGAGGCTGCCGTTGGGGTATTGTGGTTGAACCCGGGCGATATTGGCTTTGCCCGTCGTATAACTCGTTGCATCATGTGTGTGCAACTACCGCTGTCTCTGATGAATACTCGGTATCGGTGGCATAGAAGGGGCGTTTCTGTTCTGAAACGTGCTCTCTAATCCCAAGCGGAATCGTATTGTGTCTTTGATCTCGATAAGTGTGGCTGCTGATATTGAGCGAGGCACCGAGAGTTGGTTGAAAGTGAACCAATCGCAGTTGTTGAAAGTCTTTCCCGAACACCTCAGATCGTTGGTGTATGGGAACCACACACCACTGACGTTCCCATCGGCGGCAAGGGGTCAGAGTTTACGCCACTTCAATGGTCCACTTTTCATACCCACGAAGAAGTGAATGACTCCAATCAAAGGCAAATCCAAAAAAAGGGACCCCACGAAACATAAACCGCCCCAACTGTCTGCCCCTCCGCTTGGCCCTTTATTACCCTTTTCTCCCACTCCAGTAGCAATCGACCGTCGCTGTCCAACCCCAAGCAAACCCAACCAACCAACCAAAAAAAAAAAAAAAAAGTTCCTTGACTTCCCAAGGACTTTGTTCTCGCTGCCCAGAGTTTTCGCAGCAGCAGACATATTCTTTTTTACCACAGTCAGAACTCCGCGCAGAGCGTTCGTACCGACAAGATGCCGAAGAATAAGGGAAAGGGAGGCAAGAACCGTCGCAGAGGAAAGAACGAAAACGAGTACGTAGGCACCCGCACAGCGCATCGCGACGACATACCCGTTTTGCCCTTCAACTAGTTTCCTTTTGGACGCCGTCGATGTCGCACACTTACTGACAGGTGGTTTTACTGTGTCCTAGCAACGAGAAGCGCGAGCTTACGTTCAAGGAGGAGGGCCAAGAGTACGCTCAGGTCCTGAAGATGTTGGGCAACGGTCGTCTGGAGGCCATGGTAAGCAGCAGCAACACCAGCTACGGTTCCCCCCCCTTTCTTTTCTTCCTGGCAGCTAACCTTTTCTCTTCCTCAGTGCTTCGATGGTGTCAAGCGTCTCGGTCTCATCCGTGGCAAGCTCAGGAAAAAGATCTGGATCAACAACGGCGATATCATTCTCGTGTCCCTCCGCGAATACCAGGACGAGAAGGGTGACGTTATCCTCAAGTACTCGGCTGATGAGGCCCGTTCTCTGTACGTTTCTTCCCCCGATCTTGATTGCTCTTGCCTCTTGTAATCGAAAACACTAACCCCCTGAATAGCAAGGCATACGGCGAGCTTCCCGACAACGCCAAGATCAACGAGACCGATACCTTCGGCCCCGGTGAGGACGGCGACTGCGGCTTCGAGTTCGACGAGGATCGCGACAGCGACGATGAGGGCGGTCCCGCCGGTCCCAGCAAGGACATTGAGATCGACGACATTTAAGAAACCCACAAAGCGAAAACT
Source organism: Podospora australis (assembly GCA_033296905.1). Classification (NCBI taxonomy): domain Eukaryota; kingdom Fungi; phylum Ascomycota; class Sordariomycetes; order Sordariales; family Podosporaceae; genus Podospora; species Podospora australis. The sequence goes on from MU864378.1 coordinate 257,445, forward strand.
CTGCGTTCAAGAGGGGGGAAATTCTTGTTCTTTCCCACCCATCCACAGATTCGGCGACCACCCTTCCCGCCATTTCCTTCGCTCTCTCTACCAGGGGGGAAACGGATTTTGGGGAGAAAAAGCTGTCTTCTCTCTCAAACCTTGTTTTGTCCATCACCAACATATACGATGGTTCAAGGCTCCCGACAGTTGGTGGGCCCGCTTACGAATGTGCGGTTTTGGGGTCTTTTGATAGCAGAACGGGGCCGGATATGTTTGTGGTGGGAGAGACGCTACGAATAGATCCGACTCCTACGAGAGTGTCTTCTTTTCTGAACAGAGTTGCCATTTGCCAAACAAGGAGGGAGCTTTACGATTTCACCATGTTCTGCTTTCTTCTGTCTTGCTTTTTGTTTCTCTTCCGGGACAGGAAAGGCGCCGGAGGCATCCAACATGGAATGATTCAGCATACTCTAGACAGATTTTCTATGCAGCGCAGTCATGACCTTTTGCATCTTGTGAGTCCGTCTTGTTTCTGGCACCCTCCAGTTAAGTAGCCAGGTAGTTACCACAGAGGAAGCTTGCCGCCATGTTATTTGCCCATCAGCAAGTCGTTCGCATCATCTTCCACCGATGTCTTGACTTGCTTCTTCCGTCGCCTTCCCACTATCGCGTGAGTCGTCGACCTGACTCTAGGAAAAAGGGATATGCTTTCCCAAAATAAACATGGTCCTGCTCAGAATAGGAGCTCCGAGCAAACATGTTTGCTCACTTCTCACCTTTGCATTTGTTCTAACATCATTCTCGAGTTTCGATATTCTACCCCTGCTATCCTTTTTCCGACCCATTCTTTTCTAAGGCCCAGCCCCATCAAGCCTTCGTTCTCCTCGACTCCCAGTATCTGCAACCCAGTGGCCAAAAGCCTCCGCTCAGGTGAGAACCATGGAGTCCCGTCAAGAAACCGGGTAGGGAATGGTATATATATATATGACCGATATTCAGAACGATGTTCCAATCCATCCGCATCTTCCCCGCGCACCTTTTAGGCATCCAGGTGGCCCCTGTTGAATTCGCGGAGCCCTGACCGAACCAGTTGCGGGAACGTCATGCGACACCCCTGCCCACCTCTTTACCAATCATCGCCATCATCCTCGTCATCTGGGAAGTGTTCGTTAGTACCGGTGCACCATTCGAGAACAAGAATGAGAAGGGGAGGAACTTACCACTACGACTGACTTTCTCCTTGCGCTTTTGTAGCGCCGCAGCCAAAGCGTCCGCCATACCGCCGCCGCCGCCGCCGCCGCCGCCGCCGCCAGCAGCAGCCCCAACTCCTGCGGGTGGCAGTCCGCTTCCGTGGGGTCCGGTATCGCTGGATCCGCCCACTTGAGCACCACTGCGATCACGAATCTGGGAACGGTCAACCTTTTTGAGCGCTGCGATCCCCCCTGCCCCGCGGATACCGTCCAAGAGTGCTCCGCGCCCGGGGTCGGCCGATGGCAGAGCTGGAGCCGGAGCACTGGATGAATAGCCAGAGTCGCGGTTCGGCGGAGGAGGAGGCGGCGGTGGTGGCATACCGCCCATCGGAGGCGGAGGAGGCGGAGGAGGTGGTGGAATACCTGCAACACCCGGCCCCGGTGGTGGAGGAGGCGGCGGGGGTGCGCCACCGGATGGTAGAGGAGGAGGAGGAGGAGGAGGAGGAGGAGGAGGAGCGTGGGAGGAGGGAAGGGGTGGTGGAGGGGGCGCGTTCGATGCCGGTGGTAGAGGGGGAGGAGCTGGTGGCGCATTGGATTGAGGGAGAGGAGGAGCCGGAGGCGGTGCCGGACTTCTAGACGGCAGCGAGGGCGGAGGCCGAGAGCTCATGGGTGGAAGCGGTGGCGCATTGGAACCCGGCGCCTTGGGAGGCAGCGGTGGGGGTGCAGCACTGACCTGAGGGGTGTTCCTGGATGGGGGCGGGGGAGGAACAGCACCACGACTCGGAGGAGGAGGGGGTACACTTCGTTGGCCAGGGAAGGGCGGCGGGACACCGAATCTCTGTGTTGGTTCCGCATCGTCGATGGGCGTTTTGGGCGGTCGAGGCGGGGGTGGAGGGCCAGGAGCAGGAGGTGCTGGCACGGACCGGGCGGGTTCAAGACGGGCGAATTTCCCGGCATCCGCAATGGGAGGCGGAACCGCGAACCTGGGTCTCACCGGGAGCGGTGGAGAATCCTGCGGCGGTGTCGGCTCCCGATCAACTGGGCCATCAAGCTTGCCAGACCGTCTTGGAGCCGGCGGTGGTGGGGGTGCAGGCCCCCTTTTCGGTGCCGGTGGGGCTGGAGGGGCGGGCGGTGCCGCGGGCAGTTCGGAGACAGAACGATGCGCTGCAGCAGGAGGCGGCGGCGGCGGCGGTGCTCTCAACCCTCCTCCCGATCCGTTCACCGGAGGTGGCGGAGGCGGCGGTGGTGGTGGTGACGACACAGGTTGGCTGGCCTGCGCCGCCTGGGCTGCCTGTTCTTGCCTCAAAAACTCGATAATAAAGTCCTGATTGTCGCGAATGAAGTCATCTGTAAGACCCTTTGACTTGAGGTCGTCCCCGAAATGCTCTCTCCAAAGCGGGTCGAACGCGTCCAGGGTTGCAAACTCGGAGGGTGGCGGCACAGAGTCCTGACGATGGCCATTGACACTCCCAGTTCTGCTCACTCTTGTCGGAGCGGCTGTGCGCGGCGACTCGGGCGGGGTTGGCGCTGACGAGTGACGGTGACCGAAAAGACCCAGGAGCCCACGGTGCTTGTGGTGGGCAGGCTGTGATGAGCCTCCGAAGGGTGTTTCCTTGGTGGCCTTTTGCGCATTCTTCTCCCTGTCGTTCATCTTCTTCAAGAACTGTTTCGCCTCTTTTTCGTCCACGAACGACAGACCGGCCAGGCATTCTTCCAGCTCGAACGTGTGGAAAAAGACACGGTCCTGATTGTAATTCCAGATGTCAAAGATCTCCTGATCCCATATAACCCCTCTGTTTCCAGGCTGGCTAGGTGTTAGCAGGGCTGCGCCGATGTAGGAGCAAGCGTACACATGGTCTCTCTTACCGAAATATCCACCATCTTCAACCAGTATGTGTTACCCACTGTATCGTTCGCCAGCACCACTGCGCCCTGCAAGCCCGTGTATGTCCATTTGGATCTGTTGGGATATGCTACGTAGAGCCGAGCAACGGCGACAGCGTGAATCTTGTTGGTCGACTTGGGCACAAAGCGCTTGACGGTTTCCCTGTCGTCTTCGCTGAGGATCGAGGGCATCGCGGGAAAGGGGAGGGAGGCCGACTCCGAGAGAAGCACAGTCCCTCTTCGTCTTTCGGCGTTGAATCGTAGTGTCGTAGGTGTGATGATAGGGTACTTATGGCTCGAGGGGTTCGGAATCGACGGGTACCGTCTCGGTCGCCGGTGGTGAAGCGCGGCGTGGTGAGTATCTCGACGGCCAGTTTGGACAAGACTCGGTCGATCGGCTTGTTACCTGGAGGTGCAGGCAGAACAGACGTTCACCGGGGGCGCGGAAACTCGGCGCTATTGTGGGACAGAGGGGCGGTCGTCGTCAGCGAATTTCTGCAGACAAAATGACCATGCGGCTGCCTGTGTAATGATGGTAGTATGATTCCCAAAATATTTCGTGGTGAAGGGACAATGGCAACGGCAGCGAGGTGAAAGGGGGAATAAGGCGCAGCTTCGTGTTGACGACTTCGGGAACGCTGGGGGACTGCTTGGGCTTGGGCTTGGTACGTCTCGTTAAACGGTAGGGCTTGGTACGTCTCATTAAACGGTAGGGCTTGGTACGTCTCATTAAACGGTACGGCTTGCATCACCAGTTGCCCGCCTGAACACAGGGAATCCTTGCAGCGGCTTGCCTTCTGGAATCTTGCCCAGCTTTTCATGACGGGTCAGCCACAACAAGCAATTCATAGGTAGAAAGAGGGGCAGTCCTTTGAGATTGCACTTGGGAGCACCGCCACAAGGGAGGTTCCCGCACCCGAAATATCATTGGTACTCGTGCTCGTACCATTTTGTCCAATGGAGAATACCCATCGTCTCTTTGTGTTTTCACAACTTTCTTCGAAGGTGTCTCTCTCGGTGGTTTTCAATTCAATCCATCCTATGAATTCAAGCCAAGAGACAACATGCATGTGCATCAAATTTGCGGTTCGACCAGTCCCAGCCAGCGTGATCAGCAGTCGTTCGTAAGCTTCTCGAAGCTCGAAATAGGTCCGATGATCACTCTGTCGTCAATTCATTACATCAATACTACGGTCATAGGTACTATAACACCCCGCGTAGGGGAATGTCCCAAACGAACAAAACGAGCCCCGCAACATCACTTCCTCCTTTCTAATTGCCCTTGTTGAGGTCCTGTGCCTTGTGGCGGCGCTCCTCTTTGGTCCCCTCCTCCTTGGCGTCGAAGTCTTCCTTGATGGCGGGACCAGGGTTGGCCGCGTGGGCAGAGAAGGCAGCCTTGGTGCTCTCAGCCATGGTATGAAGAGGGTTGCCCTTTTGCTGGACGAATGATGCGTTAGTCTCTCACTCTTCCTTGCCGACGCATTCGATTTCCAAATGGGAACTTGACCCCGTACCTTCTTCTGGGCGTCCTCGTCCACCGGCTGGGTAGTGAACTTCTTGTTGGCCTCGGAGGAATCCATGATGGTCGTTGCGGTGTTGTCTTTGGATGTGACGTGACAGGGGGGGTCTTGAACGTGTAAGTTGAGTGAGTGGGTCAACGACGGTTGATCTGTGGTTTCTTTGGCAAAGGCTGTTTGTCTTGGTTGATTATCAAGGTAGAGAAGAAGGAAGTAGAAGGAAGGGAACTAGGAAGAGCATCCCAATGCTCTCTTTATCAAGTTGGAATGCTGGGTGTGGACTTGTCACACCCTGATGACCAGGCCAAAGGCGATGACGTCGAGTCACGGGTTGACGCGGCTGTGATAGACGAAAGGAAGAGGTCCGCTGTTAGCAGTCCTCGAAGTTGGTAGGGTTAACTGCCCCGTAATCCTGGCATTCTTAACAGCTGGCAGGCACCCACCCTAGCGACATGGAACCCTCGACAGGTGCGTGCAACATCGCTGTAATCCCAACCGTGTAGCGGGTGTTTGCAGTGACTCGCGGCCGGTAGTGCACAGTTGCGCAAAACACCTCGGTCGGCTCTTCACACAACACCGCAACTCACTCGCACACATTCGGGTCACTCACTGAATCTGCGGTGGTGAGTGCTAGCTCATACTATGATATTACCCACTGGAGGCCGACTCATCAGAAAAGCCACGCCCCCTTTTGGCAATGGCGGCTGCGGTTGAGCCGCAACCTCCTCTGCAGTCTGTGAAGCTCTCACTACCCCTTGTATACCAACAGAAACTCTTTGAGGAACTGCGCAAGGAAGATGAACTTGTCGTGCTGGCTCGGGGTCTAGGCCTGATGCGCCTCGTCACCAACCTCCTTCACTCGTACGATGCAGCCGGAAACAACTTGGTTGTCATTGTCAATGCAGAAGATCGAGAGAATGCTTGGATGGGTGAGGCCCTCGCTGAACATGCCGCCATGAGCATGTCCCCCAAAGCCCGGGGCCTCGCCGTGGTCAACACCGATTTCACCAGCGTGGGTGCCCGCGAGAAAATGTACTCGGCCGGCGGCATCTTCAGCATAACTTCGCGTATCTTGGTGGTGGATATGCTGACCGGTCTGATAAAGCCCGAGACGGTCACAGGTATGGTGGTCCTTCATGCGGACAAAGTGGTGGCGACATCCCTGGAAGCGTTCATCATCAGGATATACCGCCAAAAGAACAAGGTGGGCTTTCTCAAGGCTTTCTCGGACAACCCGGATCCTTTCGCAACTGGCTTCTCGCCGCTGGCCACCATGATGAGGAATTTGTTCCTTCGAAAGGCCTCCCTCTGGCCACGCTTCCACGTCCATGTTGCTCAAGCGTTAGAGGGCAAGAAGAAGGCAGAAGTCATCGAGCTGGAAGTTCCCATGACGACTTCCATGCGGGAGATTCAAGCAGCCATCATGGAGTGCGTGGAAGTGAGCATCCATGAACTGAAGAAAGGCAACAGCGGGTTGGAGATGGACGACTGGAACCTGGACAGTGCCCTGCTCAAGAACTTCGACACCATGGTCCGCCGACAGCTCGACCCCAACTGGCATAGAGTCAGCTGGAAAACCAAACAAATTGTCGGTGATTTGACGGTTCTCAGGGGTCTGCTGCAGTCCGTTCTGGCCCTCGATGCTGTCTCGTTTCTACAGCAGTTAGACACCATCCACGCCGCTCACTCGCCTGCCCCCGGAACGACTCGGCAAACCCAATCTCCCTGGCTCTTTCTCGACGCCGCCCAAACTATGTTTGATACTGCGAAGCGGCGGGTGTACTCCAGCAACAAGAAGCCTGGCCACGAATCGGACATGGATGCGCTGCGCCCTGTCTTGGAGGAGCAACCAAAGTGGGCAGTTTTGGCCCATGTGCTGGAAGAAATTGACCGGGACCTCTACTACGAGGCCCCCGCCCGCGATGACTCGAATGGCACCATCCTCATCATGTGTTCGGATACCAACACAAGTCGCCAACTCAAGGACTATCTCCAGACCATGCATGTGAAGCCGCGATTGGAAAAGAAAGTTGACGAGTTTCACGACCCCGAGGAGGACAAGCCGTCGGCCGCCTTCATGATGCGCCGGAAACTGCGAAACTACCTCAAGTGGAAGCGAGAATTCGCCCAAGTCAGTGCCACGCTGTTTTCCGAGAACCAAAGGGCACTTCGTGGCGCCGTTGACCCCAGACTGGCCCAGGCGAAACACAGAGCACCGCCGAACAAGCGGCGACGTGTACGGGGTGGTGGGGCTGCTGGTTCAGGCTCCCGTCGTCTCGAAAACGGCAGCATACCGCAGTACTTTGAGAAGCCGGGCGAAGTTGCGGAGCTGATGGCAGAAATCAGCATCACCGAAGAGGAAGCAGAGCAAAAGGACGATGTCGTGGTCGACCTGCTCGAAGACATGGACGACTACTACCAACTCTACGACGTGCAAGACCTCGTGGTGATCCACGCCTACGACGGTGATGGCGACGAGCACGTCCTGGAAGAAGTCAAACCCAAGTACATCATCATGTACGAGCCCGATGCCTCTTTTATCCGCCGGGTAGAGGTCTACCGTTCCTCCCATCACGACCGTAACGTTCGCGTCTACTTTCTCTACTACGGTGGTTCCGTCGAAGAGCAGCGCTACCTTTCCACCGTCCGCAGGGAGAAGGACGCCTTCACCAGGGTCATCAAAGAACGCGCCAGCATGTCCCTCGTGATGACGGCCGACGCCCATCCCGGCGCTGGCGCCCACGAAGACGCCCAAGAAGCTTTCCTCCGCACGATCAACACCCGCATCGCTGGCGGTGGCAAGGTTTCAGCAACAGCAGAACCACCCCGCGTGGTGGTCGATGTCCGCGAGTTCCGCTCTAGTCTCCCCTCCTTGCTCCACGGCCGCGCTATGGTCATCGTCCCGTGCATGCTCACGGTGGGCGATTACATCCTGTCCCCCACCGTCTGCGTGGAGCGCAAATCCATCAGCGATCTCATCAGCTCGTTCAAAGACGGCAGACTGTTTGCCCAGTGCGAGAGCATGTTCCAGCACTACCGCAACCCCATGCTTCTGGTCGAGTTCGATCAAAACAAAAGCTTCACGCTGGAGCCTTTCGCCGACTTGTCCGGCAGCGTAGCCAGTGTGAGCGCGGCCAAGGCCGGGGAGAATGATCTCCAGTCCAAGATCGTCTTGTTAACGCTGGCCTTTCCCAAACTACGAATCATCTGGTCGTCGTCGCCCTACGAGACTGCAGAGATTTTCGAACGGCTCAAACAACAAGAGGAGGAGCCAGACCCGATCAAGGCGGTGAGAGCCGGATTGAACGACGGGGAGGATGCGCCAGAGTCTTCGCAGCAGGTGTTCAACCCTGAGCCGCAAGAGATGCTGGCGGCCGTGCCGGGCGTAACGGCGAGGAACGTTGCGAACATCACGATGGAGATGGAAAATATCAAAGAGGTAGCCAATGCGAGCGTGGAAGAGCTATCGAAGCTGGTTGGGCAAGAAGCTGCCCGGCAGATTGAAGGCTTCTTCCGAAAGGATGTACTGGAGGATGGCGATTAGAACATGCTGATGGGCGGAAACCCGGGTTATTTCACTCTTACATGATGTGAAGGTTGCTTGCTTCTTTGAGCTTCCTCGGGAGAGAGGAGATGTTGAGGGGATGGCGATGAGACTTTTTGTGTCGTGGCAATTTGTACAACATACATGCTATGCTGTCTCTGTCGTTCAGCATCTTTCCGAGATACAATTTCGAAAAGCCACAATCTCTGGAGCACACCACGGAACATTTTCAAGACTATCAACAAAGCACAAATGAAAAATTCAATTCGTGATCCGTCGTAACTTGTTGGAGGGGGTATCGGGGTATCTCTAAAGGTTTACTCCGTCCTGCTGCGCTTCTCATTGTCCGTCACTTCCATCCCATGAAAACGAAAAGCCATTCCCGTTCAACAAAAGAAAAATTAAACCGAGGAAGAAAGAAGAAAAAAAGAAAGAAAAAAGGATTCCATCGCGTGCCTCCTCAATACGCCATCATTCCTCCACTGTTACACCGCCTCCGAAGGCTCTCATTCGTTATGGTGAACAAGTTTCTTAGACGGTAACAGTAGCATGTCTCTTCCGACCAAATCCTCTCCGGCGACCGGTCGAATGGCCAGTGGTACCCGTGCCGTGGCGGTGGCGGCGACCACCGCAGGTGTTGCAGGTGAGGAACCCGATGATGATGCCCAGGAAGTTGATGATGCCGTTGACAATGGCCATGATGATGTTGCCGATGCCGTTAATGATGGCCATGATTGTGCGGCCGATGGTGCGGAGAGCGGATTGGAGCTGTGTGGTAAGCCATTCATGTCAGTATTGTTGATCCTGTTCCATGGTATGGCCAGGAAAGATGGGAGCGAGGAGGGGTAAATACGTACGCAAGAAACGACGGCGCCCATTTTGACAGATTTGTCTGAGTAGTGTGTGTGTGTGTGTGTGTGTGTGTGTGTGTGTGTGTGTGTGTGTGTGTGTGTGTGTGTGTGTGTGTGTGTGTGTGTGTGTGTGTGTGTGTGTGTGTG
>MU864379.1:0-256151 GCA_033296905.1 Podospora australis
GGCCGGGGCCAAAAAAAATATAAAAAAAAAAACCCAAAACACCACAACACCCCAAACCACAAAAAAAAAAAAAAAAAAAAAAAAAAAAACAAACACAAAAAAAAAAAAAAAAAAAAAAAAAAAAAAAAAAAAAAAGAAACAACTTTGGTCTGATACAAAACCCCTGTTACAAAACATAAAGTGAGCTCTTGACGCTTTATGCCCCTCTTCAGCATGTGCGGGTGGACCCAACCAATGGCGGGTTGTTGCCGTGGTTTGGATTGCTCGGCAGGGACGAGACCAGAACAACAACAGCGAAACTCCAACAATCAACCCGTACACACACGAAACTCTAGTGAGGTGACACGATCTGCGCCGAAGAACCTGTTAGGAATCGCGACATTCGAGCTCGATGATGAAGGGAAATTCAATACGATAGCCCGTACTCGATAGCCCCTTGCGCATCGGGTCTTGATCATCTTCAAAATCCAAAGATGGCCAACCGATACGGCCAGTCGTATCGCAACGGCAATTCTGGCGGAGGAGGAGGAGGATATGGAAACCTAAGTCGACAGGATGAAGAGTACGACCCATACGGGGAGGGGTATGGCAGTGACCGTTATGCGCCTCCACCACCTCGGACGAACCGGAACCCAAACTCAAACGCTCGACCGCCACCACTACCGTCGTCCTCTCTCAGAAGTGCCAGCAGCAGCAATGCGCCTCCACCAAGATCAGCACAACGAAGCGAACGCGCCATGATGCAGCAGCGAACAGCACAAGAGAGCAATGCCGAGCGGGAGATGGGCAAGGTGTTGGAGTTGATCAAGCAGGACTGGCCGGCCATGTGCGAGAACGATTGCATCCCTGTGCAGCTAGCTCTACAGCTGCTCGACTCGAGCTCCGTCGGTCGTGCTCGCGACTATCCACATTTCCGTCAGACGCACCAATACCTCCAGGATTCCCTCAAGAAAATCGTTCACGAATACCACCAGGGCTTCAACAGCTCTATTGGCACATTTCACAAGATCCAGGGGAGCATACAAGCCTCGCAGAAAAAGGTGCGGTCGCTCAAGGAGTCGCTTGCCACCTCCAAGACGGCCCTATGTACGACAGACCCGGAACTCAAAAAACTGCATGCGACATCGCGGATGTACGATGAGGTGCTGCAGACATTAAATGAGCTTGACGATTTAAGGACGGTGCCTGATCAGCTGGAAGCGAGGATATCGGAGAAGCGATTTCTCACAGCCGTGGAAGTGTTGCAAACCGCATTACGGAAACTGACAAAGCCAGAACTAGATGGAATTGGAGCCTTGAGCGACCTCCGCAGCTATCTGGCAAACCAGGAGACCGCTCTGATGGACATCTTGGTCGAGGAACTGCATGAGCACCTGTATCTAAAGTCGCCATACTGCCAGGAGCGGTGGCAGAACCTTGCCAAACACCACGGCGCCATGAATGAGGCGTACCAGGACGCAGCGAACATGGCTCCATTCCATGCCATTTTCGACTCAATCGACTGGGATCGGTCAGTCGCCGAAGATCCGCAAAAGAACCCCGAGGCTGACACCTTCTACTATGTAACACTCTTGGTGGAGTCTCTGAACAGACTGGGGAGGTTAGAAGCTGCCGTCGACACCCTCAAGCAGAGGTTACCGGTGGAGCTGTTCAGTGTTGTGACCGAGACTATTAATGATATCGACCAAAAGCATCCGAGCTCACTGAGAGGTGGTTCGAATGGGTCCAATGGCCTTCATATTTACGGTCAGCGTGAGACGCGGATGAGGGCAGATGTTATTTACGATCTGCTATGGACACTTTACGGAAAGTTTGAGGCAATAGCTGAGGGACATCGTGTTTTTCACGAGTCGATCAAGGCCCTCATCAGGCGCGAGGGAGCGGGTAACAACATTGCCCTCTTGGGCAGCTTCAAGGAGCTCTGGAATCTCTATCAAAACGAGATTAGGTCTCTGCTGCACAACTACGTTACGACCGACGCCGATGTCTTCCAATACCGCTCGTCACCTAGACATGGCGCGGGCTTGAACGGTAAGATGGACGCTCGGGAGCATCTCTTCAAGTTCTCGGAAGCAGACGCCAAGTCGGCCGAGATGACGACCGAGTACGAGGCGTTGGACAATATTATCCAGGCTGCCGTGCCAGGCCTGACGTCGAACACCCGCAAAGATAATAAAAAGTCCACCTTGGTTGTGCCACGATCCGAAGTCGCGGCAAGTAGGAAGAGCACTGGGGCCGGCTATGGCAGCAACCCGATCAGTGGGACATACAAATCGCTCGTCGAGCCCAGCGTCTTCAATATGAGTCTGCTGCTGCCGCCCACGCTCGTCTTCCTTCAGCGTTTGAAGAATATCGTCCCGCCCGGCTCCGACCTGGCAACTAGCACACTCACATCGTTTCTTGACAACTTTCTCGTCAATGTTTTCCAGCCGCAGCTTGACGAGACCCTCGGAAAGCTCAGTGACACCGTCTTTGGCGAGGCGGATGCCTTCTTGCAAGATCCTGGCTGGGCTTACCTGGCCAAGCGACCCATTTTCAAGGGAACAACTGCCTTTTTCACGGTCATTACTGCCTTCTGCAGGATGCTGGGCACAATCCCACATGATCAGTCTCTCAGTAGGCTGATCATCACACAGATGACGAGATATTATGAGAGATGCTTCACCTGGTACAAGGCCCTTGTGACCAAGACCCAGGAGGAGGCATCTACGTCAGAAGAGCTTCGGGCATCTGCCCTCATGGCGCTTAACCCGGATGAAAACTACAACGAGGTCCATAAAACCGTCATGGGTCTGTGGAATTCGGAAACACCTGACCTCAAGCTCCTCGAGCAGGAAGCGAGTTTGTTGATTGCGCAGACCAATGAGAGGAAGCTCGAGGCTAGCGATATTATTCAAGACCGCGATACCATCTCGTCGCTGTGTCTGTTGTACACCAGCATGAAGTGGCTCACGGTTAAAGTCCTGGGGCTGCGGCACATCACGAGAAACGAACCCGACTCTGCGTCAGCGAGATCGAATCTGCCCAAGCCGGAGAAGAAGCGGTGGACCCTGCTGAATGACCCTAATAAGGCCACGGCAGAGGAGGGACCGGTCTACCTCCCTATGACGCAGGAGACAGTCCAGTATGTATCTCTACTATTGCACAAGACAAATATGTTGACTGACCAAACTTTTTTTTTAAATTTTTTTTACAGATTCTTCGACGGTATCTTGGCGTCATACGAAGAGTTGGCCTCGATCGCTCTGCGGACTTTGCACATGGAAGTCCGCTGCCGCATCTGCCACTCGCTGCACATCGCTCTGTCTCCCTCGACAGCGCCTTACCTTTTGGACCAAGACGTCGACGAGCCTGACCCGGAGATCTTGTCTCTTAATGCAGAGATGATTGCATACGATGAGATCACGACGCGCTTCCTTCGTGAGCGCGAAGTGCTATTCATCCGTACTGGCTTGGGACTCTTGATCAACTCGTACCTTATCAAGAACGCGCCCATGGTCGCACCCATGAACTCGCGCGGCTGTGCACGAATGCAACTGAACATTCTGGTACTGCAGCAAAACCTCAAGAACATCGAAGACGGTGTCGACCTTCTCCGCGCATTGAGATACTTCGGCCTGTTTGACAAGGGCCCCGATGCGATTGTGGAAAAGGCCAAGGAGGATAGCCTGGCTGCTAGGACACCGGTGCCAGAGGGTGAAGACGCTGAGAGCGAAAAGAGGAAGAAGGGCGATGTCCGGTTCACCTACGACGAACTGAACGCGCTGCTGGAGCTGTGCTATAGCGAGCAGCTGGCAGATAAGGAGAGAGGCGTCTCGGGAGCGGCGCAGAGGCAGATGGCGGAGAAGGGGCTGGCGTTGAGCGAGTATATGTGGCAGTCTTGATTTCTTGTTTGTCTTTTCTCCAGGCTTTATCATCTCAGGGTTATGTATGGAGTTTATGGGGGCAAGCCCCCAAACCCCCGGGCCTCGCTTCGCTCGAGAGAAGAATTGTTGTAGAGATATCGGCTTATTTTGTTTATTATACCTATCTGGATTTAAGTAGACGCTTTAAAACGTCAGCTTCTAAAATTCACTATACATACAATAGCATGGTCTTCCAAAAAGAAGGGAATATCTCAATGATGTGACGTCGTCAACTTGCCCCGCCAAGCTGCAGACTGCCCCTCTATTTTCATAAACGGCAGACGCCGGCCGGCGGCGATCGGGAAGGGCTCCGCTCAGCCACTCGATCTCGACCACTGCCGATACGGACCGTTGACGCCATTCTTGTTTGAGAAATTCACTTTCTTTTTTTTTTTTTTTTCCGATTGTTGGTATATTCCGGGCCGCTTGTTCTCTTTAGGCAGGTCGATTAACTTGATTCATCTTCAACTTTCAACCTCGAGTGAATTCTTCGTTCCGAGGAGGGATATATATAAATCTCATCTCACTTTCAAGAACTCACACCCACTTTCATCACCTTCATCACACCTCAACTCGCACAGGAGGAAAAGAAGAAAAAAGCAAAGATGGCAACCCACCGCCCCCCAACAGTCTCAACCTCCTCCCTAACCTACACCTTCCCCGACCGCTCCATGGGGCTCTCGGACATTACTTTATCTCTCCCCTCCCGCTCACGCACTTTACTCATCGGCGCAAACGGTGCAGGCAAAACCACCCTCCTCCGCCTTTTGGCGGGCAAAAAACTGGCACCGAGGAACTCTATTGAAATAGGCGGAGTCGACCCCTTCACCACCGGCCTTGAAGGCGTTACTTATTTAGGGTTGGAATGGGTCCTCAACGCCATTGTGCGCATTGATATCGGGGTTGATGAGCTTTTAGCTTCAGTCGGTGGCAACACCTACCCCGACCGCAGAGATGAATTGGTGTCTGTTCTGGATATTGACACAAACTGGCGTATGCACGCCGTGTCTGACGGTGAGCGCCGCCGCGTGCAGCTGGCGATGGGATTGATTCGCCCTTGGACGATTTTGTTGCTGGATGAAATCACCGTGGACCTCGACGTATGGTCCCGCAGCCAGTTTTTGGGTTTCTTGAGGAGGGAGACGGAGACGAGGGAATGTACAGTGGTGTATGCCACGCACATATTGGATAATTTGGCTGGGTGGCCGACGCATTTGGTGCACATGCACCTGGGCACGGTGAAAGAGTGGGGGAGGGCGGAGGATATGCTGAGGAAACTGGAGGAGGAGAAGGGCGACAACAAGGAGGGGGGAGAATGGACGGGGAATTCCAAGCTGGGGGAGCTGGTGCTGGGTTGGTTAAGGGATGATCTCAAGGAGCGAGGGCCGAGGAGTCAGCATAAACGGGGCCCGGAGGGGTTGAGTTATATCACCGGGGGGATCGGGGGGTACGGGCTGGAGAGTATGGCTAAGTTGGAGGAGGAGCGTTAAGTTACCCCCAGGGGAATGGCAAGAAGGGAAACAGGGGGTAGGAAGCAGAGGGCGCAAGAGGAGGAGAAATAGGGACGGATGCATCGAGGGAACAGAATAGGAGAGAGGGTAGGGGTAAGAGAACCAGATGGGGAGTAGAGGAGCGAGGGGCCTTTCATTTTTCAACACATGGTGGAATCGGATATAAAAAGGCATTTAACATGATACCCAGGCATTTTAACATTGGGGATACACGGAAACAAGAACAGGAGGATAGAGCCAAAATAAAAGTCAAATCAACATGACTCTTCTTGTTAGGTATATGCTAAGGGGTATCTAGACACTGTGTTCCATTTCTTCCAACAAAATAAAAAATACCTTTCTCACGACCCTGACAACGACTGCCTCGTCTTCATCAAATTCTTCATAGTGTTATACATCAAATCCGGAATCCCCGGCAACCCCTTCTTGTCTAAATACCGTAACACACCTGCCCGGTAATCTTGCCACGTCAGCCTCAGCCCGCCGCGCGTAGCCAGCTGGTTCAACGAAGGCTGCGTCACCGGCCCCGCGTGCCTCGAAAGCACCCCCTGCTCGGTATCTTCCAGCTCTCTCACAAAAGAGATAGATTCCAAACTCAACACCGGGGAATGGGACAGCCCGAACAGGATACCTAACGATAAATCTTCGTCTACCGAACGTACGTAGGCCTCCAGCGATGGTAGGATAGTTCGCGGGATACGACACCCCTGAGCATTCAGGTCGGTTGTAGAAAAAGCCCGCCCGCGCCACAGGCAATTGCAGATGTCCATGAGAAACCCGTTGAAGATATTGACTTGGTCGCGCTCGCGCTTAGTGAGCTGTCGACGCAACGTCGGGGAGGTCATGACGGACTCCCAGGCGCGTTTATAGGCTGCTAGAATCGAGCAGAGACGGGAAACGACGGCGAGCGAGGGGGAGAAGGTGAGCAGATAGACGAGGAGGGGAGGGGGAATGCTAATGTTCACGTGGCGGAGGAGTTTAGGACGAGAGTAGATGCCGATGGCGGCGGCGTCGTAAAAATCGAGGATGGCGAGGAAGGTGGGGATACGAGGGGAGGTTTGGGTGAGGGCGAGGGTTAGGGTGTTGACGTGTGTGATGAAGTCGGGGATGGTGGCGAGGGGGAGGGACTCGAGGTTGGGGGAGGCTTGGAGGAGGACGCCCCAGCGGCGGAGGAGGGTGGTGTAGAAGGACAGGAGGGAGAGTTGGGTGGTTGGGGTGTTGTCGAGGATTGCGTTTTCGAAGGGCTGGAGGATTTGGAAGAGGTCTGGGATTGGTTAGGCTCTGTTTGTGGATATGAGGGATGAAATTGAGAGGCATACCTTGAAACTTGAGGAGAGGGATCAAACTTAGAGCCTCGAAGACCATGTCTTGTTTGTCTTTCCCGTTCCATGTCGGTAGAAACTCTTTGGCGAAGAAACTGAGTAGTAAAGGTGGAAGCCACTTTCTTCGGAATTAGCAGAAGGACGGAAAGGTGAAAGAGGGACGAAGCTCACCTTGGTACTGACTGCATAGTCACGGATTACCTCAACCATGTCGAGCAGCAATGCCGGATCTGCGTCTCCGCTTGCGACATCGCCCACACATGCCATCACCCAGTTGCTCACGCGAGAAGACGCTTCAGAGTTTGGTCGTAACAGCAACAATTTTTGCAGCAGAGGATCTCCCAGGACGGCCACAAGCTGGGTTGGCAGCTCGATCTTGTCCAGATTTCGCACTAACGCCTCAGCATTGTCGATTTCTTCGAGCGTAACGGAACTCTCTTGCGCGTGCTGTGTGTGGACGGCTGGAAACAGTGCTCTCACTCCTCTCATCTGCCGACCTATTGCGCTATTTACGGCAAACCCATTCCTGGTACCCCCATCGTCATTTTGTCGGCTTAGCTGCTGCTGCTGCTGGATCTCGTTTAGTCTTTCTCGCCAGTTTGGGTCTGGATGCTTGAATGTTGCTGCCCGACCCTTAGTGAGCTCGCCCACGATGATCTCTGGGTAGTAATTCTTGAATACGCGGAGCAACCCAGTGAGGTTTGGGTCGCCACCTGTTTGGCGAGATAAGTTTAATCTGTTGGATGATGCATGAGTGTCAACCCTAACAGCATACAAGGGGGATGGATGGCCTACATTGATTGAATCCTGAATGGCCGAACGTGCTTGCGTCTGGTGATCAGTGCAAGCAGATGGCAGAGTTGTGGCCGAATGGCAGCTGTAGCAAGCAGGTTGAATAATACACCATATACTTGGGACAGAATTGTTGGATTCTGAAGCAGGTGGTGCACCATCACGAGCCACTTGAGAAACAGGCATTGGAGGGGAAACGAGGGCTTCAGGCAGCCATGACCCAAGGCACCGACAAAGCGCAAAACAATCTCATCATCTACTTTGTCTGACGGATAGAGATTGCGGGTGATGGCGGCGAGACTGGCCTGGTCGAGTTCGTTGCTTTGCGTCAACAGGTCAACCAGGCGAGCTAGTTCCTCTGGAGGTGCCCCCTGGTCGTACAATAACGATGTGGCTTTTTCCACAGTGGATTTAATGCTTGTTAGACGACTCCTTGCAGGAAGTTTGGATGCTGCCTAGAAGGTTAGCGGAAGTGAGCTCTGTTTGGTACATCTTCCGTTGTTGAATTTTTAGAAAAGGGAAATATAGGTATGCAAACATCAGACGTACCAGCTTCTAGATCCCCCAAGAGATCTTCTAGGCGATCGCTTGGGGGCAAGAGTAAACTCATTCTCGGCCGGTTGCCGAAAGGCGAAACAAACTAAAGTTGAAAACTGTTGAATCGAAAATAAGACCGACTCTCAATTAGAGGGAAAACAGTTGGAATAAATTGGCTGCCTGGCGTAATATCAGCTTACAACTCCTGGACCTCTGCCCATTTGCCCAAATCGATCAACATGAAGACTTCATTTTCAAGTCGCGTCAGGGACCGCGTTTAAGTGACAGTGCAAGTGCACCCACCGAGTGAACCACCAATCCAGTGATGCGGCGCGCTGGCCTGCAATTGTTGCAGTTCGGCTGCCCCAATTGGGCTGCTTATGTAACCTGGAAGTGTCTTGGGAAAAGTACTTTAGTACTTTCCCCCCTGTCCAGCCCTGCCTTATCGGTCCAATCCAGGGCCTCCAATTCCTCCACGGCGTCCATCCCGCCTGTCTTGTTAAACTTCAACCTCGACCTTTCTTTCCTCCACAGCAGCGACGCAAGATCAAGGTTTCATCGGAGAATCCCCGGACACGATACCAGAAGGGTAACATTTTTCAATTGCCAATCCTTCTGTTATCCGCGCGTATTCTTCCATCAGTTTCCTCGTCATCTTTCTCCTTGGCCGCCGGGTAAACGTCCCCGGCCTATGGGCAAAGTAAAGGATGCCCAGACATGGAAGTTCGAGATGACGGACGTTACACAAGCATCGGCGTCAAATCATGACTTCCAGTTGACAACTGCCCTGCCTGCGCCTGCATGGAAATCCCGTCACGTCGTTCATCATCACCCTCTTCCTCTTCCGTCTCTTGTACCTTTTCTCTTTTCTCTATCGGAGCCGAGTCGTCTCCTGCCACAGGGGCAAGAGGCTGCAATGGTGACTTGCCTTCTGCCTGGATTGGTTGATGGCTTGTCACACGATGCACGTTCGTTATATACTTTCTGCGTTTTTACCTGTTGGCGGCACACATCATCCGGGTGCAGATGCTTTCCTTCAAACCACAATCGGTCTTGATGACCCGAATTGATTGACCATATGTGTACTTCCTGCTATAGTACTGCGTATTCGGTTTCTGTCCCTGCCGTCTCACGGTTCCCTCTTCTGCAGGATCTTTGACGATCCTCCCCTCCCTCCTCCAGATACCTTTTACCCCCACGCAATGGAACATATGTATTCCATCGTGTCTTGATTTCTTCCGAACAAACTCGAGATGACAAGGTACTCCACTGTGCCTCGCCTTTTCTCCCAAGCTTTCGGTCAAGGCCGTTCAGCCTCGGGGTTGCGTCGTCCTGCATGTCACACAAGGCTCTTCCCTGGCACTCCTAGGTAGGTCTTCTTGCTCTGTTGGACCATACTGTCCCACCGTCCATGCCTCGGTCGGCGCTTGAGCCTCTCTGGAGACGCGGATCGCTTCGACATTCTGCATCCTCTGTGCCGGGGCTTTCCCCACATCCCAGGTACTTGACGACAAAGTACACGACCTGCCTTCCGCTTCCTCTTCTTTTTTCCCTTTTGCCCCCCTTGTCGTCTGGATTGCTTGTGTTACCCAAGGCTCGGCCGCGATGCATTTGCCGTATCTTCGAATTTGCACAACAAACGAAGACCGGAAGAGGAGGGTGAAGTCATCCATATCGTAATGCGACAAGACGATGTGTCACCGCTCGAAATCCTCTTGGCCCACGAATCACGGGGTCAACGATCGATCACAGAGCGCGGTATAACCGCCCCCCCTTGTCCAGGTCAGAAACCATCACGCTATAACCCGACTTCTCCTGTGTAACCATTCTATCTGCATACCCCGTGTCGGTCAGCCCATGGTGTGGACGGTCAGTCAGCGTTGGCGGCGTCTGCGCTTCCGAATGAGAGACAACTCCAACGGACACAAAATGACAGTACGACAGTAAATGACTTGATGGAGTTTGGTCGCCGATTGCCCCGGGAGATTTGGTTCTCGATACGGTGCTCTTCACGGTATGGTTGGGTCGGGTTGGTAGGTGCACCAACAGGAAATCCAAAAAACCGAGGGGCACAACACAAAGACAGACGGACGGACGATAAACGATTTGCAAAAGGACTCGACAAAGTCAACGTTGGTATCAACGCATCATGCGTTGTTCTGACACTAATATCTGCGCATTCCTCCTGTACAACCCAAGTTGCTTTTCAGGCGCACATCAACTGTATAGGCTACCCCATCGGCAGCCAATAAGCACGCCGGTACCAGCACACTTGTCATGCGGGAATCATACCTCGAGCAGGTCGCGCAAATAAATCACAAACGGCATTGCCTTCCAACAGGCTGCCATGGTATGTATGTATGTATGGATGGTGTTACCTCCTCGACCTGTTGTGCAAGACACTTTTGCAGCGTAGGTAGGTCGGTCGTTACAACAAAACACCCCCCTTATTTATTACGGTCTCTTTCAGGAGCCTAGCTGAAGCGGCACTTGAAGCCAGCCACCAGGCCGTTTTTTTCCTTTCGAAACCCTTGCTGACAGGCTGACAGGGTACGGAGCTTGGTAGAATTTCTTTCAAAGAGGCGCTGTTTCTTCAGGTCCGGTTTTGTCATTCCGGCCGCTGTAACCCGCGTCTAAGGAGAACTTCTCGATCCGGGCAAATCACCCCCTACCTGTGAGGATTTGATAAGTTTGGGGTGTCACACACCCGTTCAGGTTCCTGCAATATTTCCCAAGACGTGCAACCTCTCCGCCCACATAATACCAACCTACATAACACCACTCGCTCACTACAAGTACATCCATCATCCAAGACCATTACCGACTTGCAGCTTTGTCTTCTTGGCTTTGTACTGCCCCCAACTTTCCTGCCGCTTCCGCTTGGCCCCGACCTTGGGCCATCCTATCCGTTTAAGGGCACGCAAATCATCAATCCCGTCCTTTTTTCCCCAGTTACTCGTCTGGTGTTATATACCACAAACTGCAGATGTCTGGTTCACTCGGTACTCCGCGCATTAGCTCTATTCGATTCCAGATCTGAAGCTTTGTCTCTACTCATCACCAACTCGTATCCGTACTAGTCGCCACACTTGAGCCGGATTCGGGGATACGGCACGGCGGATTAGAAAAGCTTTCACGGGCTACCCGGGTCGGACATGCGGGAGGGCTGTATATAAGTTGTCCTTGTCAGTATGTTCTCCATGTCGCTCTCTTTTCACAATACAGGATCTAATGAGTATAAATAGACGCTCATGTAACATGGGGATGAGTTTCTGTCATCCTTCAGTTCAGGGTGCTCATACAAAAATAATATACAAGTTCAGCGGCCCCCTTCTTCACCATGGACCTCACGAAATCTCAAACACCTACGGTCATACAAGACACGCAGTCTTGTATACCACTGTCCACACCGTCCAAGCCACTCAGGGACGGTGAAATCATTCTACTTCTCACACCTGGCATCGTACCGGACGTGAAATCACTCGAGGCTACATCCCAGGAGCCAACAAGCGATCCGTTTGAACCGCTTGGAAAGGCATTAGCTAAACATCACCCTTGGGTTCGCCATGTCCCATATCTACCACGACATGGCATCACCGGCACCCATGTTGTGCACATCAGGTTAGCGACAGTCGTCGTCTTTGTGCTCTCCGGCCGTTCTGCCGAGGGCCAGGTCTCGCAAGTGTCTCTGGCTGAGATCACTCGGGGTGTCTGCGACCAACGACCTCAGATCATCGTGGCATGCTGCGACGTTGGCGAACTTGGCCCTATCGATAAGTCATTCCCAACAATCATACAAGTACCGAGTGAATCTCCATCGGATCTTGCGGCTGCTGCCGATGTTATTTTCGGGGAGGCTAGGAGGTCACCGACGACGGGGCCAAACGTCCAGAACCTTATTTTGGCACCAAAGGCGTGGTCAGTGGAGGTCTTCAATGGTATTCGCGATATGGCCTCGTGTTACGACCTTTGGCGTCTGTGTTTCGCAGAAAAACTTCACCTAAACAGTTTTCTCTTTCAATCACTTCTCCGGCGGGATGGTTACGCGATGCACTACGTGGTTCGGGAGCCCGGTACGAACCAGCTTCTCGGGTTCTGTGCGACCTACACGACGTATGCCGACAGTGAGGGTGAACGCCTGGTCGGAGCTGTAGCCGCCCTTGTGGTACATCCCGCATACCGGCAACGAGGCATCGGGCTGAGTCTGCACAACCACGCCATACGCCAACTCACCAAGACTCGCGGCGTTTGTCGTCTTCAACTCGGCAGTACATTCCCTCGTTTGTTCTACGGACCACCGATCGAATCCCCATCCGAGGACTGGTTCCGACGACGCAGCTGGCCGATAACGCCAGGCCAAGAAGTGAGTGACTGGACTTTGGATTTCGACGACTGGGCGCCCCTGAGTACCAATACTTCTGGCCTGACATTCCGCCCCTGTGAGTTCAGCGAATTTGACTCGGTCCTCCGTTTCGTCGAGAGGGAGTGCAAGGGAAAGGATCACGTGGGTTGGTACGACCAGTACGCTAAGCTGGCAAACTCGATGAATATTCGGGATATCGTCGTGGCCTTGCAAGGGGATAAAACTGTTGCAACTGCCTTGACGTACACTAAGATCACTGGGAGTCCTGCTGCCGAGGATCTCCCATGGGCCAATACCGTCGGAGATCACGTCGGCGGCGTCACTTGTCTATGTATCGCAGGTACGTTCATATCTTTGGCCAGGAGTTCAAAACACCGAGGTTCTAACTGTCGGAACTTAGATGATATTGCAGATAGTAGAGACCGGGTGGTGACTGGGTTGCTGGATGGCTGCATTGCCGTTCTCAAGGATTACGGCATGAAGCAGATGTTCATAGATGCAGTCAAGGGAAGCCACGATCGCTTCCGAGCCCTCGGTAAGTTCTGGAGTTTCTCTCAAGCTAAACGAGTGAAAAAGCTAAACAAGTGCAGGTTTCCGCCAATGGGCCGAATACAGAGATGTGTGGCGGGAAGTATAGCACGGATGCTCATATCGGTATCCTCCTTGAGCCCCATCTTGGCCCCCCCACAGCTTGGTCGCAGAGCGTTCGGATGGTTTACTACGATTTGAGAGCCGTCTGGTGATCCGAGAGCGGTCTCAGAACCAACTTGTCATAGGGAACAAGAATTATCACGTTTGATAAGATCGCCTGGTTACATCACTGCACGTTTGGGGTCGGAGGGACCGACAATGGCCTTCCCCAGGGCCCCGGTCCGAGCCTTTCCCTCGAAGGATTCGACCCATCCGTCGCTCCCTCCAATGAGTGTCTAGATGGAATGATGACAAAGCTAGTCACCAATTATCATCCAACGGATTTGGTCATGCAGCCAGTATTATTTAAGATTTTAGAACAGACCTCTGAGAGAGTGGAAGGAATGTGATCAGCGCCATAAGCTGAACAAACCTACTTTGCCCCAAAATGCAGCCGCAAATCCATGAAACTCGAGGCGTCCGAGGGCGTAAGCGATCACGAAAGGTTACACAAGACACAAAAGTGTTGACAGAGAGCATCTTTCTTGTCCCACAGAGAGCCCTAGCAGGGCAGCGTACATACCGTCTGCGGTTTAACTGGTGCCCAGCCTACGGAAAACCGGTTAGCTCATCGGCGGATGCCGACCAATGCGGTTGTCGGTTCTGTTTTGGGAGCCGGTACCAACAACATGAGAAAACTGGAGGCTCCGTACTACATACAATAACTTGTATATCTGTCCGACGTCGGTAGCAGATACGGCGCGACGACAACGACGCCAAGGCGCCTTTTTTCCTGCCGCTTCAGAAGCATGGTACTGTGTAATAGATGTAGTACGCAGGTAGGTCTGTGTCCCCCCCCCCCCCGTACCACCGCTCTGGCGTGGGTAGCACAGTTTCTTTCCGGCGTGACAGCATCAAGTTGCCCCAAAAGTCATCGTGGCACGACTTTTGGTGTAACGAGGGGATTTCTCTGGAAAAGACTGACGCCTCTCAAAGGTTCAATGGAGCTTCCCTACAAGGGCAAGCGTGGGAAATTGAAGTTACACCGCTGAGCTGAGCTGCTGCTGTTGTGTTGCTGAGGAAGCTGGGTACCTACGAGGAGAAGACACTTTTTTTTACGGCGGCGGCACCAACTTTTGTAAGATGTCTACAGCGATTGGGTCTTTTCGAAGTCTCTCTAATTTCGATTTCAGCAACCCTTTCCCACCTGGCAACTTGGGAAGGATCCCCGGCCGAGATTTGGTGTGTTCAACTTGGGTTGCTGAGATCGGCCCTTGGTAGTGTCCGATTTGGCAACAAGGGGGAACGCCGCTCGCTGTACACGCCTGTACGGCGCAGCAGCCGACTCTTTTTTACTTTGCTTACCGTATGCGAGCTTCCTTCTCATGAAAGCACAAAATTGGGATTTGTGGACGTTGTGTTACACGAGACAACCCACAGAATTTTTTGGTTTCTACGCCGCTTTTGTGCGTCAGAATCTAGCCAGCTATCGTGATCCAGATCAAAGCCGACGCCCGTGGCGGACTGGCGGGGAAAAGTGAAGTGAGCTCTTGGGGTTTGTTTGGGGGCCAAAGAAGAGAGGAAAAAGAAAATGAAGAGGGAGACGGTAGACACAAGTTCAGAGCATGGCAGATGGATGAACGAACGAACATGGCTGGTCACATACCTGCCTACCTACACACACAGGGGGTGATGGTGGTGGTGGTGGTGGTGGAAGTGACGTTGAACGAGAAAATCCGAAAGAGGATGCTTTCTTCTTCTGTTGCTAAATAAACCCCCACGTTAACCCGCATATCCCCTCTCTCCTGACCCCCCTGAAGGGGGAAATGTTGTGAAACATGAGAAAAAACAATAACTGCGTAAACGAGAGTAGTCTGTGTTTTCTGTGGGAGGAGTCGTCTTTTGCCGAGATACGGGTAAGATATCTGTACGACAACACCAGACACCAACCACAAGAAAACTCCGAGGCAAGCAAATTTGGAATTTGCTTCTTTCGAACTGAACTCGGAATACCCTACTCAGGGGGTATGGGTAACACAAGTGTTGAACCGAGCGGGTTGGGGCGGATAGTTACACAAGAGGAGTTGCGGACCGAGTTGGCGGACTCGGGGACTGACTAGGTACTTGGTAGGTTGGGTAATACAACGAGCTGCCTTGTGCTTTGCTTACACATTCCCTTGGTCATTGTTTTTGATGAAAAGTAATAGCGAGTGAACACAGAAAGTAAGTAAAATGCTGACATGATATGACTAGGTTGTGTTATATAACCGGAATGGAAATTCATGCTGTGTCACCACTTACCACTTACCACCACCGTGGACGCGCAAGCACACCAGGCGAGCCCGCAATCAGTCACTTACCTTGGGTAAACTACCAGGTTAGGTTATTCTTGCGGAAGAAGCTACCGTTATGTTACACATGATCAGACTCGTCTACACATGCCCTTCTGTCGTTGCTGTAGATTTTCTCCGCCTTGTATTACACGTCATATACACCAATACCCAAGTGAAGACTGATAGTAATCATGGCTTTCCATACTTGGGATCCTTCGTACTTCATTCAGGGGCAATACTACTGCTGCTTTTTGCTTTGGTCACCTGATCAACCACAGGAGCACCTACTCCTCCAACAACACTTCTTCTACCTCTGAAGGTAGCTGATTGAAAGGAAGTGTCGAGACACCCATAACGAGCAAAGGAATATGGAAAAAAGCACAAGTCCCCAAAACACCCCTCGCTCCAACAATCCTCTCAGTACGACGTAACATGAAGAAGCCAAATCCAAGCGAAGCGCGCCTCAGAAGGCAAAATGGCCGGTATCACAAGGTCACGACATGAGGAATTTTTTACTGTTGTGCATGTACGACTGGTACACAAAAGGAAGACGGAATTTGCCTATGATACACAACATTGCTGTGGTTGATTGGTCCTTGTGCGGTTTTGGTCGGTACGAGTTGCCTTCCAAGGTCAGTGTGAAGGACGACAGCCAGTGTTGAAGAGAGGATAGGCTGATGGAGACCAAAACGGAGAGGCCAGTTTCAGGGGCGGCTGAATGTCGACATATTTGTTGATGGAATTCATGGGGTGTATGTGGCGGCACCACTACGAGAAGAGAATGTGCCGAG
The DNA here is from genome assembly GCA_033296905.1 of Podospora australis. Lineage (NCBI taxonomy): Eukaryota > Fungi > Ascomycota > Sordariomycetes > Sordariales > Podosporaceae > Podospora > Podospora australis. Next base: position 16,185 of record MU864379.1, read on the forward strand.
AGTGGGAGCGACTTCGAGCCTTATCCTATGGACAGCCCATGATCGCCTCACTTGAACCAGTTGTTTCAAACATCCAATGCCTGACATGGAAAATGTAACTGGACCGTTCCCTCTGTAAACCTTACTGTGAGCCATGTTGTTTCTGGCAGTGTCTGGCAATAAGTGGAATCCGTCTTCATGAAAGCGTACAAGGAAGAAGCGGGAGACCTGGCTGTCACCCCTGCTGGTACGTTACCGGTGCAGGTGGTACGGACGGGAAGTAAATGACAAGCCTATCTAGACACACGACTTTCTGGTGAGGGCGATTTCAAATTGATTTCCCTTGATGGGGAAGGCTTCAACTTCCAGGTTCTTACTGTATTATCACCACTTGAGGAAAAATGTTTTCTACCTGTATTGAAGGAAGTTGCGGGCTGACCTGATCTGTCCAATTGAGCCATCGCCACAACATTTCAACTGCCCATGAACTGAATCGTGTGTCTCAAACCATCGCTATCATGATGTTAAATAGCCAACATGGTGTTGGACATCGAACACGATGTTGAATACTAACATGCTGTTGCAAAGCCAACATGATGTTGAACACCCAACACGATGTTGAGTACCACCAACATGATGTTCAGACGGGGGGGATCCCCGATGGTTGTTCGGGGAAAGAAAGAAAGAAAATGCATCCTCTCTCGAGGGGGGGGGTTATCCTCGGGAAAAGTGGGCCTCTCTTGCTGTCCAGATCTCATGTGACTCCCGTTGTGTCCTGAATTCAAGATACGCTCTCAAGAGTGGAAGGTACGGTAAGGTAGGTAGCCAGCGTGCCTGACATTTTCCCATTTCAGTGATTTCACAATTCTCATCTTACCAGGTAGGTATTCACTCCAACTCACCCTTCCCTTCCCTCCTTCCGTGAGCTCGAACAGGTTTGGTTCCGTCCCATCGTCCTCGCTTCTGCACGGTTCTTCTTTGCCGGTACGCTTTCTCATCCATCCCGCGCATTTACCTATCGGAGTTATGCGAACAATCAAGGTAGGTGAGAAGTATATGATTACTATCTTACCTACCTACTTCTCCACTATCCTGAGTTGAGTTGAGAACCAACGACATGAACATGATGCACGTTTCTTATGTAAGTTTGTGGATATCTTTGTGCTACCTCACGTACACACCATACTCATCAGGACAGCATTGCATTGCATTTATTGAGACTATCTCCGCTAGAAATGGTGCCCCCGTGACTCTACTTGTCCCGGAAGAAAGTTCCTACTTTAACTACTCACCTCCCTAAAAGGGGCAATGAGTTCGCTCACACAGCACATATCCGATGCAGACAGCCGAGGTCAGTGGGGGATGATGATGCTGTTGTTGTCTGGAGTTGTGTAACACCAGCAGTTGCTGGTCGGAGAGAAAGAAAAGTGACAGGTCATTCATAGCCCAACAGAACAGAACAGGGCATGTCGTTCGGGTAGTTGCATATACCCTCGCAACCTCTCGCATGTGATATGACAAAAACATCACTGCGAGGGCTTTCAGCCGCATGGTCATGCATGGCTCGAGTGGCTTGACGACGACCTTCTTGATCTGGATCATCTGTCACATAACACAGCAACACGCAGGTCTCGGCCGGACTTATTTGTTGATGTTGGATGTTGATATCTCGGCGGGGTTTTGATACTTGATGATGGTAGAAAGAGGGTATTCAGTGATGGGCAAACATATTTTGATCATGGTGTAAGTGGATGAGCAGGGTGAAGCTGTCAGGACACTGTTGTACTACTGAGACATGTTGATAAGCATCTTCTTCAATACGAGAGTGACTACTCAGATATGGTTTCACAACCTACCTATCTGGATGTTACAGCGTGAATCTCAGGAAAAAAAAAGGGGTCACCGATTGCAACATAGAGTACACACAACACGATCAACATACCAGCACCCCCAACCCACGGCTTGCATAAAACAACAACTCAGTACCGAAAATAACAAACCTCAATCCATCATAAACTACACCCACACACAAACACCAAAAACAGCCAGGCCAACCCCGGCTGTGTGTTGATACCTCCCCCCCCCCCCTTTTTTTTTTCCCCTTTAGTCCCATCTCCCCTAACCTCTCTTCCCATTCCCGCTTCCAAGATCCACCCAAAACCCGCCGTCATCCGCAGCTTCGAGCGAGCCTCACATTTGAACATGGTGTAACAGTGTAGCGGCCGCTGCGGTGGTCTTGTGGGGGTTGGTTGACAACCTAGGTAAGCGAGACGCAAAACCTCTCTGACTGCACCGCACAAGGTCGATTCAGCGATAATACTTCAAGGACAAGTACATACACTTCGCCCTTCGCAGATAGGTATGCAGCAAGCATGCAAAGGTCTGTTTGTGTTCATGCCGTTGGTTCGCAGTAGTTCATTCCCTCCATCGGTCGGGCGTGCAACCGAGAGGCTGGCAGAGAGACCAACAACCAACACACATACATAACATGCGAGCGGATGTGGGCTTTTGTGTAACGGGGCAAAGCTGTCCGAAAGGTAGATAGATGGGTACCAAGTAAGCCAGGTAAATACCAAAGGTCTCCGGAGCCGGCAAAGTGAGATACCCTCGGCATGGTAGTGGATGAAGAGGAATACTCGGGGGGCCATGGTAGATATCATGAGAGCCAAAGCCAACCATGATCAATCTCTGCGTCACGATAGATGACAGCCAATTCTGAAAATACATGACCAGAACCACACATCACACCCATACCCCTTTCACTGTTTCGCTTTTGGTAGTTGTTGATTTGTTATATTTTGGGGAGGGCACATCTAGCCTATCTCACATCCTCGCCTATCTCATCCCACCCAGTGCAAATAATCCCCCTAACCTGACCCAACACCAATTTTGAGTTTCCATGTTTATGCGATACCACAAATCCACGGGCGTGCCATGATATCCATCCATCCATGCTTCCATCCATACAATGCTTACCCTCCTCCGCTCCTTCTACATTAAGTTACACGCGAAAAAAAGACACAAATTCATACGCTCATCAGGTCCATTTCGAGAAATCCACCGAGTCAACCAATGCCTCGGTGGCATTGACCTGCATAATCTCGGTGTTGTCCGTCGTAGTCGTCGAGAGAAGCGAGGAACGGTGAGACGTCGGGTCGGTAGTGCTTCCACCGCTCGTGAAAAATGTAGCCACAGAAGACCTCCTAAGGCTGCTGAAACTATCGCGCATTCCACTCGGCGGTCTCGACATGCCACTACCACCCCCAGCCATCATGCTGTCCATCGTCATGATGCTTCCGGCACCGCTTACGCTCTGCCCCATCTGATGAAAGCCGGAGATACCGCCCGCGGCAGCTGCTGCGGCGGCCGCGAGTGCGTTCGGTTGCAACGATCCAGCAGAGCCGCCGCCGGGGTGGAGCACCTTGGGACCATACCGTTCGCGAAGCCTGTTGATTTCCTGTAGACGATTGCGCCACGATGATACGTGCTCGCCCTCGCGGTTGGCCCACACCAACGAGAAAACCGAAGCGTTCAGTGCCATCAGTCGCACCAGTCTAGGGAGCGCACCGAGACTGACCAACTTGGGTTCTGCCGCCGGCGAAATTTCAGGGAACCCGGGCGCGCTCATGACTTGCACCATGTAAAACGGCGAGTGTGACTTCTTTCCCGCTTGCTCACCCGCTTCACGCTGACTCGCTAACTCACGCGTGGCTGCAAACGATCTCCGTGGGGTCGGTGTGATGACGATGTAGACGTAGTTGAACTGCGATGGGAACTGGTCAAACCTAAACGGCAGACCCGAATCGTTCCAGATAATGTTCACAAAGTCGTTGCCGATGTGCCGCTTCTTCATGATGCACTGGGGGTCATGCTCCAGGTTGGTAGGCATCTGGGTAGTAACATGAAACACAATCTCTGTGACGCGGTCACGCCAACAATATGTGTACCGGCCATCGATGTCATTCTCTCGATCGAGGCCTTGCGTATTGAAGGTAGCTCCCTTCAGCCTGGTCAGCGACCCTAGACCTTTTAGAAAAGTGAGATAATCTGGTCCTCCTATGGTGTTGGCGAGGATCTCGACTTCGTTGGTCTGCCCGTCACCGATATAGATAACTCCCACTTTATGACCGTCGACCGTGGAGTTGCGATCGAAGTTGCGTATAGACCGGTTCACTCCGTCTTCGTCGGGGAGCGGAATCGGGCGGATCGCCGGATCCGACATCTGCGGCATGGGAGCGAGCAGTTGCATCAACAAGTGACTAGGACCGATGGTGACACCATGCTGGAAGCGCCCTTCTCGTTCCTCAGAAGCAGCGTCTTCGGTTTCTGCAGTGGTTGGGTTGGGCAGCGGTGAGAACTCCACACGAATTACAAATGATGATGTGCCCGATGGATAGCGCCGTGTGATTTCAGCCCAGCCCGTCTCTTTAGCTTGCCGGATGGTAACAATACTGTTGCCAATGATCCATCTCCTCTTCTGGATCTCGCCATAGTGGTCCTCGTTGAAGAGACTATCTTGAGCCGAGTCGCAGGCGTCCGAAAACGCAACACGTTGCATAAAATCGAGGGTGACTATTGCCTGGTCTTCGTTTGTAGCTTTGCCGTCCGAGTCAACGAACAGGTTCTTGGCGATCCAGGGAATGTGGTTTGGGCGGTCGTGGAGTTTGACAGCAAGAAACCAGAATGTGATGACATGGTATGCCAGGGCGTGAACATATTGTGGGAGGTCATCGGTGATGGTGGTAAGGCTGAGGTCTGCTGGGGTAACCACCGCGATCCCAGGAGTCGATGGTTCGCTCGTGTGAGACGACCGTGCAGCGCTCTGTTTCTTGTCCCGCACGGATTGTAGATATCTTGCACAGATACCAAAAATAATGCGGTACTCGTCCTCCCGAAAGTTTCTATATAGGTTCGGCAGACGGCTGAGGCACGCGAGAAACTCGAGAATGTGCATTGCGACTAGCGGCTGGGTGATGACCTGGGACATTTTCTGCAGGATGGTGACAAGAGATTTGCTGACGGATGTATCCAGCTCGTGGCAGCAGACCTGCAGAGCATGGATGCAGGTTTTTGCCGTCTTTTCGCCAATGCCATGCGTAAAAGTCCTGACCAGATCGTCCTCGTCCGCCTTTTGAAAGTACTCATGGTAGCTGAGAATCATTGTGAGTGAGTGGAAGAGGCAGTTACTGACATCGGTACGGCGCAGGCCGGATGAGTTTGGTGGTTCCTGGCAGCTGTTACTCTTGATCATCTCACAAAAGAAGCGCCGGATCTCGTGGATGTAAGTAATGGCCCCTCTGAAGATAGGATGGTTGCTCAACTGATTTGGAAGATGAACAAGAACAAAGCTGTACACCTCCCAATCGCACCCATTGTGGAAGAGACTCAGAAGTGCCTCGAGCCAGGTGCTCATATTCAATACTACCCGGGCTGGCCCGAAGAGGTCTGCACCGCCATCTTCATAGTCTCTGTATGAGACGAGCACCCAACTTGGCCTCTCGGGGGGTGGTTCTGGGAGAGCTTCGGCATCTGGTACCGACCAGAGTCTCTGGGCTTGGGGAACTATGGGCTTAGGAATATGGCTCTGCCTGGCCGCAGTCGCCTTGTCGCCCGTTTGCGCTTGGGTGAACGACACCCCGCGCGATGCCCGTGGCGCTAGTCCCTGCTCTGCCCTTGATAGCCTGGATGGCTGTGCTGCGTCCTCGGCCAGCTTGCGTGCAAGAGATGTTTCCGTCCTGTAAAGAGATCCCGCCAGGCTCTCGTTTTCGGTTCTGGTGGAGAGATAAATTTGATGCTCGGAGTCCGCTCGAAGTCGGAAGAGCATCTTCATGGCTGTAAGACGCGCATCAAGTTCGCAGGAGTTTGACCGAGCAATATGAACGAGAGCGATGAATGCCTTGGACGCTTTTGGCCCGTCGTGATTCATAGTCCGAATAAAGATCTGAACGTAACCTCTGGTCACGACATTTGAGAGGCTCTGGTTTGCCACATAGATAGTTTGCCCATATCCGTAAGAGGCAGCCTTGGGCGCATTCAGCATTGCCAGTGGTGACTTGGCCATCTCCTGAGATACCACTTTCTTCAAGCCGTCAAGAATATCGTCAAACAGGCTAGGCGTGGCCGATTCCGCTACCTTGACCAAGAAGGTGACCGTTTCCTGAAGCACGAGACTGTTGGTCTCCTGTGACATGCCAGCGAGAAGCCGCCGTATCAGATCCACGACCTCCTTGTCGTCTACAAGGTCTTCTGCGAGACTTAGGAAGTTGTACACTTCGATTACCACTTCCAAGGCGTGCAGACGGGTTAGTGGGTCGCGGTTGCGGTTGAGGTAGAAACCATCCAGCGCAATCGCCAGGTTCTTTTTCCAGTCTGTATCAGATGGAAGACAGCTTCGGTATTCCTTGAAATAAGTAATGACAAGACCGGCTGTGGAGTCTGGAAGCGCCTGATGCACTTGGATCAAAAACTCGAGGCATTCATCTCGCTGCATGAAATCGGTGCCTTTCTGGACCAGTAACTTCTCAATCCGTGTGAGGAGACAGACTAGCTGCTGCGTGACTGTGTTGTCTGACTCTGAATCGTCCTTGCTAAGAGGCGACTGGAGACCGGTATCTGGATCTGCGACAGCGGCCGCAGTAACCCTGGTCGCGCATTGCGCAGCTACGGCAAAAATCATTCCCCAGTGCTCTTCGGCGACCATGGCACTGATATCGTTGGTGTCCGGGTCATCCAGCAACTTGTTGATCAAGGCCAAGATCTCGGTGGCTATCCTTGTCGAATTGGTTGCGGAAACATGTTCAAGCCCATCCATCAAGAGTACGAGGGAAATCGCAGGGTAGCCCTTTTCTGCCGATTTGAAGAGAAGCTTCTTCAGCACCGACAAGGCTCCGCGCACTTCTCGGACCAACTCCTTCTCCTTTTCCTTCCGCACTGTCTCATCGTCGTCCTGAGCGGGAGAGTAGTTACGCAAGACACCCAGCAATATCCTCACCGTCGACTGACCGTGATGCGACCTGCAGATGTTGGAGATTGTGTGCCAGGCTTCCTTCTTCAGTTGAGGAACCAAGCAGTGAATCGAGCTGAGAACTTGTACGCAATCCTTCAGCTTGTTGTTTGGGATTGTCCCGAAAGTGACAAGTGAATCCATGATGCCGATGCACATCCTAAGGTCGTTTTCATAGCTGGTGTTCATACAAATCCTCAGCACTAGGTCCAATAGGAGCCCCACAACTCCCTCCCGTGCGAACTTGGAGTTGAACTTGATCACATCTTTGAAAAAAGCAAATAACTGTGAGAAGTTCTTGTCCTCGCCCAAAACAACTCCCTTGGCGGGCCGTCCCGGACCTCGCTGTGCGTTCCTTCGGGCCGTTCTCACTGCCTTGTATGCGTCTTGGAGCCACTTGACCAGAAGCGGGAAGATATCGTATGGAAAACCGGAAACATTGCGTCCTTTGTTGGTAAGATCCTCGAGCGCAGCTAGCTGCAGGTGAAAATCTTCTGGATGTGCCTGCGCGGTCAGGGTGTCGTAGTATTCCCGGCGCTCGAGCTCGGTTGAAGTCGGGCATTTGACACACTCGGTAAGCAGTTCCCAGCCGACATGGCGAGCACCGGCAGGCTTCTCCGGCTCGATCAAGTCTTTCCCGGCATCCCATATATCGAGAATCTGTAGACATGTCAGAGCAACTCCTCCAAAAACTTGTTCCAACTCGGCTTTTTGCGTTACGTACGGGATTCAACGGAAAGTCTGCAATGGCGTACCGGAGCGAGTTTGCTGCAGCTACCCGCTCGCTCAGTGCCACCGTCTTATTCTTCAGTTGTCCATACAGCTCCGCCTGATCGGGCCCCAGACCCCTCAGTCCTGTGGGTAGGGCAACGGAAGCGTCGTTTCGGCCGGTAATCGGTTGTGAAGCAGCGATAGATACCAGCGACGGGTGGGAAGGTGGAGGTGATTTTGTGAGTTTGCCGCCGCCAGCTAAGCCTTTGAATACGCCAGCAAGGCCTCCGGGGGTCCTCGCATCTTGATCGTCTCCTGGAGAAGGCGACATGAGAGTAGGAAGTTGGTCGTCCGAGGCCGTATGGCCCAAAGACGCTAATCGGCGCAACATATCAGTATCGTCGCATTCTTTGGTAGTATGTGGAAAGACAAAGTCGAGGTAACCGAAAGGAAACGAGAACAAGAAAAAAGGAGTAAAACAAGAATCAAGTCGCAAGTTGATCTGATCTGTCGTCCTGACGCCAAGACTAACAAGGCAAATGGCAGTGGTTTAAACCTGCAGGAGTATGCAGGAGCCGCATGCAGCCCGAGAAGCCTGGGACGGGGGAGGTGTGTGGGTGTGATGTGAACTTTCAGGTGGTTCAAGCTACCCCCGCCGGGACTAGGTGACAGGGAAGCAGAAGAGAAGGGATCGCGGCAGGTCGTCAACTGATAGACAAGCAGCACGCCAACCTGGAACTCCCGAAGGCTGAAGATAGAACAGAGACATGCTCGGGAATATTGGTATTGCGCAGATAGCTCCGAGGAGACAAAATTGGAAACTCAAGAGCGGGATGGGATGAGACATGACTTACACGCAATCTGCGAACAGTAGGAAGAGACAGGTCACTCAGTGTGTAGCAACCTGAAGGGAAGTCTTGCCGGTCCACTCCAATCGACCTCTCACAATCGACACCCCGCGTTGCTTCACACCCTTCTCAATCTCAACTCACTCACTTTCCAGTCCGTTGCCTCCCGTATCGTCCGGTCGCTGCTATGAGCCTGTTTTAACCCCCGCCAGTCTGCCCACTGACCACCACCTAGCGTCAAGCGTGGTTCGAGGTTGAGTTGATTGATTTCGGCGCTATCGCCCTTGGGTATTGCTCTTCGTTCTCGTAATCCTTCTCGAAACGATCGACCATCTGTGACAAGGGGCTTCGTGTTCCTCTGGGACGCAGTGCTTGCTTCTCGAATCTCAACAGGTTTTTCATCAATCTGGTTTTGGCGATCGACCTGTCCTCGTCTGCACAAAAATTCGAGCTATTGAGCCCTGTCCACTAGCAGTCAACGATGACGGAACGCCTGCCCCCAGCGAAACTTGGGGGAGCGCACGGGGCAAACAGCACGACTTTGCGATGCACAACGATTGGCTCAACCCCCATGGGCTGGGGTGTCATGGCTGCATTTCGACCCCACTTTAACCAATCACACCTTCAGGCTGGCATTCAGCATTCTGGTCGATGGATTTCGACAGAAGAGACTTGTTGCAACTCACTTCCATGCATTGCAAAAACTTCGAGGTCTTCAGATAGAAACAAAATCTGTCGAAGACACATAATTGGAGATCACAGCATTTGAATAGTCAGGGATAATGAGGAAAATCGGCTTCGAAATACATCATACTTCGTAAAATCAGTTATACAAAACTAACAGGTAAACACCTGAGTTCTTACTCCAAAAGCTTGTGAAAATGTCATGATGAGCTTCATCCTGGCCAGAAGGGACAGCTCCAATGGTGGATGTTTCTCCACCTTTTCTTTTTCGACCCCGCCCAACAGGGCGGAGGAAGGCTGGTCCCTGTGTCCCTGTCAGCTTTCCACTGGAGGAGAGCCGTGGGCAAAGCAGTGACATTTTTTTGGTGACCCAAGTCCCAAACAAGCAGAGAAATCCCCCCACCAATAACTCCTAGCAACCACCAACCGCTTTTTTCAGTGTTTTGTTTTCGACGACTATTTTCCATCATCACCATCACCACCAGACTCACTCGAGAACCTTGATAATCAACCTTTCTCTGCCCAGCATGGCCACCAACCTGGCACAGATCGCGGCTCTGCTAAACTCCACACTCGATGCGAAGCTGCATCGCAAAGGTGAGAACCTCCGATTCGACAACCGTTCCTCCAGCTCCTTCGTCATATAACCGTGATCAAATGACCCTTGAGACTGACTTCTTGGTGTTTGTACAGCTGAGGCCGAGCTCAAGGTCCGCTCAGAACAGGATGGTTACTCTCTTGCGCTGTTAAGCCTCGTACACGACCCAGCTCAGGAGCCGAAGATACGCCTTGCCGCTGCTCTTGCCTTCAAAAACTTCATCCGCAGTAACTGGATTGTACGTGCGACGGATTCCCCCTTTTCACGGCTGCCGCAGATATCTGACATGGTTTTTCTAAAACATCTAGACCGAGGAGGGTGCCCACAAGCTACCGCAAACTGAGGTCGACACAATCAAGAAAGAGTTGGTAGGACTGATGATTTCTGCTCCCCCATCGATACAAGCTCAACTCGGCGATGCCATCTCGATAATTGCCGATTCAGATTTCTGGGAGCGCTGGGATACACTGGTCCAGGACCTTGTCAACCGCCTTTCCCACACCGACTTCAAACAAACCAATGGCGTCTTGGAGGTTGCACATTCCATCTTCGGGCGATGGCGGCCGCTTTTCTCGTCCAACGATCTGAACCGAGAAGTAAACCACGTCGTCGGCGTGTTTGGAGAGCCGTTCATCCAGCTGCTAGAGGTTGTGGATTCAAAAATTGCAGCATCCGAGGGCAACGCCGCCGAGCTCAAGGGTTGGCTCGAAACCATGAGCCTCCTCGTCAAGATTCTCTACGACCTCTCCTGCCAAGACATCCCCCCGGTTATCGAGACGCATTTGCAGCCGATCACGGTGCTCCTCCACAAATATCTATCCTACACGAGCCCCATTTTCGCCGATGAGGAAGACGAGGCCACGCCTTTGGAGAACCTCAAGTCCGATATTTGCGAAGTACTCCAACTCTACACAAACAAGTATGATGACGATTTCAATGGCTACGTCCAGGCCTTTACCCAGGACGTTTGGAACGTGCTCTCTAGCGTCGGGCCCACCAAGAGATTTGATATCCTCACATGCCAGGCGCTCAAGTTTCTGACTTCGGTCGCCTCCGTTACTCGCCACGCACAAATCTTCAACAACGATACCGTTCTCAGCACCATCGTGGAGAAGGTCATTCTCCCTAGTGTAATGCTGAGAGAGTCTGACATCGAAATGTTCGAAGATGAGCCCATCGAGTTCATCCGCCACGATCTGGAAGGTTCCGATACCGACTCTCGCCGGAGAGCTTCTACCGATTTCTTGCAAAAGCTCTTGGGTAACTTCGAGGAGCTCGTGACAAGAGTGGTATTTCAGTACATCAACCACTATCTGGCGCAAGGCAAACAGGACTGGAAGGCCAAGGACACGGCCGTCTACCTCTTCCTGGCAATCGCCGCGAAGGGCACTGTCACCGCATCCCACGGTGTGAAAACGGTCAACAGCCACGTTAATGTGGTTGAGTTCTTCGAACAACATATTGCCGCTGATCTCCTTGGTGAGGGGGTGGAGCCTATCGCAAAGGTTGATGCCATCAAGTATCTCTACACCTTCCGCAGTCAACTGAGCAAGGCCCAGTGGGCGACTGCGATGCAGCCCCTGATTCAAAATCTGGGCTCCGACAACTACGTCGTTTATACTTATGCCGCAATTGCCGTTGAGAGAGTTCTTTTTCTGACTGATGACGCCGGAAACCATATCTTCCCTCGGTCAGACATTCAGCCCTATGCCAAGGATCTTCTGCAGCACCTCTTTGCCCTTATAGAGAAGGATACCTCGTCTGCGAAGCTCCAGGAGAATGAGTTCCTGATGAGATGTATCATGAGGGTGCTGATCGTTATCAAGGACGGGGCGATTGACTGCGGTGTTAACAACATTCTCACTCACCTGATTGAGATCACAAATGTCATCAAGGAGAACCCCAGCAACCCCCGCTTCTACTACTACCACTTCGAAGCTATCGGTGCACTCGTCAAGTAAGAACACTCCCTGATCATGATATTGCATTAGACAAGAGACACTAACATATGGCAGGTTCTGCGGTAGTTCCCCCAGCGTAAACCTGATCGGTCGCCTTTGGGAGCCTTTTGCCTCCATCATCCAGGGTGACATCTCGGAATTCATTCCATTCGTATTCCAGATTTTTGCCTTGCTTTTGGAGATCAACCCGACGGCCCAGGTCCCGGGAGACTTCAAGGATCTCGTGGAGCTTGTCTTGACCCCGGTCTTTTGGGAAACGAGAGGCAATGTCCCCCCTCTTTCCAGATTCCTCGCAGCCATCATTCCCAGGGCTGCCAATGAGATCGTGAATGAGAATAAGCTGGAGGCCATTCTCCTCATCTTCCAGCGCCTCTTGTACGGAAAAAAGACAGAACAAAACGCCTTTGACATCATCGAGGCCGTGGTGTCTACTTTCTCTGCGTATGTTGACTCCCGTTTGCCCATATGAACCAATACTAACCTTTGAACACAGTGAGGTCTTGAGGCCATACTTCCCAAACATCCTCAGCTTGGTCTTTGAACGGTTACAGAAGCACCCCAGCGACTCGCACAAATCTCGCGTTGCTCGCTTCTACCATCTCGTCTCGGCTACCGAGGGTCTGGGCGCTGACTTCTTTATTCAGCACGCCGAGACCATTCAAGCCAATGTGTTCACTCCCTTCTACCTTACTATCATCCTACCCACGACTCAGTCTTTCGCCCGCCCCGTAGACCGCAAACTGGGTGTGGTTTCTTACACCAAGACGTTGACCGATTCCGAGGCATTCGCGGTAAAGTACGCCAAGGGCTGGGGTTTCACCTGCAACAACCTCCTCGACCTGCTTAAGAACCCACCCAAGGTCGCGGCCGGGTTTGGTGACGAAATCATCACCGAGGCCGACGTCGATGACATCGGCTTCGGCATTGGCTTCACGCCTCTCAACACTTGCAAGCGTGGGCCCCGTGATGACTTCCCCGGAATTATTGATATTGAGAAATGGGTATCGGACTATCTGAAGGAAGCGAACCAGCGTCACGGTGGCAAGATCGTTCAGTTCATCACTGAGCGTCTCAGCCCTGAAAACCAGAAGTTCTTGGCCCCTTATTTGTCGTAGAATACAGGTAGAGGACGTGGATACGCCATCACTGCGGCGGATGTGGTTAATCCTCGTGGGCGGCGACCTTGAAGGTGGTGGTGAATGGAATTGGGTGGATGGATTGCTGCTGCTACGGATTTGGGTGTAAAAGGTGTTTGATGGTGGAAATAAGGATGCATACACACCGAAGAACAGGCGTTTTGGGAGAAATGAACGGGCGGACGGAGGTAAGCAAAGATTTTTATAACGTGGGAATACTATACATACATAACTACTACTACTACTAGAGGATTAAAAACGTAGTACTGTACTGAGATGGTGAGTTATACACTGTCAACCATCAAGGAGAGGTTGGACATTTTGAGGAAAGGCGAGTCCCGAGAGTGCCTTGCAACCTGCCTATCTTACTTTTGTGGGTATGGTCACCCTGTTCTTGTTGGAGAGCATCTTGACATACAGTGGTCTGACATGCTGGTAGGGGAAACAGCATGGAAGTGCCCAAGCGGACTTTACGAGCCATGCGTGGTCAATTCGAAGCGTTGGGGATATCTACCAAAAACATTGGCCGGCAATTGGTGCTAATTGTTCAGTTGTAATACTAAACTCCCCCATTCCTGGCTTTCCTTCCAGTAGGGATTGTGTTAGGCCGTCATCGCGGCGGTTGAAGCTACTGATCTAGATGGTTATCCAGAAGATCACTGAGATGTACATGTATCCAATAAGGTAGACGACTCTCTTCTTCCCTACCCTGCATATCTCACGCTAGAAACTTCAATGAGCCAGCATGTGTGCCTATGTAAAGATCCATCTGAGGGATTGGGCACTTTAGGATGCTGCACGTCAGGATGGGGAGCACGTATGTACATGGGTAAGCCTGGATTGTGTCCCTACTGGTTGAGCCGGTCCCCCATCTCAGACGGCTCTATGTAATGCAGAGTAAAGAGGAGGGATATCAGCTTGCATCCATACTGAATGTTGTCTGCTGTCCTCAGGTGGGAAACACATTTCTTTATTTAAAACGCCAACAGCTAGATGACTGCATACTGATCTGCAGGGACCGAGAGGATATCTGATGCCCACAAACGACTCACTCACTCTAAGGCACTTTTTGCTTGATGTTGTATCAGAAGAGACCAACCAACTGCTTACTTTTGGAACACATGAATAGGCAATAATGATAGGAGGTGAAGTATGTACTATATTTATGCAAGCGTGCGTGCATGCGTAAGAGCGAGAGAGAGAGAGATATATATATAAATCGCATACGTTTCGCTCTCAAAAAAAGGCTATGTAAATATGATGTGATATGATGATGCGTGTTGATCTTCCTCCCATCCCCCCCCCCAAAAAAAGGTCATCATGAGAAGGATGATTGATAACCAGACATAAAAAGAGAAAACGAAAATGTTATGTGTCATCAAATATAACGAGCGTTCAAGAATCAAATCGGGAATCATTTAGTACAACAAAAAGACATAAAACATCGCATCTTCTTCGTCCTCCTGCCACACACTCACCCACACATACATACATGCGAAGCTCGAAAATCTCCTGCCAGTCCTCATTTCCCCGGTTCTGATGAGAAAGGCGTCATCGTTATTAGTATAGCAGTAAGTGAGTGATTATAACGCCGCGTGTCTTCCCCCGAATTAGTCGTGTGCAGAAAGAAATCGTTGATGTTGCTAACGATCATGAGCGGCCGTAACTGAAAAATGGTACTGGTATCGCGTGACAGGGATGGGGTCGGTCGAGTGATGAGATGGGCGCGAACTTCGCAAAAAAGATCGGTTGTTACAAGAAAGAGCAAAAGAGGATCCCCAAAAACGCTGTGGGAAAAGTATTGGAAGACTTTTAAAACAAGACGGAATGCTGAAATGGGGGTATTGAGCCCGATACAGGCCAGGCCAGAAAGGAAACACACAAAGACACAAGATCGCCAAAATAACATGGAAGACTCGGTGCCACGAGGCATTCAAAGGAAACCGCCCTCGGCGCCTCCAAAGACGCCGACGCTGCCGCGCCATCCACACCTATCTCTTTCGGGGGATTGTGGTTGCTGCTGAACGGGCGGCTGCGGGGCTGCGCGAGGATGTAAATGATGAAGGTGAGGAGGCGGTGATTGCGGTGCCGGCGGATCGGCATCACTGTTGCTTCCTCGGCTACTGGCTGCACTGGTGTTGGTTTGAACCAGGAGAAGGCTGCTGGAGCTGCTCAGCCGCTTGGTGAACTCGCTAAAGCTCAGCCGTTTGTTGCTTGAGTTCGATGCCCGCTTCTCAGTTGAGCTACGCTGCAGAGTGGGTGGCGATCCGAGGCCAAGACTGGATATCGAATCCTCGGGGATGTTGGGGTCGGCAAGCCCGCCCACGGTTGAGGGAGAAGATGCGATGATAGTGGCTAGCTGCGGTTGACTGTGAGTTCTCGCTGCCATTCCCGGCCTTCCTCTGGTTTTGGAATAGCCTGTCTGAGGCCGCAATGAGGACCCACTGTTGGATGAGAGGGCCATGAGTGCTTCGTGATTGTAGCTCAAAGGAACTCTGGCGCTGTGCGTTCGTGGAGGATGGGGCGGGTGTGTCGGTTGCCCGGAGATGTAGTCAAGAGCCCGTCGTGCAGATGACGCTGGTGTGGAAAACCTGTCTTCATCCAGATCTGCTTCCCCGAACGGCCCATCGCTATCATCATCATCGTCATCGTCGTACTCTGAGGACGAGTCATCGTCCAGATCCCAACCACTCTTCACTCCGGAGTGGTCATTCAGCGCTGATACAGACTGCGATGCAGCAGCTGCCGTGGCAGCATGGTCTGCTCTCCGTTTCGCCTCCTCGGCTTCCCGTTGCTTCCTCTTATCGTCCATATCACGCATCAATGCGTCGAACCGAGCCAATGAGGTCAACTTCTCCTCTCCTGGAACCTCACGCTCCGAGCCGGGGATACAACGCAGCTGGAAAGCGCGGTCGAGAATCGTTTCTCGGGGCCCTGGTGGTGAGGTACCGGCATCGGGGATGGAAGGGAGTTGTGAGGGTCCGGAACTGACGCTGCCGCGTTCCCTGATGGGAGAGCTGAGAGTGGATGATCGCCCCTGTGCGGACGTCCAACCCTCAATAAATTCACCCTGATACTCTCCAAGATTCGTGCCGATGGTGGTGGCGGGGGACGGCAGATCGGCTGGGTGCATCGTGTAGTTGTGGAAGCCCATATGTGCGTGGGTCATGGAACTGGTCGCGGAAGACAGGTCGCTTCGTTTGGAGCGCAAACTCGGCGAGTCAGAAAACGTCATCGGTCGGTCGCGGCCTGAATGTGTCGGGTGAGCAAAGCCCTTCAAGAACCCTGGGCGAGAGCCGGTATTTCCACTGCCTGGCCTCTGCTGCATGTCACTGGGATCTCTCGGGCGGGGAGCGAAAGGGTTGACAAAGGTCGGTGATGCGGGGGTTACCGGGCTCAAGGGAACCCTATTGATGGGCATGTTTGGCTGGATTAGTTGTTGGATGAAGCGAGCCCAATCTTGGAGAGAGGTTTGCTCGTCGACAGCACGAAAAAGCAATGTGGTCGGCCCTGTTTCCTTGCTGGAGGTGAAGCCAGCAGTCCTACTCGAGCGTCGTTTCCGCAGCTTGTCTGCTATCGGATCAGGAATGATGTTGATAACCAGAGTTGGCAGAACAGGACCCTGCTTTCGGTGGGCCATTTGCTGGACCTGGCAGTCGGTGATACTGTTGATCGAATATTGCTGCCCCGGCTCTTGGTCCTCCTATGGTTCGCCATGTCAGTAAACCCATGCGTTGGAGGATGAAAGCAATGCTGATGCTCACCTTGGACTTGTAGATCGACAGATATATGCCCTCCGTGGGCACTCTCATGAGCTCCCTTGGTGCCGAGCTACGATTGGACATGACTCGCGATGGAGGTGGTGGCTGCACATCTTCCCGGTTCGGCCCTCCTACAACCACATATCGAGGCTAAAAAGAAATAACTGTCAGCGATTTCCTGACACTACTTCGACTAAAAACCACCGTTATAACGGTCATACCTTCCACAAAGCCCTTCCAATGATGGTGCCCCTATCCGGAGGCACGCTCAGTAACCCCTCCATCTTGTCGTCGTTACGGTCGGAGTTGTGCCAAAAAGTTCGAATCAAGGTACACTCCAAAATCAGGATTCAATTCGAACAATCGGGACAATCGAAAAGCATTAAGCATTAAAGGGGCGCATCGTGACGGGAAATAGAAGGCGGAAGGGGAATCGACCGGGAGCGACAGAACGAAGAATCGAAGATGGCGTGAGGTGTGTGTTTTTGCTGGTGGTGGTGCTACTCTTCTCGAGGGGCTAGCTATCAAGGTATAGTCCGTCCCAAGAACCTCTACGAGCCCGTATCCGTCACCGCCTCCAACAATGCGGTCTGGGCAAAGGGTGAAGTGGTGAATGGGTTGCAAGAAAAAAGGAAAACATCCAGAAGAAGGGAAAGTTGGGACGATATCACCTTCGAGGATTAATCCAAGCAGAGAGGGCCGGGGATAGAGGACGACAAGGGCCCAGTGGACGAGCCGTGGAAACCAGGTGCTTCTGGAGCGAGATTAATAAAAACTAAAGCCCACCACCATGGTGCATTGTGTGGACACTGGCGCCAGGTTGTTGCGAGCCAAGAGGCATTTTCAGAAAATACATGCAACCCGCTGGTACAGCAGTGTATGTATGTATTGAATAATTAAATACCGATCTTGAACGGAATCCACCAATTCAATTGAGGAAAAGGGGTCCGGGGAGGATCTTGAAGTCGACCAGCTCGACAGGGGTCAGATCGAACAGTATAACCAACACTAAATGGGCGATCCCAATGGCCCATTGACGGTGGCTGATTCCTTCTTCTTCCTTCCTGTAAACTGGAGATGAGGTGGATAGATCGGAAGGAATTCAACTTCCACTGCTTGCAGATAGGTAGGTATCGCGTCAATGCTGTTTATGACACAAGATAGGCAGCAATCATCCCATGGATGTGCCGTTCGCTTTTATTGTGTCTCGTTTAAATCGATGGTATCGTGGTGGTACGAGTTTCAGGAACAATATTACACTTCCCATACAGCGGCTTTGCATACATGTACATACACACATACATACAATACCGCAGCAGCCGCTTCCGAGTCAGTCACCCAATTAACAAACTTGAAGAACTGGCCAGGGTTGACAGGTTCCTCAGGAGAGTGGAAGGGCACAAGGGGCAACTGCCAACCACCAAGTGCCTCGTGCCCCTCATCCCCCTGCGCAAAAGGAATCGCTAATCGTGAAAGTGGAAACCAGAGTGCGGGACTGGCTCGAGGGGAAAAGTGAGCTAGAGTGGTTTTGGATTAGGGTGGTGATTCCTCGGGTTTTCGGTGAAAATGGGAAGTTCTCCTGTGTGATGTCCCCTGTCACCTGTCTCAGTTTACCCACCCACACCTATTCGCTATTTGTACACTACAGTAGGTACGCCTATACAAGCAAGTATGGCTTTCTACTGGTAGGTATCTCACTGGCGCATCATTGCAATCAATAATGATATCGTAAAAATCCGTTTCTCTTTTTTGGGGTTCGTCTCAAGCCGCTACGCCACAAGGTATTCGTACAGCAGATCATCGTTGAGCCTCGAAGGGTTTTTGGGTTACATTACCATTGTTGCGCACCGCTTGTCCTGCGTCCGGCTGCGCAGCTTGATGACATCAAATCAGAAGGGTTCCGGGATACCCTTCTGGACTGTGTGAGAAGATATGTTGGATTGTTCGATGGAACTCTGCAACTCTGCCGTCTCGATTAACCCCTCCAAGGAATGCGAATTGCTGTGTCTGTTTCCTGCCGTCCCTGCCGTCCCTGCAGAAGGCAATCCGGGACAGGCGCTGCAATCCCAGTCATAACAGATGCTCATATACGTGGTACAGTCCATGCCTATAAGATATCCTCTCTGATGGGACGGTGGTTATCGTTGATGATTCCTGTCCGTGAGACGAGGGTAGCAGTCAACTGCGGCGTGTGTACAGGATTACTCACATATATGCCGTGCGCCTTTGATAACCGTCGAAATATGTAGTGTACCTAACGACGTACGAATACTCAGAACTCTCAACCTCAACAGTGTCACAAAAACAGTCAGAGACACTCAACTGGAATTTGCCCTTGTCGAAAGCCATGTGGTTCGGCTGACAGGGGGCCTGCAGTGCGCTGCGAGAGAGAACCGAGTTGCAGAGAAGCCAAGCCGCCGACCATTCCCAACACTCATCGACTTGCTTCCGTCGACCCGTAACACTAGACCTAGACAAGGTTGGCACACACGAATGCATCGTCTCCGACCGCCAGAGAGGCGACATGAAACTAAGGCAGGATGGATGGTAACCTCTCTTCCGGCATCCGCTCTTCCTGCACGGCGGCGATCAAGAACAGAACTTAAAGACACCCATGATGTCGGTGACGGCGACGGGGTCTCCGGTTGACCGCACCTTCAGGTACCCGACTCATCATCAGGGACGGACGAGGACGGGCAAACTCGCGTTGCACGAGCAAGACGGCAGGAGAACACCACTCCACCATCACACACTCCGGCGCCGGTAACGGTCACCAACGCGCCAATAAGTGAGCCTTACAGAGCCGAATGATATGTCAGACTGTTGCGATCTAATATATGAAGGCAGTCATTGCCACCATACCTACCACAAGACTTTTCGTTTGTCTGTCGTCTTGTGACCAGACCCAGGAGCCAACATGATCAGATCAGAGCTACCGACGTCCTCCGATGATGTGCAGTTGGTGGCTCAAGGGCTGCGCAGTAGTTCTCCTGCCGGGTGTCAATCTGTCTCGCTTTTCCACAGGTCAAAGATGCCATCAGACCATAGTCGTAGAAGGCCGGTCTATAAGAGGCTCAATCTATACTGTCTCTGTTGAACCTCGTTCCTGCATCACACTTATCCTACGAGGTAGTTTCTTTCCTTCTTCGTTTTGCTTCTTTTGCCCCTCTCATCTGTATCATCCTGCCTATTCGTCTCACGTTGTCGGAAGGCTTTTTTCCTTTTCTTTTTTCCCTTAAAAAGATAGTATCACGAACGATACAATACATGCAAACAAGCCGTTTGTCAATTCTGCGGGGTGGTGGTCCATGGGCACACCAATAGTTCCCGATATTGCAGGGATCTAATGGCTTCATACCGATCTTATCATTTTATTCCTTTCCATCGCTCATTTTTCCGTTACGCACATACGAATATTTGTAATTCGGGAGTACTGGATCACTCGTATGCTTCGTCAGGCTCTTTTCAAGTACGAATACTGTACTTACCACTTGCAAAAAAAAACAAAAAAAAAACAAAAAAAAAACATGCCAGTCTTGCAGATGACAGCGAAGGATCTCCCTGTCACCGCTCCAACGAACCAGAAAACATCCATTTCCTTCCTTGATCAGCAAATGTCGTGAGAAACGGCAAACGGACCGGCCCCTTGCCCGCATTGCACCGCATCTCACCGCAGGCAAGGGGGCGTCGTTGAGGCCCGGGGAAGGCCTGTTCGTTGACGCGGTGAGAGCTGCATTTTGACTCTCTCCCTGCCACTTTCCTTCACCTCCTCCGTTGGGCCCCTTGTCCTGTGCCCCTTTCCATGCTGCATTTCATCGTCGCTGTGTGAACGCCAACGGTCGTCCGCGTCGTCGTACCTCGCAGGCAAGCAAAGGCTCCTTCCGACGGACGGCAGGCGGGATCTTTTATCATTCTTCTTTTTCTTTTTTGCCCCGCTGGGGTTCAAGGGGTGAAGGAAGAACAGAAGGGGGGACCCCCCGCAAGAAATCAACAAGACAAGACAGACAAGAAAAGACCCACTATCTTCCCAGTTCAGAAGGTCCTGCAGCCGACTTGCAGCAAGCGGTCTGGGCGAGATCTCCCATCGTGACGGGCTCGGTTCGTCCTGAGGTCTTTGTCTTGTTTGACAGGAGAAAGAAGAAAATGAAGCTATCGACTTGTCATGACTGACCGCAGCACACAAGGTCAGATCATTGTGAGACAAGCCTTCTTGGTCCTTGCGAGTGGTGCGTGGACGGGACGGCAGAGTTTATTACTTGCTTGGCTCTCAGCTCGACGAGGAAGTGAGGCCGAGAAAGAACTGCGAGGGAACGAACGGACCAGTAAAGGGATCATTATCTTGCTCCATCAACACAAGTCGTTGCTGCTGTTCCTGCAGGTTGCTGCTAGACACCTGCAACAGACGGACGGATCAATGGATGGTGAGTGAACGGCCATGCCGCTCGGCGGGCTGGCCGAAAAAAGCGACCACCTACCTATCTCCATATTGTTGTCGCCTCACTGGCACTTTGCCTCGGGCCCTCGGCATATACATTTCTTCCTATCTTGACATCTGGATAAACAGATTGTGACTCGGCCCCCTTGATGAAGATGTTTCTCGCTCCCCTCTATCGTCAAGAGGGTTTTCTTCACGAAAAAGACAGCGTGGGCAGCAAGCAAGGGATGAAATTCTCAAGGGTTCAATGAGGTGATCTTCGTTACCGAGGTGGAGTTTGAACGGCGAGCGAGCGTCGAGCACAGAAGCGGATGGAGCCGTGATCACATCCCGGAGCAGGGGACTTGGATTCTTTTCCGGTACAGGATCCTGAACGGCTTCTGATTTTCCTCCTTCAGGGGTACAATACTGTAGATTCGGTCAAATGCAACAAATGGTCACTGCATCATGCAGCTATTCACCGCTGTCACCGTGGGGATGTGTTTTCTCCTCGTCACAATCTTCGTTGCGTTGCCCTTTTTGCCGTACGCTACAACGCTGTTAACTAGGTGCGTGCACGGTTCGCTTTTTATTTTTACGTCCTGGCTCCTGAGGGACACTATCTAGAATAGGCGGTGCGGGAAGCCGGTGATATACAGTGATCTTTTTTCCTGCGTCATCTGAGACATACATGTTGAATACGAGTGTTACTGATGCGTATCAATCATGTACGAAAAAGGATATACTCCTCAGTTTAGGCTTCACTGCAGTGGATATCCAGGATAAAGGCACGTGGTATGGAATCCGTCTTGAGCAACTTATCGCAAGGGTATAAAACCAAGGCGGATCTCGTTCCAAAGCTGTGACACAGCCTCAGGGGTAAGAAACGGAAGGATGAGGCGAGCATTCTACTGCAAGATAACCATCTTACAGGAACGGCAGCGGCCCGCGATCTACAGTTCTCTTTTTTCTTTCTTTTTCTTTTTTTGTTTTTTTGGCTCCGGATTTCCCCTCAACTAATACTGTAAGCATGGAGGGATGGACCTGGCAGAATACGTCGATCCTTTCTCACATGCGTTGTTTCGCGCTTCAGTAGGTAATGAGTGGTAGGTAGGGTAGGTTGTCAGAGGCGGTGAAGACCAGCTGAACCTCTCACTCGCAAAAGATCACGATATATCATGATGATGGACCAACCTACATCATGTACGAACGGGACAGCTCACTTTTATCAAATCCAATCGTTGCACGCTATTCTTTTCTCTCTCGGCGATATCATGCAGCAAATACGGTCTGGCCGAAAGCAATGCAGAGAGAAAAGCAAGAAAAAGCTGTGCCACACAGCACTGGCGATGCGGGTATGTGGCTCTGTTGCAGAGGGCATGCAATATCTACCGACCTACATCGTAAAAGTATACGGCAAGGTTCGACTGCAATTCCATTTGGGGAAATTTTGTTGTTGGTAGTGAGATGCGTACGAGGGGAAGTGAGTGGCAGTTGTGACTCTGATCAGGAAGCCAAGGCGGAACTGTTCCGTTTGGATGGGACTGGATGTCTGATGTCTGATGTCTCTGGTGGCTCGAATGGGTTTGCATACGGACGTCTTCGGCGAAGGACTTTCCCGTTCAGGTCATCAGTAGCTGAGTGAGAGTTCACGTGTTGGTAGGTATCTCAACTTTCTTGAAAGGGGTACTTGGATTTCTATCGAGGCCGAGTAATAGGTTGATTCCACAGGAACATGATAGTTGCCACAATTCTTATGACCGCTCTGCTGATGGAAATCCTTCCCTTCCCTTGTATCATACACTGAGCTCAATGCTTTGGAGTACCCTTCCTCCTCTGTCTTCTCTCCTTCTTAGAGGACAACTTTTCCTGCAGAATCAGAGGTGTCCTCCAAAACGTTTCCTCAAGTTCTGCATCTTCTGGACCCGTATGATCTAAAAGCCCCAAGTGGCCTGCTTGATATTTCTCAGACCAAGTTCTGTACGGGCCCTTGGAATATGTATGCCGGGCTGGCCCTGCCTTCAGTTTTAACGACCCGAAGTTCACCAGCCGCGGCTTCTTTCCATGCCTGAATAACTTCGGCCGATCGATTCAGATCCCAACTGCCTTGCCAGGTGATTGTTGCTGGTTTGCCTGGCTGGGACGCTTGATAGCGGAAAATGCCAACAGACAAGAAGGACTGGCCCCAAAGCTCCATAGTCTGCAGTCGTGGCATCTTCATCGCTGCGGAACTGGCAGATATGAGGAGTGCCTCCCTGGTGTAATGCAATGGATCATGCAGTGCGAGTACTGAGGTTGTTAGACTGATCGAGACCAAGTTTTCCCAAGTCCAGTCGGGACGACGGGCATTGAAAAACCAGGCGGCCTCTACGACAAAATGAGCTGATAAAGGAGTGAGACCAAGACCGCGTTTGGCGACGTCTATGCTCGTAGTTTCCATCCGCTCAAACCCACCTGCTTGCTAGACTTGATACCCATCGTAAGGCTTTTGGATGCGGGGGGTTGCGAGCGGTGAAGCGATCGGTAGGGGCACTAGGTATGTAGATCAGCGTCTTTGTAGTCGGAAGCGATTGACAGTTTCGTGGGTTACTCAGTGCTATTATCCAATTCTTGATGCACCTCTCGCAGTTTAGGGAAGCGGTTAACGAGGCCTTGGATGGTGGCCGTTTTCCAGACGTAGGGGGCATAGATACAGAGGACGAGACCTCCAACAGCAGGTACCTCGGGTAAAGATACCAAAAAGTCTTTGCTCAGATCAACAATACCGATGTACGGTAGACCCTGTATGGGAGGGGGACCGGATAACCGTTTGAATCGGTCTTGAGGGGCGTAGGCAACCGGATGCAGTGTTATATTCCCATGAGGCGTTTTCCAGGTTTTGAGGATGTTGAACAGATCTCGAATTGCCTCCTCAATAATGACAACATTGGCATGGGACATGCTCTTCCAACAGTCAACCCTGCTATCATCGCGATCTTGTATTTCGATACAGAACCATAGATGCTTGACAGCTTGCTGCCTTTGTTGGAGACTCATGATCCTGCGAAACTCGGCCATTCTGTTCTGATCGACTGTAAGATAGGCAAAAGTTGCTTGCTCAAAGATTGGTTGCCATTCGGAGCAGACAGAGACATACGAGGAGCAGGAAGGTCTATCCAGCAGCATCAAGTCAAATATTTTGATACGGAGTTCGGCAGGTAGACGTCCCCATCCCCAGTCCGGGCGTCGTGGTGCTTGTGGTAGTTGAAGTTGTTTTGCCTCCTTGTTGTTAGTCATCGTGAATCGATATTGCGGTTGAACGGCGAGTCGAATCCGATTTGCTAGGAAGTGAACTGGGAGAAAGTACCCCAAAGATGCTCGCACAGGATCTCGGAATTTATGACGCGGTAGCA
The DNA here is from genome assembly GCA_033296905.1 of Podospora australis. Taxonomy (NCBI): domain Eukaryota; kingdom Fungi; phylum Ascomycota; class Sordariomycetes; order Sordariales; family Podosporaceae; genus Podospora; species Podospora australis. The sequence continues at coordinate 40,672 of MU864379.1, forward strand.
GTATTGGACGATCGGGTCAGGTGAGATAATAAACTTCCCACACCTCTCTGACCGAGGTTAAAAGGTTCAACGGCTGACTTCAATGTCAACACCACGGTATAATTCGTACCGGAGATTCGATCAAATGGTTCGGTCAGCTAGGGCTTTAATCACATGGTCACCTAATCATTACTGTCAGGTGCCATTTGACAAATACCAGAACATCATCTGTGAGTTTGGGTGAAGATATTTGATGACACTTCAGTTGTCCTGAGGCGCGGAGAATCATTTCTTTTATGAAGAAAAAAAAAATACAAGTTACGGTAGTCCGTTTGGACGCATTCCGATAATCCGCACATACCTAGAGGATATCAGCAATGAAGCCAAGGGATGGGGGAAAAGGAGTTAAACGGGGCGGACTATACATCCTCACAATACTTACGTATCTTTCTCACACTCATCGTAAGGTGCCAAGGCTTCAGGATGATACTGTGGGAATAACGACCGGGGAAGTGGCGTATATATCCGTACAAACAGAGAACATCAGATTTCGAGGGAGTGGCTGTGACCATACTGATTGTGCCCAGGTACCTACTACTAGTTCTGCCTCCATTTGACCCATTGTGCTTCCGTGCTGCCAGAGCGCAACTTTCAAGAGAGAAGATCAAGTCTCAGCTTACCGACCCCCAATGACCCGCGAGGTCACCCAATACATCCTTCCTAGGCGAGTGGATCAATCCTTGACCTTACAGACTTCGAACAGTTCCGGTATCAGTGGCAGTAGTGGAAGATAGAGTCAGGAGGGGCTAGTCGATAAAGCTGAGCGGCGGCACAGGAAGAGGTTTGGATCTATGTGACCCTGAAAGAACGGGGAACAGAAAGAAGAGAATGTCTATCTCTGTCTGAAAAAAAACATCCGGAGCTCAGGGCCCAACTTACTCTGGTTAAATCCAACTGGCAGAGTGTCTGGCACAGACCGAAGCACCGTCCATATTACTTCCGAGCGTATATGTTGGTGACCGCCGAGCCGCTCAGCATGTTTAGGAACATATATCATGGAGAAATTTTTAATAGTTGTCGACAAACACTGCCAAAGTAGTCTTCGTCAACGTGGAGAACCTTTCACAATCACTCTTCGGCGACCACATCACCCAAGTGCTCGAGCGCTGCCTCCATATGTGGTCCTTCTTCACACCACTTCCCTACACCGAGTCTGGGAAACATGGGGTAGACACCTAAGGTATGTCCGTAAGCTCCACCCAGAACTTGACCCTTCACAAGCCACGGTTGAGACCTCGCCGAACGCAAAAACATGCGTAGCTCATTCCGGATCATGGGCCAAGGCCTAAGAAGGGTGTCTAGGTGGCAATCTGTGCGTCCCTCAACTCAACCTCCAGGTCAAATACGGACCAGGAGCATGTGTCCTGATACGGGGCGCTGAGCTCGACCATTTCGTCGACGACTATTCGAGCCCGCGATTTTTTCTCATGGGGACCAACCACGAGAGTGTTCAGCGCCACATAATGGTGGAAGCTTGATCGGCTGCCTCCTCTATGCTGAGACCTCACGAAGAGGGCCAGTAGGTGGAGCGGGAATAGGGAGTTTCCAGCGAAATCCTTCAAAGTAAAGTCATCCAGATTTTATTTTAAGACCGAGTCGGTAACCCTCGTTTCGGCCGCGAAGCTGCTAAATGCTTGACAGGTGTTCATGAAGGATGTGAGATTTTCTCCATCCTATTCCTTCGTAAAGTAAGGTATGCACAAGGAATTGAGAGCGACCATGATCACTACCCGTCCTAGAGTGAGAAAACCATTATGCCGTGAGAGCCATGCTATGCAAAATAGAAAAAAAGAACAGGAGCGGAAAGATAACATTACTCCTGCATCCGATCGCTTGGGTCGAGCAAGCTCTGCTGAAAATGTTTCAACCCTTTCCTCCAAAGCTCCAATTCCATATCTCTCTCGACGGTACTACTGGCGAGATTCAGTTGTCCCACCGTCAACTTGCCATAGCGACCCAGGCCGTCCGGTTCCAAGCTCGCTTCGATTTTCTTGCGGCCGGAATCCTGGTCTACTTGACTTCCTGACTGACTATCACCACCAGCACCTTGAATTTGTTGTTGTGAGTCTGCAGCGGCGGCGGCGGCAGCTTGCGCGTTCTTATCGCGGAGACTGATGATGCCTGCTTCTTCTAGCGCGTATATTTGCCGGTCAAGGTGCTTGGCGACACGGTCGATGGTGTTGAGGAAGTTTGTTTGGGCTAGTTGAAACGAAGCCACGGGGTCTGCTTCTTCTTCTTCGGGGTTTATATTTGCTGGTGCACCTGGTTGGGAAGAGATTGAGGGAACAGGGAGAGGGTAATTGGGTGGTCGTTTTACTTTGGAGTCGGGGGGTGCGGCGAGGGAGCGCAGGGCGAAGGAGAGGTGGGTTAGGAGAGATACGATATCCTTCCGGCATCTATTAGACTCTCTTTCTTACAAGATGCATAAGAGAGGAGTCGGGGACGAGGAAACAGGTACTTACTTTGTCGGTTTCGCAAAGTTGTTGGATGCGCTCGGCTGGGGTGAAGGGGGTATGGATGTCGATTTGGGCATTATTGTCGGGAGGAAGTGGCCGATTATTCATTTTGGTAAATTTTTGCTGAGGTGGTTGAGAGGGCTGGGGTAGCAATCGATGCAATTGAGGGATGACGGAGACTGAGACGGGTGAATGGGGGAGTCTGGAGATAGCTTCGTTTTGATGATTTGGGGACGCGATGCGACGAGCTGCCCCGCGTGGTGGGAATGGATCTTCAAGCTACCACCCCTGGCTCCCTGTAATAAGCTAGTGGAGCACTGGGGGAGAGAGCTGGAGAAGCGCACGGGCCCTCCTGCATTTCTAGGCTGAGTCTCGGTAACTCCCGCTGGGAGGCGCACCTCACCTCGAATGCACAACCAATTTACGCTTGAGAGTGGCTGTTCAACACTCATTCTGATCACAGAAATTTAATGGTCAACCGAACAACATCGCGATCACAGATATTGATCCATATTTTAAGCCCATAAGCATTGGTACAAGGCATTTTCATTCTCCAAGAAGATTCAGTCACGCAAGTTCCGGTCACTCATTCCCATTGAACACCGTCGCGCCTCAACGTTAGATCACAAAACACCAAGAACTGTCGTTTAAAGAACATCGCGCGTTTGAAAGATTCCGAGAGACAAGCAACACATCTACGAAGCTTCACCACCTTCGGTGACGGCTGCGTGGCCGTGTTAGGGCATTGCGTTCAGATACCTACCAGTTTTATTAATCGGACGAAAAACCGCCGTGGTGAAAAATGTCGAATCCCCCAACACAAGGTGCCGGCGGCCAGGGCCCAGCAGGACCTTCGTATGGTGGCCAGCCTCAATCGGCGGGGGGTGCTGGCGGGGGAGGCGGTACACCTCAGACTTCCGGCCCCGGGCAACCTCAACAAGGTACCTCGAATACTGCAAATGCTCCGCCTTCTGCTCAGAACCTCAACCAAATCGTGAGTTGAACTGATTTCGTACTTTGGGTTCTCTTTTATCTCCTTGCGTCTTACATCTCCCTCCATTGGCCTCTGTAAAGCACGATGGAGTTCCGCAACGACACGGCCAGCACTGGCAATGGAGCATATCGTCAATACCGATTGATCGCTACTACGCCCGTTCCTGTTCCTGTTATTCCCCAAGATGATGATAGTCTTGTGAGTATTCCCATCCTGAAGGAGGAAGTCGCATCGTTTATGCCGAGTCTTGGTATCGCTCGCCTATCGGCTCCTTCCTGGATCCATATATCACCTGCCTCTCTACATGCCATTTACATCACTGCCATCGGCTTCAGCTTCCCTCGCACCAAGCAGTTAGTGCTGCCATTTTGCTTCTTGATCATATCTCCCCCTCCCAGCAGCAAAAGCAACCGTGTTCGAACCGTGGCTGGTCGTTCAAAATATGGCACCATTGCTCTTATTGCCATGGCCACCTACTGGCACCATCACAACGGATTCTCCGACTTTGAGAGTTCAGTCGGTGTTTCGTCCGCCGCCAAAAGTCTACATAGATTCTGTTTCTGACCGATTTCCAGGTTACGGACTACCTCAAGAAGAAAGGGTTCACAAAGACCGAAGCGGTCTTCAGGCAAGAGACTGCTCATTTAGGCCCAGATGGCAAACCCACCAACCGCAACGACGAGAACGGGCCGAAAAAGTATCTCAAGGCCTTTGTCCTGCTCAAAAACTGGATCGACGGCGGTCTTGACATCTACAAGGTACGTCTTGTCCTCCACATTTGCGACAACTTTGCTTGCCTGCACTGACACGCATTTGTTTCCCTCCAGTTTGAGCTCAGCAAGCTGTTATGGCCGGTCTTCGTCTATTCGTACCTAGAGCTCGTTTCTACGGGTTACAATGACGAGGCCAAGAATCTTCTTCACACTCTGCGGAGTCATTTTGAGGCGGTACACCGTGAGGCTCTCCAAGAGCTCAGCACAGTCACATTGCCTCAGCATGTCAAGGAGAACAACATGACGCGGCTGTACCGGGAAAGCAAATACCGGATACCGCTTAATCAGTCACTGGCCGGCAACATGTTCCAGTTTTTAGAGAGAGAGTCAGATGCTGGCGGGGCCACGGTCATTTTCCTCTTACAAACGTATTGCCATGTTGAGACCAGTGCTCGTGGCCCGATCGAGCCTTATAGTTTTGAGGCCATCTACCGCCGGAATCAGAACCGCGAACTCGACGAGATTGACGTCCGCGAAGGTATTCCCGGTGTATTCACTGGTGTGACCAACCGGGATCTCCTTGATATGAAGGCTAAGCTCAAGCTTGGGCCTCTACCGATGGAACCAGAACTCCGAGACGACGTCCGTGCCGAACTTGAAGAGGAGGACCAATTGCACCCGCCCACTGATGGCCGGCCTTCTCTGGTCGACGAATTCGACAAGCGCATTAAGAGGGAAGAGAGCGCCGACGCCCCCGACCGTAACGAGCTGCCTCTCCCACCGTCTCGCGCCAGAGACGTTGTGATGGAGATACAGAAGGTGAAGGAGAACCGCGACCGGTTCACCATTGAAGGAAGAAGTGGAAGCGGCAGCCTGGCTGTGTCGGCGTGCATGTTCACGTTCCATAACACGCTTGGAAGGTAAGTCGTCGCTTCAGGATCTTATCAGCAGCTAGACGTGAGTGCTAATAATACTACCCAATGCAGTGTAACTTGCATGGATTTCAGCAACGACCATCAGCTCGTCGCTGTTGGCACAATGGACTCGTACATTCGAGTTTGGAGTCTAGATGGGAAACCACTAAAAACTGGTGTTGATACGGAGAAAGGCCTGGAGGTGAACAACCGCAAGCTGATTGGCCACTCACAGCCGGTTTACGGCTTATCATTCTCCGACTCGATCCAGAACCTGGCGCGGAACATCTACGATGGAGGCGAAGACAAGAAGCCTGATACAAGCGCAAAGCTTTTGCTGTCATGCTCTTCAGACGGCCAGGTCCGACTTTGGTCGCTGGAGTTTTGGACGTGTCTCTGTGTTTACAAAGGACACGATGGGCCGGTGTTCCGCGTTCTTTGGAATCCACAAGGCCACTACTTTGCCACTGCGGGCTGGGACAAGACCGTTCGTGTATACGCACAGGATCATGCTTCAGCACAGCGCATTATGGTCGGGCACGACAGCAGTGTCTGCGCCATCGCATGGCATCCGAACGGCACCTATGTGTTCTCTGCCTCGGACGAGACGGACAAGTCAATTCGCATGTGGGCTATCACCACAGGCAGCTGTGTTCGTATTTTCACCGGTCACACCGAAAACATCAGCTCCTTGCAGTGTTCGCCCAACGGCAAAATATTGGCCAGCGCCGACGTAGGCGGCAACATCTTCCTGTGGGATATCGAGCAGGGCAAGCGCATTAAGAGATGCCGTGGTCATGGCAAGGGTGGCATTCCTGCCCTCAGTTTTAGCGTCGAATCGAATGTGCTCGTGTCGGGAGGTCTTGACGGCAGCGTTCGCATCTGGGACGTTGCGCTCCCCGCAGACCCCAGCAAGACAAACTCTCTCGCAGCTAGCGCCACCCAAGCAGGTCCACAGCCTGACGGAGGAGCTGCAGCCGGTGATAACATCTCTGTGGCAGCCTCTAACGAAAGCCGCACGATTACTGTCGGAGGGCAATCTGCGCAGGGGTCAACCGCGAGCGCTTCGGGTGCTAGCGTTGGGGCTGGCGGCAGTGGATCAGGGAAGAAGAAGTCGAAGGAGGTTCAAGTCACTGCAGATCAAATCAGTGCGTTCCTGACCAAGAAGACGCCGGTGTTGAAGGTGCAGTTCACGCGCATGAATTTGATCGTCGCTGGGGGTTGCTTCGACCCTGAGCGTTAGGAGAGAATTATGAGAGGAGATAGATTGCGGCTGTGCTTTCTATGGTCCAGCGGGATCAAAACGGTGATGGTAACGGGTACGGTTCACCGGGATGAAGAGGTTTCGGGTCAGAAACCTTTGGGCACAGCGGAAGGGAGGCGTTTTCAGTCAGGTCGATTTTAGCTCGGAGTTTTGGTCTTCTTTTTATACCAACACGGCTAGTTAGGTAGATCACATAGTTGACTGGCTCGGCTGCATACTTCGTAGCAAGCGAATGAACTACGAGTCCGTAAAGACGGTTATGCTTTAACTCGATCTCGCTGTAATTTGGCTGTATGCCCTTGTCATTGCTAACGGTACCAGATATGTGGCGACCTTGCTGGGTACATAGATTCCCATACTCACTTGCCAGAATCTCTTCCTGGACTCAAAATATCAACATAACAAAGGATATCGAGAAGTTATACAATGTCTGCTATCAGGTGTTGATCTACAAAATGTATGGGGCAAATAGGGGGAGGAGGGGCGAAACAGCTTACAACCCCACACTGTTTGCTGCCAAGAGAGGCTTACCCGTCTAATGACCTAGCTTGTGGCAGCCGAACGTAGACAGCCACCACTTGCACCTTGCAGCTCCAACTTACCCTGAACCTTGGGGACTGCTGCTGTCACTGTTCTGCCTTGCATTGCGCAACAACACCAGCTTAGTTAAGCTCCATCGATAGCTATTCGCTTTGCAGACTATTCTTGTCCATTCACTGCGAACTTTATATCATATCCCCCTGTGCGATTGGGGCTTTCCGATCTACCCGACAGCTCATAATACTCACTGTTCAGTGTTGCGGCTTAAACAATGGAGGATCCCTGGGCCGACTCCGCCGGTGCTTCGCAAGGTGACGACAACAGCACCACCACGCCCGCCGGCAGCAGCAATCCGACTGCGTCGACCACCACAGCATCCAACACCAAGTCCTCCTCCGCACGTCCTTCGCGCATCACACCCCGCCGTCTAGTCGCGCAGCCGACAAAACTCCAAGCCGTCGAAGACGACCCTCTGGGTCCCTTGGGTGCAGCAGCAGCTACCCCGCCGGCTGCTTCCTCGAGCAACAACAACGATGCCGGCGGCGGGCCGCTCTCGTCGCCACTGGGAGGAGGTACCCCTCCGGTCCCTCCCTCGAAGGAGCTTCCGATACGCACGACGATGCCTCAACCACAAAACAAGCGCACCGGTGGCCCGCCAGACCCCCACCGTATCGACGATGACGATGACGACGACGAGCACTTATTCCGCGGGACAGGTCTCGCCAGCGGGCGCCAGCCACCCCCGGTACAGGGCGCTCTGCCCAGTCCCGTGAGAACGACCGCGCAGCCGAGCATGTCGATCGAACAAGCGGCCAAGCCTACTTTCCAGATCACCGTGGGCGACCCGCACAAAGTAGGGGACTTGACCAGCAGTCACATTGTGTACTCGGTCAGGACAAGGACTACGTCGAAGGCATACAAGCAGCCGGAGTTTGAGGTGAAGCGCCGATACAGAGACTTTTTGTGGCTGTACACAACGCTGCATGCGAACAACCCGGGCGTGGTGGTGCCGCCGCCTCCGGAGAAGCAGGCGGTGGGAAGATTTGAGAGTAATTTTGTGGAAGCGAGACGGGCGGCGCTGGAAAAGATGCTGAACAAGATTGCGGCGCACACGACGCTGCAGCTGGATGGTGATCTCAAGTTGTTCCTGGAGAGCGATGCGTTTAATGTGGACGTCAAACACAAGGAGCGCAAGGAGCCGAATCTGGGGGAGAGCAAGAGTGTTTTGGGGTCGTTGGGTTTCAGTGTGGGGACTACGAATAAGTTTGTTGAGCAGGATGATGTTGGTTTTCCTTTCTTTTTCCTCACCTCCCCTATATTTCGACCTCATGGTAGGGGATGCTAACCTTATACCAATAGTGGTTCCATGACCGGAGGGTATATCTCGATGCGCTGGAGAACCAGCTGAAAGCCCTCCTCAAAGCCATGGACGGTATGGTTGCCCAAAGGAAAGCTATGGCTGAGGCTTCTGGCGACTTTTCTGCTTCACTCCACGCCCTGTCAACAGTTGAGTTATCACCCACGCTCTCAGGGCCCCTGGACGCTCTATCCGAGCTCCAACTCACCATCCGTGATGTCTACGACCGCCAAGCCCAACAGGACGTGCTCACTTTCGGCATTATCATTGAGGAGTACATTCGCCTGATTGGCAGCGTGAAGCAATCGTTCGTGCAGCGCCAAAAGGCGTTCCACAGCTGGCACAGCGCCGAGTCCGAGCTGCAAAAGCGGAAGACCGCCCAGGACAAGCTGCTGCGCCAGGGCAAGAGCCAGCAGGACCGCCTCAACCAGGTCAGCGCTGAAGTGGCGGATGCCGAGCGCAAAGTACATCAAGCTCGGCTGTTGTTTGACGACATGGGCCGCTTGATGCGATCGGAGCTGGACCGGTTCGAGCGCGAGAAGGTGGAGGATTTCAAGTCGGCTGTTGAGACGTTCTTGGAAAGCGCTGTGGAGGCGCAGAAAGAGGTTTGTTCTTGTCTCTCCTCTTGACTTGAAAGGAAGTAGCTTGCTGACACAACAAAAAACAGTTGATCGAGAAGTGGGAAACCTTCCTCATGCAGCTGGATGCCGAAGACGACGAGACCGTCTTCTACCGGCCTCCCGTTGTGCAGGCCAACAAGCCAGCCGGTAACACCGCGGTCGACAGGGCTCGTGCGAGGATCGACGAAGACTCGGACTAGATGGATGGTCAGGGACGATTGTCTTCCGGAGCCACAAAGGCGTCAGACTCATCATCAGCATCAACATCAGCATCGGGCAGCGGTGGCGGTGGCGGGGGTGGTGGCAGTCGTGGTCTCGAGGACCGCACAAATCGTGATAATGATGGGGCCGGACCGTGGGCCGATGTCTGGTTCGGGGTGAATCCTGGAGGTTATCATATTTTTTAAAGGGGGAAAGAGATATGAAGTAGGCCGGGAGAATACCGATGTGGTGCGTATGTTTATGGCAGAGGAGGGACGAAAGGAATAGGAATGCATAGTGGACATTAGGAATAAGGGGTTTGTTTGTTTGTTTTGTTTCATCACAGTAAGTAGATAGCTTTGAAGATGCGACAGACCACAAGACATTGACCCCTTTTCATTCTACCTACCCACACAAGTACTGCTCTAGATTTAGTGAGAATTAAGCATACAGCACAAGGTAAAGTTTTCCAGGGGAGCCCGTCGTTCAAGTATGTAGCTTTGTATGTGTAAATGGTATTTTTGTACAATGAGCCAATGTGCTGGCCCCTTTCCCCCCCCCCCCCCCTCCCCCCTGCTTTATGGCCTTTTGATGTCGAAGAGTGTACCCCGGTATATATCTCCCTTTTTCACGACCCATATTTTACAGTTTATTCATTTACTCCCTCCCTCCCTCCACCTTTTGTCTGTCCATTTATTTCTTCTTCTTGCTAAACTTCTCCTTCTTTGCCTGCTCCTTGGCGCTCAACCCGCTCATGTCCGCCTTTTCGTTTTGTGTAGCGAACCCACTGATCAGATCTGTGAGGGAATCGAAGGGATCGATGACTTCCTCTGTTACCGGCGCTGCTGGTTCATCCTTCTTCTCTGGTGCTTCTGATGCTTCTGGTGTACCAGCAGCAGGAGCAGCATCAGCGTCCCAGGCCCGGCCGTAGCGCTCACGGAAAGCAGCGAGCTTTCCGGCCTCGTCGACCTCGACGTTCTTGAGGGAGCTGTTGGAGGGTTGCCACAAAATGTGGTTGCGGCTGTCCTTGGCGGACTTGTAGAGGGCTTGAGGAGAAGTGGTGCGCACCGTGTAGGTTGAGCCGTCGGAGAGCTGGACGAGCTGGGTGAATTGGTAGGGGCGGCGGTGGCGGGGGACGAAGGTTGCGTGCCGGACCTGATTTATTGGTATTATGGGGGAGGAAAGTCTGGGGGAGTTGGTGGAGGGGGGGGATGTTGAGGAGATGGCGCCCGCGAGGGTTGGGCGCCGCAGGAGGGTTGTGGGGAGTTTGCTGCCCATTTTGTCTCTCTTCTATTGCTTGCGGCCCTTGGGGTATATTGAGATTTCGAAAAATGGCGCAGGGGAGAGTGTTGGTATAAAGTCGTCGAGTTGTCGTCCCCAGGGTTATCGCGCGCGGTCCGTCCAGTATCTTTCGTCCCCCGGGCCGGCAACAGCAAAGGTGGGTTTGGGAATTGCGGTTCGGTTCGTTGAAATTTTGGTACGGCGGGCTAAACGGACCTGTTTGCGCATCTTTCGGTAGCTAGCTGCTGTGTGCTGGGGGCCTCTTATCGGATCGGACCAGGGTAGCTTATCGCCTTTTGCTGGACAGGGGTGCTAATGGAAAGGGAGAGCGGGCGTGGGTGCCGCGGTCTTGGATTTGGTGGTGACCAAATTTTGGGTTGAACGGTTCATCCCATTCTGAAACATTATTTGAACAACAACTTTTGCCCAGAAGAGGGCACTGTTGTTTTTTTGTTTGCAAGGCAGGGAAGCCAATTGATTTTTGTTCAATGGGGCTGAGATGAGCTTTCGCCGCAACCTGGTGGGCTCTGCGGCCGAGAGCGCGCATCAGATATTCACAAGGCAGCAAACATGTCGGGGCATGCGGGTTGCGCTGCGGTTACGGTCAAGGCGAGTTGTAGTCGCCGCGCCGTCTCTTTCAACGGGTATGTTCAGTCGATCAGTTAATATCTACACATGTGGTTCGAGCCTGACATATTTATCTCTTCAAAGCTCGTAATATTGTCCACCAGCAACAATCCCGACCCTTCCACTCAACCTCACCCTCGTCCCGAGCCTTCGAAATTGCGCCCCCAAAGAAACCCAGCGTCCACCCGCACTCGTCTACAACCGACATATCTACGCCGTTACCGGAACAGTTCCGAACCCTCATGCGCCTAGTGACACACTCAGTCGTAGTCTGCACGTCAACCTTTCCTAGCGGCGCCGACCCAGCGAGCCAACCCCCCGCCCCGCGCGCAATGACCATGTCTTCCTTCACCTCCCTCGCACTAAGACCTACCCCCGTAGTGAGCTTCAATATTGCGACTCCCAGCCGGACGTTTGACGCTGTTGAAGCCAGCCGGCTGTTCAATATTCACGTTCTTGCCGACGATGCGTCCGGCGCAAGGGTTGCGGACTGGCTGGCGCAGGGCAATGCGGCCGGGCTTGAGGTGTTTAAGCGATTAGAGGAAGAGTGCGGGTGCACAGCTGTGACAGTACGAGACAACGAGAAAGATAACGAGCCAGTCGTGTTAAGAGGGCCGGGTGTGCTCTACGTCTTGCGTTGCAGGCTGCTGGACCAGCCCGCTCAGGGGCTGGTGAAGGTCCGGGACCATGTCATTGTGCTGGGCGAGGTGATGGAAATAATCGAGGTTTCAGGAGGAGAAAACAATGGCCAGGACGATCGGTTTGGGCTGCTTTACACGGATAGAACATACAGGCAATTGGGGAATTGTATAACACCGAAACAACGAGGAAAGGATCTGTAAGATCATGGAAGATGATGGCCACCTTGGCTCCAATTTGATTTGATCTGGAGGGTAGGGTTACCGATATTGTTGTTGAGCATTTGGCGGTGAAAACTTTCGGGAGTTGATGCTTTTGGTCAGGTCTGCATGTATAGAAAGGGCATTGGCGTTCGGAATGGTAGCATTCTGTTACATATCACGGCGGTGGAAAGGAGGAGAATTCAGAGACAGAGGAAGGCAGGGCATATTGCCCAAGAGAAAGAGTTGTTTCGATTGTATGGTGGCGCTTCTAGCAGACTCGCTGCAAGGCTCAAAATGAGTTATAGATGCTGAACATCATAGCATCCAATCGCAAAACCATCAAAAGATCTAACAGAACTTAGTTGATCTTGACCAGCTCAGTCTCGAAGATGAGAGTGGCGTGGGGAGGGATAACGTTGCCGGCACCGCGAGCACCGTAGCCGAGCTCGGGGTCGATGGTGAGCTTGCGCTTCTCGCCGACCTGCATGCCAAGGAGACCCTGATCCCAGCCCTGGATGACCTGGCCCTGGCCAACGGTGAAGTTCAGGGGCTGACCACGGTCGTAGCTGGCATCGAACTTCTTGCCATTGGTGAGAGTACCGCGGTAGTGGACATCGATGTTGTCACCTATGAGTATCTGTTAGTAAATTGCGCCTGGATGGATGAGGTATGTAGAGAGCTAAGCTTCGAAGGCGTTCGAAGTGTGTAGGTGATTCGTTGGGGTCGGATACACCATGGCGGGGGCTTGGGGAATTTGGAAGACGTGAGATTGGAGAGCTCTCCACTGAACTTACCGGGCTTGGTCTCGGGGCCGGAGCCGGTAGCGAGAACCTCAACCTGAAGGCCCTTGATCTGGGGGACGGTCATTCTGGCGGCTGTGTATGAAAGAGGACGGGTAAATGCTGGTGTCAATTGGGTGAATCTGGCGACTCTGGTGAAGCTGGTTTTGAACATTGATGAAGAGTTCAAAAAGGATCGAGGGGGGAAGAGAGGGAGGAAGAACTGGAATTAAGGGGGAGCGGGGAAATAGAGCTCTCCGTGAAAAAAAAGGCAACACTGGTCGGATTGGATTCTCTGGCCAAGAACTCTGCCCGTCAGTGAGGGCTGCTAGCAATCAGCAAAAATGCCCCTCCGGAAAGCTACAGTGGGGTTAGATGCTTGCTCAGCCCCATCGTGACGCAATTGGAAAAGGAGGGGCACCGCTCAACAACACTGCAAGTCCGATCCTTTTTTTAGCGGCCAAGCGGCACAGGAACGGGACCTTACTTGCCAGGCACACCAGGGCATCTAAAGCCAATGCATGTCAAACCGCTTCAGGGGCGGACATACTTGTTTCCCAGTCCGCCGTTTGCAGTAGGATAAGGTAGCGTCCGGTTTTGAGACCGAGAATACGACTCGAATGCCATGGTGTGATATTGCTGATCAATGATAAATCTGCGAAGAAAAGCGGGCAATTTCATAAGATAGGGTGGTAATTTAGGTAGCTATGGGAGCTTAGGGAAGCTTCATGTCAGAACACTGACCTTGTCGAAGGCTTTCATCTCAGCCTTTCCATCACCAGGATATGGCTAATGATATAGGAAGTCTGTGGATTTTGTCGTCCATCTACACAGTTGGGGGTCAATGATTGTGCATTAAGAGAAGAATATCTCTGGTTAGTGTCATGAGCTCTGCTAGGTAGGCTCGGCTCGTCGTCCTGAAGAAAACGGGGACTCGTGTACCGGTGCTGATGCTCCCGCATGAACCCATGCATTACACATGTCCAATTCTGTTCGGACGAAGAACATGAAATGGAAATGATGGCTGGAATAACGGATATCAAGCAATTCAACGGGCTTGAGAAGGTCGGCCGGATGAACACTGTATCGAAGTGGTCCACCTCTCCACATGCGGTGAGAGTTGGTCAAGTTGACAGGAATGTTTGTACATGTGCTATTGGTAACTGACTTTGGAACTCTTGCTTGAAGCTCTTTGTTTGTTGAACCTACAGTCTGTGTTCAGGTTGCGAGATCCGTCCCAGAAACCCGGAAACGGGACATGCCGTTGGAGAGCTGGGACGGCTACCTTGGCCAAGACATGTTTATTATACACTTATACCCACGTGTTTACGCCGAATACACTTCAAGACAATTCTAGCCGGCATTTGATGCCCTCGTGATGCCTATGAACACTCCTCAGACCATTTAAGTAGCATGTACAATCTCCAGAGATGGTCTGATATACGCTAGAGGTGCTCCAGACCAAGGTAGTCCAACATTGTTCAATACTGTATCTAAGCACCCGGTCCGACACGAATGTCTTACTGCTGCCGCTGTTCTGTGCCTATTACTTGGTCTGAGCAGGAAATGCTGGAAACAAGTCGTGATATTTGTAGTGAAATCAGTTATGGTGCTCTTACGTTCTTCCATGTCTCCCAAAGCATTGTACAAAAACAATACCATAATATCTTTCCGAGTGGGACTTTGATTTGGAGCCACTCAGCGTCAGCTAGACAGTTATTTTTGAGGGTCACTTCCTTTTTCTGTCCGTTGTTGGCTCGACTATCCTGAGCTTTGTTTGACTTCCGTAGGCAGAGAACCCCCTTCAGTTTCGATAACGCACGAGCCAGCTGAATGCGGGGCAGATTATTAGCTACAGGGACCAGCCTCGTTTTCAGCCTCGCCAGTGCTCCCGCTTCTTCTGGAGCGTTCTCCGGTCGAGCTGCCAAAGTGACGGAAACGCCTAGATAGTCTGATGTGGGGAAGAAAAGAACAGAATGTCCGTAGGGCCTCCCATCATGAAGGCCTCTGATTTGGAAATTGTCGATAGGCCGCGAACTGGAAGATCTGTTGCCGCCTGCGCTTGTTCTGGAACCCCTCACTGGCTTGACTTCAGTGACAGGGCGGGCACCTTGCAGTCCCGCAACAGGAGCCTCAAGCAGTGGTGGGGGGGATGCCTAAGCGGGTCGTTTGTGGACATTGGAGCCAATCATATGTAGCCATTGGTTGCTGTGGATGCAACAACAAACGAATCAGGAGAAGGTTGTAGAATTTTGGGCGATAGAATCTCATAGAAACACTTCCAGAGCACAGCCCAGGGGTGTTCCAAAGACATTTTAGCTGCCGCCCTCCTCCCCTCCTTCCACGAAACGAATCTTTCCTTCTCCATCTTCAAACCACTTTTCACTCCTCTCACCTGCTACTCTACCGACCTTATTCGAGGTGTAGATTCCCTTGACGACTTGAATTTCATTGCTCTTTTGGTAAGTGCCCCTCTTTCTCCTGCCGTGGGTGTGTCCCGCATCCGCATGTCAGCCTTGTGATCGAGCCCCTCCATTCTTGCACCAAATCTGCCCACCAAAACCACACTTCGCATCTGTCTATCAACGCTTTCCCACCGTTTCAAGTTACTCCTGCCAATCTGCTTTGGAGGGCATTGGATTGCAAGGTAGATTCCCATGTGGAATTGCGACTACCCGGTGTCCCAAAGCGAGAGTTCGGCTTAAATTTCCACTTCTTCGCACGACCCTCGTCACCCCGCACCCATCTGTGCGACTAAACACAACATTGACGACAGAAACTTGTCTCCCTTTTCTATCAAAACACAACTAACTCGACATTGCTTCAGATACCCCCAAAACACACTAGATACCCGTCAAGATGGCCGAGACTTTCGAGTTCCAGGCTGAGATCTCTCAGCTTCTCTCCCTCATCATCAACACCGTCTACTCCAACAAGGAGATCTTCCTCAGAGAACTTGTTTCCAACGCCTCCGATGCGCTTGACAAGATCCGCTATGAGGCCCTTTCCGACCCCAGCAAGCTGGATTCCGGCAAGGACCTCCGCATCGACATCATCCCCGATAAGGAGAACAAGACCCTCACCATCCAGGATACTGGCATCGGTATGACCAAGGCTGTAAGTTGTCTTGCCTACTCTGCCACTTAACGGGACGGTTTAGATGCTGACTGTTATTGCCAGGACCTTGTGAACAACCTGGGAACCATTGCTCGCTCCGGTACCAAGCAGTTCATGGAGGCTCTCACCGCTGGTGCCGATATCTCCATGATCGGTCAGTTCGGTGTCGGTTTCTACTCTGCCTACCTTGTCGCGGACCGCGTCACCGTCGTCTCCAAGAACAACGATGACGAGCAGTACATCTGGGAGTCCAGCGCTGGCGGTACTTTCAGCATCTCCCCCGACAAAGGTGCCCCCATCGGCCGTGGTACCAAGATCATCCTTCACCTCAAGGATGAGCAGACCGACTACTTGAACGAGAGCAAGATCAAAGAAATAATCAAGAAGGCAAAAATACCCGTCGTTTTAAAGTGGTGGTGATCATTTTTCTGACTGATTTTTCAAATTTTAGCACTCCGAGTTCATCTCCTACCCCATCTATCTCCATGTCACCAAGGAGACCGAGAAGGAGGTTCCCGATGAGGAAGCCGAGGTTGAGGAGGTCGATGACGACAAGAAGCCCAAGATCGAGGAGGTAGAGGACGATGAGGAGAAGGAGAAGAAGCCCAAGACCAAGAAGGTCAAGGAGACCACAGTTGAGGAGGAGGAGCTCAACAAGACCAGTAAGTCCTTTTTCTTGACGCATATCCCATTCCCCAGCACAGATACCATGCCCTTTTCAACGCGCATGGCACTTTTTGTCGCTCATGTCAGATGGTTACGGCACGCGTATCTGTATTCTCAAAACGCGTTGGTGGGACTTTGGAACGCATGTATTGGGTTTATTACACGCCTGTCAAATTCATCTGGCATGCGTGTTGGAATTCCGAGAATGCGTGTGCTGGAGTCCTAAACACGGGGCAAATTTTTGGTCCCACATAACATGCAGCCCCCTTTTGCACATCGCTCTTCTGTCCCGCCATGTCAGGAACCAGTTGCTAACCAACCTTCACAGAGCCCATCTGGACTCGCAACCCCCAGGACATCACCCAGGAGGAGTATGCCTCTTTCTACAAGTCGCTCTCCAACGACTGGGAGGACCACCTTGCCGTCAAGCACTTCTCCGTTGAGGGTCAGCTCGAGTTCCGCGCCATCCTTTTCGTGCCCAAGCGCGCTCCCTTCGACCTCTTCGAGACCAAGAAGACCAAGAACAACATCAAGCTCTACGTCCGCCGTGTCTTCATCACCGATGATGCCACTGACCTCATCCCCGAGTGGTTGAGCTTCGTCAAGGGTGTCGTCGACTCTGAGGATCTTCCCCTCAACCTGTCCCGTGAGACCCTCCAGCAGAATAAGATTCTCAAGGTCATCAGAAAGAACCTTGTCAAGAAGTCTCTGGAGCTCTTCCAGGAGATCGCTGAGGACAAGGAGCAGTTCGACAAGTTCTACTCTGCCTTCTCCAAGAACCTCAAGCTCGGTATCCACGAGGATTCTCAGAACCGCAACATCCTCGCCAAGCTCCTCCGCTTCAACTCCACCAAGTCTGGCGATGAGCAGACCTCCCTCACCGACTACGTCACTCGCATGCCCGAGCACCAGAAGAACATGTACTACATCACTGGCGAGTCTCTCAAGGCTGTCTCCAAGTCCCCCTTCCTTGACTCTCTCAAGGAGAAGGGCTTCGAGGTTCTCTTCCTTGTCGACCCCATTGATGAGTATGCCATGACTCAGCTCAAGGAGTTCGAGGGCAAGAAGCTCGTCGACATCACCAAGGACTTCGACCTTGAGGAGACCGAGGAGGAGAAGAAGCAGCGTGAGGCTGAGGAGAAGGAGTATGAGGGTCTTGCCAAGGCTCTCAAGAACGTCCTTGGCGACAAGGTTGAGAAGGTTGTCGTCTCTCACAAGCTCGTTGGTGCTCCTTGCGCCATCCGCACTGGCCAGTTCGGTTGGTCTGCCAACATGGAGCGTATCATGAAGGCCCAGGCCCTCCGTGACACCTCCATGAGCAGCTACATGTCTTCCAAGAAGACCTTCGAGATCTCCCCCAAGAGCCCTATCATCAAGGAGCTTAAGACCAAGGTCGAGGCCGATGGTGAGAACGACAAGACCGTCAAGTCCATCGTTCAGCTTCTGTTCGAGACCTCTCTCCTTGTCTCTGGCTTCACCATTGAGGAGCCTGCAGGCTTCGCTGAGCGCATCCACAAGCTGGTCGCTCTCGGCCTGAACCTCGAGGAGAGCGCGGAGGCTTCTGAGGATGCTCCTGCAGCTGATGCCAGTGTCCCTGATGCCGAGACTGGCGACAACGCCATGGAGGAGGTTGACTAAATGATTTCATGACCGGGAAATGAAAAAGTGGCTTGGGATCGGAGTTGGGTCGGATATTAGCTTATGACATTTTCAATTTTCTTTTTCGTTTCGTTACCCGCCTGCATTTCCCTAATTTCTTCACGGCCTTGTTGCTCTGTACTTTTAGTCTAGGACTTCAGGTGTGATCATGATCTTACGAGGAGCATGAATACATGGGTTAGACGGGAATTCAAACGTCGTTCAATCAAGTTCAGCTGTGCTATCTTTTGCAATGTGAATGTGTTGATCTATTATTTTGCAATTAATTCACTTTTTCTCTGCGTGTTCTGTTCAGTTATGTACGGAGCATGCTTCTTCATTGAGCTGTCTTGTCGAATACTGAGAGTCTCCTATCCCCAATACCCCCTCCTTCCTTGCGCTCATTTCCAAGAAACATGGGGTGTGTTAGATACTTGGGAAGCTATATCAGGTAGTTGAAGTAGGAACGGCCGACTGGTCGGCTGCCAGCCGAGGAAGGCACACTTTAGGTTGCCATACCTACAAGGTATTCGGCGTTTGCATGGTGATTCTTTTTTTTTCTCAAGAGGAGGCTTGTCTCGTTCAAATGAGCAAGACGAATGGAAACCATCAGTTCTCATTTTCTAATGGAAGCGGACTAAAGTGCACAGAGCCTCCGAGTTCATCGCAAAGTTGTAGGGTCGCACAGAATCTAAGTGGAGCAAGCCTGCTTCATACCTACTGTTCAATGTATACAGGTTCGCGACGGCTTTATGGAAGAAGAAGCGCACTGTGAGAGAGCTCCGGGCCTGGTATCAGTTTTTTATTCGTATGCAAGTTCCGTGCCTGTATCCCGTTCTCTGGCGGGCTAAAGTTTTCCGCTGACTGTGCCCTTGGTATGAGTCCCTCAATGGACACCTCAGCATTTTAGACAGTACTATTGCTTATTCTCCTTCTCATCTGCAGAGACCATCGTCCCATCATTCTTCGTCCTTCTATGCAAAATCGTATCCACAATCCCCATTTCCTTTGCCTCATCAGCGGTCAAGTACTTGTCCCGCTCCATCAAGTCATTGATGGCCTGCATATCGTACTTTTCGAACCCAAAAGCCTTGTTCATGTGCCCGTGGACTATTCGGTTAATCTGTTGTCTTAGTCTCTGGATCTGGTTCGCATAGATCAAGATATCTGCCGCCTGTCCTCGTGTGCCTCCCAACGGCTGGTGCACCATGATGGAGCTGTGCGGGAGCGCATATCTTTTCCCGGGCTCGCCTCCAATCAGCAGGATAGCGGCCATGGACGCAGCGCCGCCTACGCAGACGGTGGACACGGGGGACTTGATGTAGGTCATTGTGTCGTAGATGGCGAGACCGGAGCTTACTTCGCCGCCGGGGGAGTTGATGTACATGGTGATGGGCTTGTCGGGGTTATCGGACTCGAGCCAGAGGAGCTGGGCTACTATTGCGGCCGAGACGGTGTCGTCGATCGCGCCGTTGAGGCATACTATTCGTTCCTGGAGGAGCTTGGAGAAGATGTCGGCTTTTGGTGTGAAGGGTCAGCGCCCATTCTGGCAAGAGGTGCAAGAAAGGGTGGTCTGGGTAGAAGCTTACATGTTCGCCAACCGCCTGCGGTGACTTCTGTGATATATGGCATGGGTATGCCGCCTGTTGGCGGCATTGAGCCCGGTAGGGTGCTAAATCTGGAGACTCGTCTACATTGTGACGCTCCTATCCTGCGTAGGATTTTGAATGCCGTTCTTTGGGTATTCATGGTGGCTGTTTTCTTGGGGGTGCTGATGTTGACCATTAAACAATGCGCTCCCCCCCCCCCATGGTGGAGGAGACCTTGGAAGCTCAACCACTAGCTAGCTCACCTTGGCGCCGAGATCCCCAGCGGCCGGGACGCCCTGGCGGGGATAGCTTAGCAAGGGTGGTGGGTGCACGGGCTGCATCCATGCCTTTTCATGAAAGCTTCGATCAGTCAGATTCATCCTCACTTCAGCCTTTTGAGAATCTCGAACACTCACTTACAGCCGAGCAAAGTCGCAAAAAATAAGATCCAGAATAGGTGGCTCGACTGGAAATTCATATCCAATTCAGATGATTTTTAGAACTTATTCAAGACCAGGCCTTCTTGGGTCATATCTGTCATTATGCAACCCCTCCTCGACTGCCTCTCGACAACTGCATCAAAGCTCAGTAAAAGCAGCAACAGAACCAAAGATTAGGTTACCAGAACTGCCGGTTGAGGTCGACCCCGAGAATAAAACAGTTTCCACCGTGGTTGGCGATCTTCCGCTTTCACCGTTGATGGACCCAGCTTTTCATGAGGCAAGACAAAGATTTACGAAAAAGAAACCTGTCCCGTCACAAACTCCGTACAAGAAGACAAAGTTTCAACGGCAAATACTGCGGAATCCTTATGGTATGTGGAAAAGCAGGCGGGGTACGGGAGAATATATAATCTGATATTGAAAATTCCAGCCCAAGCCTTGGCTACCCCTATACGGAGATGTACCGTTTCTGTCACAACCGCCCCAAATTTCTTTCTACAGAAATTCAGCCTCATTCGCCATCCTGAAAACGACGAAACTTGGTATGTTCCGCAAGGGTTGGGCAAAAAGACACCAAAAGAGATATCAGAAGAGAGTGATGCTTCTTTAAAAGCTCTTGAGCAAGAGGAGGCTGATGCTCAGGATGAGGTTGAAGCGGAAGTTAAGGCCGAGGAGGTCGACGAAGCCAGCACAGAGGATAGTACAACCGCTGGGCCTTCTGCATATGTCCTCACCCGCCGCTATCTCTTCCAACAACTTGTGAAAAGCGGATCGCCGTACCATAGGGGTCAGACCAAGCTGCTCCGCATGAACGACAGTGGATCGGGCCGTCTCACCCATCTCCTCAACTCAGTACGCTGGCGTACCGATATGGATTCTTATCTTCTGGACCTCATGCGCAGACGCATCGTAGAGAGCCTGGTTCATTTTGCCCTCATGGTGGAGAAGAATGACAGAAAGTACATTACGAAGTGTGAGAGCTGGGATGAGGTCCATGAGCTTAAACATCGAGGGTGCCTCTTGTTTCTGGACCCTTCAGAGGGTGTTTCCGAGAATTCTGAGACCATTTTTCCTCCACTGTTGTCAACTATGGCGACCAACAACTCGAAATACGGAGAGAGACTTCCGGTACACAACCTGAGCCTGCTTCTAGGCGAGGAGCACATTTCTCGGTTGAGAGAGGAAACCGAGTTGTTTCGGGACGGGTCCTTGTATATGCTAGGGAGACAGGCCACGGTTAAGCTGCAGATGCTGCTCTGGAAACTTCAAGGTTATGTCTCGCTTGAACAAGCACCGGAGCGATCCGCGGAAAAATAAGCTCATGAATCCTACACTGGACAGCCACCTCCATTTGGAAGTTCGGTGAGGAAAGCAGATCGCTGGTGCGGCGGTCCAATCAGAGGAGCACAGAAGGCTCAGCCTTGTGTGTGCTCGGCGTCATGGGTTTGGCAAGGCATACACCGGGCAACTGCAAGTCATTCCTCATTTGGATAATCCTCGCATATCTTCAGCATCGACTTGCGTCACTTATTCCAACGTGGGGGTTGCAAGACTGAAGATGCAAGGCATATATATTGCGCAGCATTCCTTCTTACCTCTACGAGAGTGATTCGCGTTTCGCACTGTATTAGCAGTCTTGAGCCAGCCAATTTACTCACTGATGGTGCCTATCACGACAGACCGGGCCCGAGATTCCGGTAATATGGGTGCAACAAGAGGGTTCATGTGGGAGTGTCGATATTGCCTTTGGTGTCGATATTTGCTATGGGAATCCACCGTGAGGCGGCTTTACAGCAACCTGGAGCGGCAACTATCGACATTGTTAGATAAAGTCCGGTGTCTGGACATGGTCTTCAAAACTACACTCGGCTTTGTTGCATTTATCCTCACCTGCGTGGGTGTCTGGGCAGCAGTGCGCTCAGCTTTGGACCCTACCAAGGCTACCGCGTTGGCGGAATGGCAATCGACAAAGGAGTTCATCGACTTCTGCGAGGCTGTATGTTATCTTCCCAAATACTCTTCGTTATCAAAGTTGACCAAGAATCAGCATGCTTCCGGTACGCCAAATTGTCTTAAGGCGCAGAACGTGACGCTCGCGCCCCCTCCAGGCTTTCCATTTTCAAGATGGCGGCGGTCTCTTTGGAGCCACTTCAGCAGAAGCGAGGTCGAGAAGTCACCTACCTTCACGAAAATGGCCTTAGTTTTGATAGTACTCGGTATTTCCTTTTTCATTGTATTGGAGGCTTTTATTTTGAGAAGTTTCTCGGTTCGCATTCGCATCGCGCAAACCGTACGCAGAGCGCTCAAACAAGCCAGGAGGCTCTACAAGTGGCAACAAAACCTTACCGATCTTCCAAGCTACTCAAAAGCACGACAGTCACAGCCATCTAACGTCGACGGGTTTGATCATCATGGACAGTCAAATGCCCGTTCTCGAAAGTCTACGGCTAGACGACGTCGATCGGACAGATTCTCCCGCTATCGGGCGACAGACAACAGCGGACCCCAACTCGATGATACAAGCGACGACGAGCTGTATACGCATGGGGCAAAGCGTGAAAGGACGCGGATTCGAAGAAGAGTGAAGAAGGTATCCAATGATGAGAAAGTATAGCGGAAGGAGCTTAGCCACTATAGGGTAGTTGTTGTGTTGTAGGCTCGAGATGAGGAGCCCCTCTCGTGTATGATAGAGATAACTCCCCAGGGTGAAAAAACCGACTTGAATAGGGAACTTGTCAAAGTCTCTAAAGATTGTGTGTTAGGACGAAAAAAGAGAAAGTCATGTCAGTTCAACGGAGGTCACCCCTTAAGGGTTAAGGGGCATATAGATCAGACAGGGTTAGGGTTGGGTGTCGCCTGTTTACGCTGACATGTACACCAATAAGACGTTGATTGGGCAGGGGAATCTTTAATTGAGTGGATCGCCGTAACGCGTCCCGCCTCGTTCGACGCGTTTTCCACAACTCGCGACCAGCTCGACTATTCTGGCATATCATTGACAACTCCATAATTACTTCGTGTTTTCGCTCTACTTGAGGGAATGGACTTCAGCACACCATAAATCAAACATCATGAACCGTATCGATGTTAAGCGACGAAATGTCGACCACCGAAAGAAGCAGTTTGCGGAAGCAACGTACAAAGTTCAGGAATACCCCCACCGCCTGAACTTTTACGTGACGCCGCCGACAGCAGATATCACACTCGAGCAATTTGAGCAATGGGCGATTGATAGGCTGCGCAGTATGTGTCTTGGAGCCTGGATGAAGTCAAAAAATATACCACGATCTAACTTGTCCTCATTCATATTCGTATAGTCCTCGCCGAACTAGAAGCATGCTCCTTTCGCAACAAATCTCCGGCCGACACGGCGGCGCACATGAAGCCGCTGCTCGACAAGTACCTCCCACTCGATTCAAGTAGCTCAGGGCACTCCCAGTTGTTTGCTCAACGACAAAAGGATCACTACAGCCACTTCATTCTCCGCCTGGCCTTCTCCTCGACTGAAGACCTGCGCCGGCGCTTCACCCGTGTCGAGACCATGCTCTTCAGACTGCGCTTCCAGCAAGACGACATGCGAGAACGATCAGCCTTTGTACGCACCCTGAACCTCGACTGGGAACCCGTATCCGAGGAAGAAAAGCGCGAGCTGGCACCACTGCTAGCCGCAACAGCGGGCTTTGGCCATGCGAAAAGGGGTAATCAAGTACTAGACGAGGACTGGTCAAAAGTCGACTGGGAGCGCGTGCCCGACCTGATCGACAGCCGCAAGGTCTTTATTAAAAAAGGGAAAGCCTACGTTCCCGCGCGAGAACAGCAGAGCATGGTCCTGACCGAGTTCACCGCACGTCTCGAAAAAGCCCTAGAACTGACCGCTCGCGCTCTGCCCCGTCTCGACGAAGACGACCGTCTCACCCCTATCCTCAACCACCTCTCCAAGAACTTCATCGCGCCCGACTCCAGCTACTCCGGCAACGGCACCGCCGTGGAAGGCGCCGAGATCTCCGCGCGCAACATCGACCATCTGTCGCAACACTTCCCCGCCTGCATGGCCCACCTCCACCGCACCCTCCGCCGCGACGCCCATCTCAAGCACTTTGGCCGTCTGCAGTACACCCTCTTCCTCAAGGGCATCGGGCTGAACCTCGAAGAGTGTCTGGTATTCTGGCGGTCAAGCTTCAAGAACATCACCGACGACACCTTCAACAAGGAGTACCGGTACAACGTGCGACACGTGTACGGCGACGTCGGCGGCGACGCCAACCGGCGAGGCGGCGGGTACAGCCCCTATAGCTGCCAAAAGATCCTGACAGAACACGCTCCCGGTCCCGGAGAGGCCCACGGGTGCCCCTACCGGCACTTCAACATGGAGAACCTGGCCGCGCTCCTGCAGTCCCAGGGGGTCACTGACCACTCGGTTTTGCGTGGCGTCGAGGAGGACAAGACCAAGCAAAAGTTCCACATGGCGTGTAACCGGTATGTTTTTGTTTTTCTTTTTTTTTTTTTTTTTTCTGCCTTTCCGTATCACCGTACATACACAAATGTCTCTCCAGAAGGACCCCTATTTTGTCTTGACCTCAAGTCCCACAACCGAAGTCGGCCGGACTGGGACGGGGGAAAGACAAGACAGGCATCAGTGTTACCTTTTCTCAGTGTTCTCGACCCTTCTCCCGGTCCGTGGCGGCCGAAAAGAGCAAAGCTGATGACAATCTCTTCACAGGGTATTCGAGCACATCCATAAGAACGAGATGAAACGCGCCAAGGACGAGGGTGTCATGACGGCCGCGCAGCTCGAGACGATTGTGCACCCCAACGAGTACTTTAAGCGGAGTTATTTGCTGAAGAACTTGAACAACTCATCATCATCAAAGCCAGCTGCTAATAGTGGCGAGGATGTCAAGATGGAAGGGTAATCGTACGCAAGTGTCTCACATCACATGTTGTTTCTTTTCTTCTCTAGGAGTCTGTCTCGGGAGTTTGCATTTCCATATGAGCTGTCTCGTGGCACAGACATACATACAACGCTTTTGTTTATTACACAAGAAGGAGAAACATACGACAGCAAGACAACACACCGAACGGGAACGGAGTTAGTTGTATGAGCTGATGGAGAGAGAGCTGAGAAGAAAGAGGGCGAGGCGAGACCCCGGGAACCGAACCCCCTTATCTGATGTTTTCCTTGAGGGGAGGGGAGGGTGTGTTGTGTTTTTGTGTGGATTAGCAAGCAACCAAGCAAGCAAGGGGATATACGCACGATAGCAAGCAAAGCAAGCAGTCACAGAAGTGGAATCATGGGTACGCAGCATGTACAGTTAGGTCTCCTGGTACTTTTACTTTTTGCATCTAATGAAGGATGATATTCAACCTTTCTTTGTGTCACGGGAATAGGGAGTAGGGAATATCTGCTTTTACATAATCACTCGTAAATCTTTGGTCCTGATTCCGTCCAATCCAAGCCGTCCCGCGAGTTTTGGTTTTGGTTTCTCTGATCATAAAGAGGAAAGAAACGCCTCTTTACCAAAAGCCTTTTGTTCTGTACCCTGTTTCGGCGGCTGATGAACGGGTTTAAAGTCAAGCCCGACAGGACGGAAAAACTACGTAGTAGGTATGCAGTTGGTTTGCTGGGTAGTTAGCGTGGAAGAGCAAAGCACCAGCTGGGAATAGAATGTGGGGGGGGGGGGGGGTCTAGGCCTTCTTTAATAAAAAGACTATCATGAGATTATCATATCATGTTTGTGATGTGGTTCGGGGAGAAGCCGATATGATATGATGGGAGGAAAGAGATAGGGGATAAAGAGGATGGAAGGTTCCACGCTGTTCTGGTTCACTGAGGGGATCGAGATATGCAGTTTCTGAGGGGAGAGGTAAGTGGAGGTGGAGGTGGTGGAGGGAGGGGGAGGGATGGTACCGTTGCTCAAGACCAGGCGAGAACACTTTACGGAGAACTACACGTATGTATGCAGTGAAATAAGACGACTATGAGATGGGATGGCTCCAATACACAGGCCAGAACATTGAGAGCCTCAACTCTGGGATGTGTAGGAATGGTCCCGTTACACTGGGTGAGAATACCGCGAGCATCAGAGCAGAACTCTGAAAGTGTAGGGATTCCGTGATACATGGCAAGAACACCGAGAGCCTCCGCGATGGAAGTTTTTGCTCCTAGAAGTGTAGTGTAGGGATGATTCCGCTACAGGGGCGGCCAGAACATCGAAAGCCTCAGAGCGAAGTTCTTGCTCTCGAGACTGTAGGAACGGTTCCGTAATGTACAGGCATTTGGTGTAAGGTCGCTCTCATGATCTTTTCTCGCGAGTTCATCCGGGAAAGCTCACAACAGCGAGCTGACATGCCGTAACTAGACGAGAACACCGAGGACTTGACATAAGAAGTTACCCCTTCGGGATGGGGCCGTGAGGAGCCTGGCAGGCTAAAACTGGGCGGGTTGTTACCGCTGTCACACAAGTCATCAGTCAGTCAGTTTGAACCAGAGGCGGCTGGCCGATTGGTCACTTGTTGGCCGGACCATATGATTGGCTTACTCTGTCACCTCAACAGAGTACCTATTTCTTCGAAAGCAAATTCCCCTCCTCCATGACACTTTCAGGTCACGAAAGAGTCGTCGAAACGGCGGATCGGCGGCGTTACTCAGTCCACTCGGTCAGTTTCCACCTTGACTGTTCACGTACGAAAAGAGATAAATCTAGATCGCAGCGCAAAACCCACGATCGGGATCATCCCGCTGGATGGTAAGTCATGCTTTGCTTTATCTTTCTTTGTTTCGATTACCGGGTAGGTAATTCAAGCAGTTTTCTTTCTTATGTTACTCACCGAACCTGCCCCGCGTTTGTCCCGAGGTACCGGTATCCTGGATACCTTTGTCACTGCTTCGTTGTTGTTTGTCAGCTTCTCCCCTTTTTCGATCCAGAAAACGGGGTGCGGTCGGTCGTGTCTGGGCGGAATTAGGGCCGTTTAAGACTCTGATTTGGGAAGGCAACATCTTATGATGTTTAGCTTTCTTGATTCCCACGATGGAAACATGGGAAGATTGGTAAAATGGTGGTATTTCCGCCGCTGGGCGCCAAGCTCCGTTTTTATGCTTGTAATGGAGAACCGGATCGAGATCGAGGTCGAGACTGACTGAGAAGCGCTATGCGAGTACGCAACAGATAGCGAGATAGACGGGAGAGGTGTTTTTGTTGCAGGGAGTGGGTGTTCCCAAAAGGAGTGAGCTGTGAGGTCGAGAACAAAAATGATGCCGTTCAGGAAGTCGTTATCCTAGTGATATCTCCATCTGTGTCGATCACAGATATTCAGGGTGCCGGTATTCGTAGTGACCTTGGAGCAACAGATCCTACAGACGCAGTGCATATTGCGGGTACGGCATTCTGGGCAAGGACCCTTTTCGTTTCCGCCGTCATTTTGCGTCAGGAACAAGCTCTGATCGACATCCGCGCATACATGTCATAGTTAATCAGGACGTTTCGGCGGCAGCGGCAGTAATGAGGTCATTTACGGCACTCGTTCGGGAAGGGGACTGGCTGGTCGGCGGCCCAACGGTTTGTGTCCCACTCAAGCTCACTCAATATGATTTTGCATTGGATATTTGAGATATATCCCCACTCGCAAGGGACACACACCACCGCAACACACTACATTACACTAGGTACGCAGTATTCGTACACTACCGGTACTGTTGAACCCTTTCTTTTCAAAGGATTGAACCCCTTCCCTTCCCTTCCGGAGGTGCTGCCGACCACCGAGAGTCACTGGAACATGAAGCATGACACGAACCCCCAGCTGCTGCCACTGTCTTGTCTTGCTTACCCCGGACGGAATGAAACGTCATAGGTGATGTCGGTGAGGAATGAACGGATAGGGGAGTGTACTCGCTTTCGCGACATCGTGCAAAGGCAGAAGAGACATTGGAGGAGGTGTGATATCATTTGTCTTTCCGAAGTCTTCAAAATTCGATATGACAATAGTCAGTGACTGACAATTAGTTGCATCTAGACCTACAGCTTTCAGATTGGGCGTGAACTAAGGTAAGAGTAAGTGTCTATGCCTAAAACATGAAGCTGTTTCTATTCCAAACCTCTTGCATATCAAGGCTGTGTTTTGTGCAGGCACTATTTTGTGTGCATATACCACGAAATCCGGGGGTCTTGTCCCTGAAGGGCAGTGTAGTCCTTTTTGATATAGAGCTGCAGTTGCTTCGACTTGTCTAAAGAGCTGTAAGACTTTCTCCAAGGTTCATTGCCGACTTGCAGCTATGGCTATTCTGACTTTGCATAAAGATACTTGTTTGTTTGGGGTAAGGTTGGTGAAGGTGGGTAGGATATGCATGCACACGCCCTAAAAAAGTTTGCTGTGTCTGCATAAGCTGCGGAGAATATCTCATTAATAGAAACATATAACTGCAAACCAGGGCCGCTTGCAGTATATTAGGTAGATAGTGTATGCAGAAAGCTTCGAAAATCCAGGGTGCAAGATGCAGAGCAGCAGGCATGTGGCAGTGTCGGTCCTGTCGGAGAAAAAAGTGAGCTCTCTGAAAAGCAAGCTGTTCGTGCGCACGATGAAACCTGGGGTCCAGAGCAACTTATTAGATACAGCTTTGGCTTAGGTTCCGACCAGAGCTTTATCCAATGGTATCGTGACAGCAACGCAAAAATCTCGTATGGGACTGCGGCAAGCAGCAACGGTAGCAAACATGGAATGGGGTTCTGGCCCCCGAATGGAGTCGCGTTGCGGGGGGAGCGGCCGGTCCAAGGAATCTAGCTTCTTGATTGCTCTGCGGTCCTGCAGATAATCTAGGACTTTTTCCTTTTGTTTTGAATCTGTCCAAACTGCATGACGGACCGAAGCCATCATAACATATGCAACTGCCAGGGACAAAAACAAGCAGCTGTCATGCATGGTGAAGATGGTATTCAGGTCAAGTTCAGAGATCGAAAAGTGCAAATATGCATTGTGTGGATGTATTCGTAGAGTGGTATGAATTCTAAGAGGGTATCGTCCGTACCAAAAAAATACGCAATTCCCAAACCTGATTGTGCGAATGTGCAGCTAGTGCAATTTTTTTCCTTAGCCAAACCAGAAATTATCTGATATCATGATTCCTATCCCAAGCAAATACCGAAACGCCGCGCTCAAAAATGACATATGACCGTGATAAGGGCCCTGCGCGAAGAAGAACCAGAAATCCTCCCTTGAGACCCAAATGACGCTGAAACACAATGAGGGGAGAAAACCGCTCATGTGAAAAGGTGTTTGTGTTGTTGCATCTGCCCCCCCCATGACGACTTCAGCCAGTTCGGTCTGAAGCATGTCGACGTCAGAGACTTGGCATTCAGACAGGGGGTAAAAGCGGCCCCGCCAATTGGTGGAAAAGACGTTGAGAAATGACGGACAATGTGTCGTCCAATAGCCTCGCAGCAAAGTGCTGCAAGTTGACGCACAATGATGATTAAGGTGCAGCACCTCCAGATGCGGGCAGTTACAAGCGCAGCCATTTCTATTGTCGGTTGCATCGTCGTTGTTGCCCTTCCCTGTCAATCGCTCCAAATAACGATCTCGATCTGGGGTCCTGGCGAGACCCTCGGGCCCCTCGAGACCCTCAGGACCCTGAACTCTGTTTTCTCGAGGAGATGCGAGGGGTGAGGTGGTGTCGAGTGTGTACCGCTGTATTTTCGTAAAGTTATTTTCGAAAAATGCCTCCATCAACGGCTGGTTGGCGTGGTGTGGTTGCACAACTGTCAAATGCCGTTCGCAGTGAAGCGGATCCTGGGGAAAAGCCGTTCCTGGATGGAGTTGCTGTGATGAACTCCCTTTTCGCGGGATTTCCTGTTCAAAAGCCGAAATATCTCCAATTATTGCATTTGTGTTGGATCCAGTGATGCAAAAAGCGCATTCGGCACGAAGAGCTGAGAGACCGAAGAAGCCCGTGGGGCCCGGTGATGCCGGTCGGTTGACGATGTACCGATAGATTGTATCTTAAGGTAGTTCTGGTAGTTGCTGTTTTCCGACTCCGATTCCGTGCTCCCAGATTTTCGTGATTTTTCGTCCTTGATCACTCGCCGGGATGCCCGAAGTTGGTGTCCAGATGGCTGCGAGTTCATGTGTAGCCGACCATCTTGGCGCAGCGTTTGCAGTAATAGATGTTTGTGCCGATTTGAACCATGCCGGAGGAGCTCGGGTCGTCGGTCGAAGTCACTTCCTCAGCGCGTGCGCATCTCAAGCAGCGGAGGACTGCCACCTGAACAGGTCGTTGTGAGGCGTCCATGCTGTGTCGAACGGAAGAGGCAGATCCAGTTGAGGAAAGATCCGAGTCTGAGGCGGAATAGGAAGAAGTCGAGGAGGAAGAGGAGGTGTAGGGAACGCTTGGTCTATGGGAAGACGACATGGTGTACATGTGTGGAACGGGAGTGGAACTGCGAGATGCGAATGTTGATGATCTGGATGACGCTATGCGAAGATCGATGTGGTGGTTGTCTGTTGAGGCCGGAGCCAAGTTGCAACCATCGACGACAATGTCAACAATTCCCTTTGAGAGCGTAGGTATGGATTGAACTCTTCAAAACAAAAAGGAGAAGTTTCGTAGAGGGGTGCAAGGCATTTATTGTTTCGTGAGGGAGCAAGCTGTGTGGGTAAAGGAGATGGACTGGGCCAGACCAAGACTTTATTCTGTGACCTAGGTCCAGCCAACAGGGAGACCTGGACTTGGTCCTATTTGGGGGGGGGGGGAGTGGGATCAAGCTTGGAGTCCGAAGCAAAAGGGCAAGGGGCAGGGGGTGTGGGCTTTTCCAGGCTCAGTGCGTCCCTCCTCCCCGTGAGACAGGAGCCGTCGCTCCAATGTACCAATTTGTATCAGACACCCACATTTCCGCACCCCGTTTGATGAATTTCTGTGCCGCCTTATTAACCTTGAATTCTGGTTATTCCCGTGGACTGTCGTCCATCAAGCCCATTTCCAATCTGAAAGGAATCATGATTATGAACCACGGCTCAATTGCTTTGAATGAGTTACACATCCGGATGTAGTACGTAGCTGGCCGACATTCTATAAGAGAACTCCTGTGTTTTCGTGTCCGTCGACACTGGAGTTGGAGAAGGTGTTCCAGCCTTATTTCCGTTCAGTCCAGATGTTGGAGTGTTTGAAGGATTGCGTGCTCAGACCGTCAGAGTCGGTTTGTTGCATAGTCTTATTATTGACAGAGGACAAAATCCAGAACCCAATGACGATCCACTCTTGAATTCTCGATCTAGACACGCAAGCCCAGTTCAACTGGGACTGTTGCAGCGACTTGGGTCCACGCCTCCACGCCCATCACTCCTTTTGCCTGGAAACCTTTTACTTGAGCACTCACGTGTGCCTAAAGTGGCTTCAATTAGCTAATGTCCGTCAAGCCCGTCAGGAGCCAAGCGAAAAATTACCAAATTGACGACAAATTCGAGGCTTGGGGAGCCTTGGAATAACTTCCGCCAAGACAAATCTGTCAAAGTTGTTAGTGGATCTCTGTGTGTCCTCGGCGTGCTCGCAGAGTTCTGGCCTTCTCTTCCACTCCTTCGCAGTGGCATTCGGCTGGTACTGTCAAGACAAGGCGAACTTCTGACAGCCTTCCAGTCCCGTCTAGTCGATACCTACCTTACAGTTGTGTTGTACGTGTGTCTTTTTTCTCTTTCTCGGCCTGATCCACACACGACTCGGTGCCCGAGCGCCCGAGCCTCCCCCATTCCAGCAATCAAAAGCTTCCCGTCTCAACTCTTTGAAACATTGACAATTTGGGCACCCCCACTTATCTCCAGGTTATGTTGAACTACATCCCAGCTGACTGGGAATTTCGACGATGATTGCGAGCACTATCTGTTGGAAAGGCTAAAATTATGTCCAACGAGGACCAGTAGATAACTGGCGATATGTATATGTGAGGTGGGTGCATTGCACTCGGCGATTGTTATCTTGCTTGCTTCTGGTGCGTTGTGTACCTCAAGAGTCAGTTTGATGCATATTCTGCACAGAAGTCGTCGCGGCCAGCGGGCTTTTACTTCCGCAATCCGCCCTTATCACGCAACCTTACCATCCATCTGGATCTTACGTTTGGAGTATTGCGACGTCTTATATCGATCCCAAGCAAAGGTCTCGATGTCAGTTGGCAGGTCATCAGATGAGCACACTGCAGTCATGAGCCGTTTAAGCCAACTGCCCATACCGCCCGCTGCTGAAAGTGACAAATATCCCTAGCGGGTTTGTACAGCGGGGTTTGTCGCCGGTCCTTGAGCCAACCTTATTTCCCCCACTCAGGCGGAACTGTTTCAACCTCGCAGACTCCACCCACAGAAAAAGCTCGTCATGCGCGAATCTGATCAATTGCATGGCATATATTGGCACGATCTGCGATCCGACAAGCACCTGAAAGCTCTCTGATACTGATAATATACTAGAGCTCCATGGCATCCATGTTCGCAAGCCTTTTGCCCCTCCAAAGCCAAGTTCACTGGTTCCGAGTGCGGGTGAACACAGACAGGAAACGCTGCTCTCATCGAGGACGGGAGGATGAGGGCATCATTGCAAGTGGCCAATGCTCTAGCCCTATCGGAGCTGCCCCGCCCGTTCCATCGGCCACTTTCCGTAGCAGGTGGACCGTGCTGCTGCCCAGATGCCGCCGAGCGAGGGGATGCGGAGTCTCGATGTTCGAGACCGATCGATTCGATCAGAACGCAGTCACTTTTCGAAAATATCAGAATCGTTCTATTTCCTCCTCCTCGCGTTCTGGAATGCACACGAAATCTCGTCGGATGATAGCCCAGCGCCGTTTTCCCGACTGTAACAACCCATTTTTTTCTAGCCAAGCCCACCGAGTAATCATCCTGACAAAGTCGTTGTCTTTTTTTAGTGATATCCATCCATTGCTTAGCAAATGTCTCTGCTGGCGACATCGGTCAACCGTCGCCAAGAATTCGCATGCAAGACATGGCGGTTCATCAGAACGTTCTGGCTGGCTTCAGTTGATGAAAGGGTCTTCCTGTACAACAAGCCGACAGTTATCGGTCCTCGTTGCCTGGGACGAAAAGGTAGACATGGCCAATACGCAATATGCATTCGACCGAGACAGCACTTGTCGGTAACCAGCATCCGGCATTGCAGCACGAAGAGAGACCTAGGCCTTCAGCGACCATGCAGGAAGGTCAGAGAGTCACACAGAAGAACAAAACCTTTCCTTCCAGGAACGGATATTAACCTGCAGTGGCTTGGCCTGGTTACATTCTAATGAGGCTGGCTAGTCAGAAAAACTCAGTAGGTATCATGCGGTCTCTTGCATGAGAAAACCCTTCTTGTCCAGTAAAAAGGGGGGTGAAGTGAATATGGTGATGAGTCGAGTTTCGAGTTGATGCACACGGCATCGAACCATCTGCATGTGAATTCGTCGTTGCTATCTAGTAAAAAAGGCGCACATGACAAGGAATCACAGACAATGCCCAAGACCAAGAGATACACAATCCGTCTCCTGTACCACCTTCATGACACTGGCCAACCGATTCTGTGTGGTGAACGGGAGATAAGCGCAGATTTCCACACCACCATCTTCCGGTCCCAAACTGCAGTGACCGCTATCAACTTTCTGCTACGTCTGGCTGATCGCAAAGTGAAAGCTCGGATGCCACTGGCTGCCTGTTCTTTCACCGTCCGTCAGGGGCAAGACGTGTCATCGAGATCGACACATCCCTGCTACCCAACCCGTGAACCC
This sequence comes from Podospora australis, assembly GCA_033296905.1. Taxonomy (NCBI): domain Eukaryota; kingdom Fungi; phylum Ascomycota; class Sordariomycetes; order Sordariales; family Podosporaceae; genus Podospora; species Podospora australis. Next base: position 74,494 of record MU864379.1, read on the forward strand.
ACCGGCTGGCGCATTCAGATCTCGATGAGAGGGGGATCTGCATTCACTCAAGTCCCATGGCAAAAACCACCTGTTTTCGACATATCGCATGCCAAATCTCGATGTGCTGTGTTTTGGGCTCCAACTATTTTATCAGTCGAACCAGTGGCTGCCACTCACACGTAGTGTTAAACAAAACTAGCAACGCATCCTCTCCCTTTAAATTACCCCGCGCAGCCCGCTCCGCCTGACTCGACCGAGCATTCGTTCTGATACGACGAGAGGGGAGGGTGTGTGAGAGCAGAGAGATCTTCATCCTCAACCGTTGAACACGACGCATTCGCACACACCACTTTTAAATTCTCGCCGTAACTCGAAGATCGAACTTGCCCATCTACATCGTAAAGAGACCGGGGAAGAATAGTTCCACATGAGCATCGAGAGTTGGGAGGCACGCACCGCACTTATGAACGGACATCGACCGAGCAGATGCCGTGTTGCCAGTCTTTACCCCAAGGAAACCAGTTATCGTGTGAGAGAAATATAACAACATCGAGATCCCCAGGATTCTCGGCAGCAGCAACAACCCTACAATCCTCCCACAACATAGTGACGGATTACTGCACAAAGGTAAGATCGCCATATAGGTAGGTAGGGCCTTCAAGTCGAACGGTTGTACCTCTACCGAAACTGCGGGTGTTCGGACTTGGGCAATTATGAGCTTTTTTTGGCTCCTCCAACCCATGGAGAAAGTCTGATAGAACGATATCACACCGAGAAGCTCACGACATCAAGGCGCGGACAAACTGCTCCCCGCCTCTTTTCCTCTTTCTTTCAGGAGTTTTGTGAATCATGAGAATATGGTCAGGGCAAGATGTGGCATTTTTATGGCGTTGGTCAACACACCATCCACCGACCCCTTAAACCGCCTTCTCCATTGTCCGGGGAACAAAGTAAACAAAGTAAACAAAACGCCATGGGAGGTTACCACACAAAGGCAGACACGCGTACCCGAAACGCCTCTCTTCCACATTCTTCTTTCGGTTAACCATTGCAACAATCGTGAAAAAAGATAAGGACATCGTATCAATGTCTCTTCAGGTTCTAGACCTGCTTTGACTAGGTAGCTTGCCTATGCAAACGAAAACTTAAAAGGTTCTTACTCCAATGAGAGACAGAAAACGAAACTGTACTACTTCTACTCCTACTACGTTGTAAAAAAAAAACAACTAGACCAAAAAGCTTAACACCACCGATCAACACACAAAACACCAGCAACCAACAGCCCCTCTGAAAAAAACAACCGGAAAACCAAAGCACACACACATACGCCCACGCATGGGAATAGTAAGAGGGAGAGAGGGCGAGAGAGGGACAGAGAAAAGTAAAACATTTCCACCCGTTAATTCCTGATTAAAATAACTTCTATGAGTGAGTTTGGAGCACCTGGCCACCACGGTGAGAGAGAGAGAGGGAAGCGGGTCGAGAGAGCGAGTGTGTTGTATGTTTAAGTTAACAAGATGAAAAGTCGCCTGACCACAAGACTCCACGCCAGACACACTTTGGTATTTCCTCCTATCCGCAACCTTTGCCAGTAAAGATCAATAATGGAAATAATAAAAGAGAAAACAAATCGAATCGGTGACTTTTGGCTGTGGCTGTGTTTGCGCGTGGTGTGTGTGAGAAAGTTGTTGGTGGCAGTTACGGTTTCGACAGAAGAACAGAAAACAAAAACAAAAGAAAAATGGCAGATGCGAGAGCTACTGAAAATGAGCAGCGGTGCGTCGGTGAGATTGAGCTATAGTAGATGGAATTTTGCTGAATGCGCCTGGAGCCAAAAAAAGAAGTTGTTCGTGTCGTCGTTAGTCGGGAAGGAGGTTGTCTGCGAGAGTTGCCCAGAATTGCCCGGAGTTGCCTTGAGATGGCTGCTCGGCTGAGATCTGAAAAGGTTCCGTGTCGAGTTCCAAGTGACTGTCGGCGAGCGGCGACTTAAAAGGGAACAGCCCAGTTATCCCACACTGGTAATCACATGACAATGCAGCAGCCACAACCGTCTTTCTTCTGTGGCGGGTCCTCGGGGGGGGGTTCTGGCACCCTAACCGTAGCTGGGGGTTGAGATTCTTTCCGTTCGTGCTGTTGCGGTTGTGGCTGCTGCTGCTGTTGCTGCGGGGGTGGTCCTGGCGTCCTTGGGCTTGGTAGGGGGCTCATTGTTTGCTTGTCTGAGATCCTCGGCATGGTCGAGTATGAATTCGACCTCCCGTTAAGTGAGGGGCTCTTCATTCCCGATTTCAACGGCCAGTCCGCTTGTTCGTCTTGCTGAGCATCCTTCTCGTTTTGGCTGTCGGGATGTCCGCCAGAATCCGGGGGCATGAGAAACCCTTCGTCGGTAAGCGGCCTAAACTCCTTGTCATAAATGTTCCCAAATTTGCCCTCCTTCTCCCATTTCTCCTGTGCTAATCGCCTGGCCACCGTCGGCAGAAGTTGCTGCTCAGGAGGCAGCCGAGGGTCAGGTCGATACGCAGAGACCATCCAAGGAGGTTCCCCTTCCATCGGCTTGCTGCTAGCAGAAAGCTCACGCTCGCCAGACCTCGTAGATGGTCGCGTGTTGCCTGCTCCACTGCTAGTCGAGTCCTTACTCGGCCCGCCGCGTGTCTTTGGTCGTCCGGGAGCCCCATTCGCGACCTTCGGTTTCCTAGTACCTGCGGGTTTCTTGGGCGAGGGGTTGGCCGGTTTACTACCGTGCCCAAATGATTGAGGGTTGTTTCCATCGCTGGTGGTTGGTTTGGGGAGGGTATTTCCGGTGCCGCTCCTTGCCCGTGTCCTCGGGTAGCTTATCGAGTCTTCACCGCCCGGGCTGCCATCTCGCTTGCGCGCCAGAAGGGTATCTCGCTCGATGTGCTCGCTTGGTATGGGTACTGGGCTGACTTTAGCCACAGGTATTCTGGACATGGTCTTCCCGCTAGTGGTGGACGTCCAATATCCATCACCCTCCTCAACAATCTCCTCGGGTCGTCTCAAATCCCAGGCAGGGATCGCGTTGAGATCGGGAGTCTTGGGTTCCGTCGTGGTTGCCCCCGAGTTCTTCCTAGATCTCGAGGCGCCGTGATCTGTACCGCCGATTGACCTCCCTGACCCGTTGAGTTTATCCTGACTTTGATCTCTCCTGGGCCTGTTTTGACTTTTCGACCTTGCTCTGTCCCTTTGTCGCGGTAGATAAATCCCAGCAGCTTGCAGTTCCTCGTTCTCGATTCTTGCTAACTTGTCTCTGTGGATCCACTTAGAATTGTCGTCCGCTTGAGAGTCAGGCGAGTCGTCTCTAGGTCCTCCACGCCGAGTGTCCTCATTTCGATCAACTTTTGCGGCACCAAAAGCGTCTGGGCCGTCCACAGAATTGGCATGATGACTTTTTACACTTCGAGGCTTCGAGTCCTTGATATGTTGCGATACGTAGGGCGGCTCGAAATTTCTGATCTTCATATCCGAATCTATGCCAGTCGCGTTCGTATGCGTCGAATTCCCATTCTGAGATGGCTGAGCCGTCTGGTGTGGTGGTGGGTAGCCGTGTTCGTCGTTTACAAACCGCTTGGCATCATGGAAAGCTTTCTGTGGAAAGAGAACGTTAGCACTGGTGCTTGCGTTCCCAAACCTGGAAAAATCCGAGGAGGGAACATGAATTTTAGGGAAAGCGAAGCTTTGCGTGCTTACCTCTGTTTCGCCCGAGACAGATAGCTCCCACGAGTAGCCGGTATCATGGGAATTAGCGGGAGGCGTAAACGTTGTTGCCGTCTGGGAAACAGCTGCCATATTTTCATCTGAAGGAGGCAACCGGGCGTAATCGGCGTCGGGGGACAAAACTACGATCTAGTCGATCAATTACTGACTCGTTTTTGGGCTGGAGAGAGTGCACAGCGCTGGCAAACAGCGCGTTTCAACCTGCAGCGCCAAAAAGTCGGGGCTCCTTTGATGCACTGGAAAGAGAGAATATCGTTGAGGCACGTTTGAGAATGATCGCACTTGACTGCCGGCGTGGATGCTTAGGTGCAAGTGTGTCTCTCGCTGCACCACCCAGCCTCTCCAGCGCAGGCCAAATTGGCCAACAGCTCGTCAAGTGCTCCGCAGTTGTTGTGTAATCCCCTCATTCAGCGCTGTCCGGTGATGCTAATTGTAAATATGGAGTAGATACGAATATCCAAGGCAAGTTATGCGTCGTAGTCGAATTCTGATGGTAATTGGTCGTCCGGGGAAATACTCCAAGAATCGCTCGCGCGTCGTCCTCGCCACAAAAGAAAAATAAAAAAAAGAAATACCGCGGGATTGCGGGCGTGTAGAGGTGTATGCGTGTATGCTGTGTGTTGTGGTTGGTGTTCCCAAAAGAACGTCGTTCGCCTCGTCGTCCAAAGGAGCACCGGACCACCTTGACAAACCGAGCTACCGCGACTGGGTAGGTAACTAGACTTTTTTGAGGATCCTGTCGTCTCTTTGCGGGTCTCGGAATTTTGTTTTCTCCCCCTTGTCCTCGTCACTTCGGCGAGGGCCACTCTCTACCGACGAATAACGGGGACGAAAAAAAAAATAAAAAAATCTCGTCGATAGTGTTGGTGTTGTGAGAGGGAGCTTTGCGGAGAGTAATCTGTTGATGCGACTTTTGCTGCGAAAACGGGAGTGGTGACGGGAGTGGTGACGGGAGTGGTGGACGTCAACTGGTGTTCAAAGAGGGGCATGCAAGCATCGAGAAGGTGCCTGCATACTTCTGCAGGACTAATTGATTCGCTTGGTGACGGGAGATGCAAAGTCCCAGTCAAAATCCACTCAATAATTGCTTACTGCATGTAGCTAAGGTAGGGGAGTCAAACAAGAAGCATCTACAGTCCGCTATCTACAAATGGGTGAATGGGTGAATGAATGGCGTTTGTCGGGGTTCTCTTCCAATGTTCCAGTCAATTCCAGTGTTGGTAGAGATGAACCCCGGAAAAGAAAAGGGGGCTCATTTACTCTACGGAATCGCTGGCTATTGGTCAATTAACAGAGAACCACCGGGGCTCCTCATCCACTCATTTTATGGGCTGGGTCCAAAGCATCAACGGCAATGTCCGTGTGTTGCAAAAACGGCTTCTTTATAAAAGTGTAAAGCAACTGCCGCTCGATTTCTCTTCGAAATTCGATGATCGCATGTTCTCAACTCCACTGATGATGGTACCATTAAAGATTTCGTTCTGAGAAGCTTCTGCTTGTGGAACTTTTCCACCGTCCCGGCATTGGCAAGCTGTAGTGGCTCGAAAGTGTCGTTTCAGACGACTATCACGACCCATTATACTCCAAGTTGCTTTTTATCGATAAACTGCCAGTATCCTTCTCTCGTGTGACATTGTATGCCTTTCTCAACCACCAATATCACGGTGATTGGCATGACGTTCAGATAGTGAACCCTTTCTTACAAAAGACAGCACCTCGTCTGAAGCGCTTCTCGTGGTCGGCCCCGCCACAATCAGGAAGACTCGATCGATGGCTTCTACCTCGACAAAGTCACCCAACGCTCGACGAACGAGGATAGTCTGCATCAGTGATACTCACAACTCCACCGTCAAACTACCAAAAGGGGACGTGTTGATCCATGCTGGAGACCTGACGAACCAGGGGAGCTACTCAGAGGTGAGGATCGGGCTATCCTGAACTTCTTCTTTTTTCCCTTCTCGGCTGATATCGAGTCACAGCTCTTCAGGACTATCCAATGGCTGGAAAAGGCGGATTTTGAAGCCAAGATTGTGATTGCTGGTACGTCGACACAGAACGACATTTCTACTTGAGAGATCCCCAACTAAGTGTCTCCAAAGGAAACCACGACATTACGCTGGATGCGGGCTTCTACGAGCAACACCAAGACGGGTTTCACAATCAGAAATCAGAGGATGCGGCCAAGTGCTTGTCCTTACTGACGTCGAGCCCTACCATTACGTACCTGTGCCACAGCTCAGCTACCGTTCGTCTGACAGACCCCAAAGGACCTGGGACCGAGTTCACAGTTTTCGGGTCTCCTTATAGTCCAAGGGTGGGCTTGTGGGCATTCAGTTATGATCGAGAGGAAACGCTTGATCCCTCCAAACCGAACCCCGTCACAAGTTCAGGGCCACGGACAACAGATCTTTGGGCTGCCATTCCACACAATACCGACATTCTCGTCACCCACACGCCACCGCATGGCCATTGTGACAACTCGCTCGGATGTCATGAGTTACAGAGAATGCTTTCGGAAATCCGTCCTCGACTTCATGTCTGCGGCCACGTACATCATGGAAGAGGCGCGAAGCGCATCAGATGGGGTGCAAAGGAAACCGAGGACGGCTATGTTGAAGCTGGGGTAGAAACTTGGGAGGATCCATATCCCGATCCGAAGTCATTGAAGATCAGTTTGGTAGATCTCACGGCACGTGGTGGGAAACGGGCACTCGACTTTCAAGATCCGACACTACGCGAAGACAAGTCCCATCACGCGGACAGAGCTGGTTCGCCGGATCTAATGCCACGGATCTCAAGCCGATCGGCCCCTCAAACAGCGGTTGACCAAGGAACTCCTCAGCTACCCGAGCGGGCCGAGCCCAACACCCGCCTCGGGCCTTCCCGCACTCCAGTTCTTAGTCAACTAGCTGCCGAAGAGACCGCAACACTCGGTCATCGGCCACAGGGACAAGGCCGCCGAGAAACCTGTGTTGTCAACTGTGCAATCGCGGCAACCAGCTGGCCTCATTCTGGTGGGAAGCGATTCCACAAACCGATCGTGGTGGACTTGGACTTGCCCGTGGCCGGCACTTGATCAAGCCAGCTTCCCTTTGCATGGACAGATGGTTGGATAATGCTTGTGAACACTCAGAGCATGACTAGGTAGTCTGGGGAGGACAAATCCGGTTATATCGACCCATAGCAGCTTACTGATGCCGGGTTACAAGACAGGCATGCTTTCGGCTGGACTACGGCGCATCCCGGGTGGCATAGGGACCACATAGACTGCTACTTCACAACTTGGCTGCTCTGCTGTGAAGCGAGAGCTCTGGACCTTGATTTCCGCCGATGCTAGATTCCCCGGAGCGGATCAGCAACATCGTCACCAGCTAATTGTTGTGCACTCAGGCTGCTAGCATGCTCAAGTCTGCCCATACGCGCAACCACATGAAGAACATCTCGACGTCATCGAGGGCATATGATGCTAGGTTATGCAAGGACAACAGACGTGGCAGCTGCCATCGCATCGCCATCAGGACGAACTCAAAGACCCCTCAAAGGCTCATCAGACGGATGACGCGCACTTCATTTGCTGACGGCAATTCAGTGGAACTGTCCCAATTACGGGTCCTCCCGACTACTAGATGTCTCGTGCATACACCCTAACCTCCCGAGGTGCAGAACAGGCGTGTGTCCATGTGACCTCCTTGTCTGCGGAATGACCCCCGGTCCTCCGCGAGGCTCACGTGCGCTTGGCAGGCGACTTTTGGTCCTGACATGGTATCTTCTGTATGGCTCTTCTGAAGAATTACCCACGAAGAACCTCTCTGCTCTTGGGGTCCCCCGGCATATGGCCGGCTGAAGCAGGCAGACATCGCCGAAGTGAGATTAAGCAGACACAGACCCCTGATACCAAGTCAAGACGAACCTGGCCTGGAAGAGAATGGGACCCTCGGGGTTTTACATGGACCCATGGCCATTGATGTCAGCCGTAGCCTGCTTTGTATGTACGTACTGCCGCCTTACTGCTGCAAGCCCACTAGCTTCGAGGGCGTGTTCATGGTCAGCTTTGCCAACATCCCAACTTCGATCCATAGGGAGCAGTCAGCAGTCACGGGTTCGAGACTTCACGAGTGCTTACATATTGACCAATCAGCTTTCAACAGAAATGTGAACCTTCCCAGTACTACTCACTCATCAATTTTCCGATCATCGTCTTCACCCTCTCTCAGTCCCTCGTACAGAAGCGGGCTCTTCGCAGCAGTACGAAAATTCTACCAATCGGAGGGAAACAAAGACCTCCCACACAGCTGCTATGTTCTACCACGGGACGGTGATGGCTGACAGCGCTTCCAGACTCGTCGCGAACCAGTCATTCTACCAGAGCCTTCCCATATCACGGCAGGGCGGGGGTGAAGAAATGCGGAAAGCACGGGTTCTTGGAGTGTCTTGTACTACACACTACTATCCGGGAGTAAAATCTTTCCTCTCCGCCGCTTCTTCGAACTGCTGCACGACACTTGGGCCATTTCTCTCGTGGGGTTCAGTTTACCAGCTACTAGTAACAAACAATATGGAAACCTTCTGTAGTATGAGAGTGATGTTAACAGTTTTTGGAATGCTCGAGACCATACTCCAATCCACGATGGAGTAGATACGGACTAGTTCTGGGCTTATTCTTGTGGGTGCTTTTCTGAAGTTCTCAGCGCTGATAATTATAGAGATTTATAAGACACAGCCCTTTCGACTACTGCAAATTCAAGACATCAAGCCGGGCTCCCTACATATAGTAGGATGGATTGGGTCGAATCCGAAGGGGCTATGTAGCAATGGGTGACAGAATGCATACAGAATGAGGATGGTAGCCAAGCAAGCAGCTGGAAGCTCAGTGCTCACCGCCACGAGGTCAACGGTAGGCGGCGGCAGATCGGACCTTTGCAAAATCGGTTGCTCAAACCCCGCTGAGGAACAGCCGTCCCGCCCCCGTTAGTTTGCTGTCCCCGTCTCTCCCGTATCCAACGCCAAGAGAAATTCATGCCTGAGGGACCTTGTTAGGTTGGGTCATCACAAACTACCTACCGATACGTGATAGAAGGCACACTCGTCGTAGCGGGCACATGCAGGGAACGTTGTCCCTTGACATTGTGATTTCGTGCTTCTGAACATATCCCCCAATACACTGATGGTTTTGAGAGACGATGCTACTCCGCACAATATGAGTTCTTTGCTTTCGTGGTAGAGGCGGACAAGCGGTTGCGGGCGGGCTGTTGAGGAGGGGTACAGTCTCGTGGGTTGGCGGGGTAAAAGGGTTGATGGATGCTCCCTTAGGTAAACCAACCCTGGTCTGGCCTTGGCTGGCCTTGTCTGTCACAGAAGCTGTAGGTCTCCTGAGCATTGCAGGAAAGTCAAGCGACCATCAGAGAAGCAGCCTGGTCTTTTTTAAAAATGTGAATATTGATATCGTGGAGACTGACAGGTGCCTCTCAGTTACTGGGTATCGACAAGATATTTAGGTCGAATGATGTTGGTGTTATATCCATAAAGCAGGATCCAGAACTTGCTTTTACAGCTGATCGTCAGTCGAGCACTTTGCGGGCATCTGGCTTCCGTCTCCTGACAGCGGGCACACCCGCAGCTGGAAGAAGCAACACCAGAGAGGAAAAGGAAGTCGCAGTGTTCGATCGGCTGCGTTCCCCTGGGCACATCCGCGGGCAATGACCCCCCCACCCCCGCGTCCACCGAGACTAAGCCAAGTTCGACGTTGAGATGCCGCTACTTCGTTACCATCTGCGAGTTCCAGAAAGATCAGGGGTAGTGATTGGCAGCCAGCCAAGAGGGGCACCAGTTTCCCCCACTATGTACTCGCTCCCCTCCAACCACATCGTCAAGTTTTTGTGTGATGTCCTATCAGAATCTGGGGAGAGGGGCTCTTGTCACAGCGACACAATCCGCCCGTCGCCCAGTGAGGGGCATTGCTCTGGAGATGATCGGGTGGATAGGAAAGGCTATTCTTCCCTAAAGCTTTCGCATCATTCATTCAAAATCTGCGCTTAACCTGTCTTGGCCGAGACCTTCTGCTTGGTTGCTGCCCCGCGCTGCATGAGGTGGCGGCAACGAGGAAGAAGCGGTTCGTCAACGAGGCTCACCGTCAGTTTTCGAACCAGTCCAATCATTGCGACTGTTTGAGCAAGCGGTGATGCCGGCCATGGTGGTGGTGGTGGTGATGATGGTGGTAAGATGGTGTGGTGTGCCTTGCGGAAAGGTGAGCACAGGATATCCGGTGTGGATGGGACACACACCGCCCACAGGTTCTTGAAGCTTTACAAGAAGCCAACGCCTCGTACCTGCGTTCGGTTTGTGAACCAGAACTGTAAAGTGGTTGGTTGGCGGTGGGCTGGGCGGAAGTTCTGAAAGAGGCTGTTGGACGTTGCGCCTCAACGCCCAAATACAGTAGGAAGCACAACAGAGAGCACAGCCAAAACTAGCCCGATGTTCGTGCAACATGAGAAGCAAAACCTCCTCCTTGATGGGTGTGCTGCAGACGTGACTTCTCCATCGTCACACAGAAGGGCAGCGGGACCTTGCGGCAAGTCGTTACCGTCCAATCCTGAGAGACATGGCTAAAATGCGGGCGCGACTGGCGGCCGGACGAACTTGACAAGAGGAGAATCATTTCTGATATTTGACGAGAAACTCCTGGGAGACCAATTGGCTGGTCTTATGCTATCCCACACCAGCTCTGGTTCGTCAATGAGAGTCTTTTACTTATCACGTCGGGCCCTCTCCTCTCTCTTGCCTCACTTTCGGGGAACTGGGCGCTCGATGAGTGGCAGATAGCCTTAGGGGTTGGATGCCAGAGCGGCTTCGGCTTCGGGAGTTATTGTCATGTCTCCTGCAGGGCATTGCCGTGAAAGAGGAATGGCTCACCAGAGTCCACATACTTGCAGCCAAGTCGCCTCGCAGCAGAGGCCATCCTAGGCTCTGATGCGTTGGCTCACGACTCCTGAAAAGTGCAGAGTCAGGTTCGTCCCGTCTCGAGGTGCCATGCAGCACCATTCTTCAGCGCAAAAGCACGGCTGCACAAAGTTGACAGGTCAAAAGTCAATCCCATGGCAGAAGACCGACACGACATCGCACGGCAGTTGAAGATGCAGATATTCCCATACAACTGGAATCCCAAAAATAAGGACACGGGATGGCTGAGGTCTCGTATGAGCGGTTCGATAGCGCAGCGGGGTTGTGTAAGTTGTCTTGTATGTGCCCCGCCAGCGTGGAGCGAGCCACTGCAGCACCCACTCAGCAGCAACGCCCAACACCCACGCATTGACTCGAGGGAGACAGCTCGTGATCAAGAAGATGCTAGGATGGCAGCTTCTTATTAGTAGAGACGAACGACATGTTCGTGGCAAAGCTAGTGTTATATGGGACCAAACGTGAACCTTACCAGAGCAGCGGCGCCAGGAACAAGATGGCTGCTCAAAGAAGGAAGTTGGGAGCCCACGCGATAGAGGAAAATGTCGCCAACTCAACGCGAAGGCGGAATGCGCTGGCAGATTCGGGATTCCGGTTGTGCTTAATATCGTTAATTCATTATGTCATGGTCGAGGCTGACTGGCCGATGAAGGATTGCTTCGGCCAACCGACTGGAATGAGTGCTCGTCTTCGCCTCATTCTGCATCGAGTTGCCGAAAAGGATGACTGTCGGACGGTCTTGGTGCCGACCAGTCCTGATGCTCCTGTTGATGAATTTACGGAAACTCTGAAAATAATTCCGCAGAGAAGAAGGTAAGGGAGGACAATGAGAGAGAACTCGGTCGTTGTCGGGCAACGAGGTCGGACTGAGAAGAGACTCACCGCCTGTTGCTGCTTGGTTATCCTGCAGCAGTAGGTATGCATGAAACGCTCGCGTCGCTGCTCTTGTTCATCATGAATCGTTTCGAGGAGATTGCTGCGCCCATCAAAAGGTTGCGTCACAGGGAGAGAATGAATAATCAATCCCCCCCCAGCATTGACGGAATGCGTGTTGCCTGCACTTTTTCATACCGTTCCCAGAATTCAATTCAGGATTCAGTTTGATGACGACAAAGACAATCCGACGAGTTAGTACCAGGAAAGCCAATTTGGAAGTCCCGTCGGTACCTGAAAAAAAAAAAAGCAGCCTAAGCCACTCGTTGCGGATTAAGCAGTCGCCACAGACACCGACTGGATGGAAAACTTCCTCAGGCACCGATTTAGAGGCCTTCGTTTGCCACCATAGCCACCGATCCAAGGCCGTTCTGGACCTTATGAGCACCTCAACCTGGAAGTGTTGAGTGCTTTGGTAATACATACGTTACCAGCTGTGCTGTAGTTCGTAAAAGTTTCTTTTGGGATTTCGTAGGAGTCATAACTCCATATTCGCCTCGAGAATTCGTCAATGGGAATTTCATTCGCGATATTTGCACCAAGGGGCAAGTTGGTTGCGAATGCCCATGTGGCTCACCGGGCGCTGGTCGGAATTGTTCCTTTGCTTCCAATACATTGTGGGAGGCCGCTTGCCCCGGCGCGGTCGGCCGTTACCCAGACCGTTGTAAATGGTAGGTTGTGGTGAGTTGCGTGTCGTTGATCTTGTAAGCCGTGAGTAGTGGACGAGTGGATTCTGCTGGGGTTTTGAAGGGCTGAAATTCGAGAACCATGGGGCATGAGGTGGCCGCAAGGAGAGACCTGCTGGTGTTTGCAGTACGAAAATTTTACTTCGTACAGCGCAAGGAGCTGAATGAACTCCAGCTGCGGTCTCTTTCTCAGCTTTCATAAGTGAGGCCTGCATTTCATTGATCCCCTCAGTTACCGCCAAACTCAGAGCTCGCAACGAGTGCTGCCAAGGGCCGAGTCCCAACTGAGACAGCTGCATCGTTAGCGGCAGAAGCGAGGAAGAGAAAAAAACGCTGCCCGTGAGCTGACAGTGGAAGCCGACAGAAGAGAAGGGAGCTCCGCGAGGAACCTGCACCTATCGCAAAGGAACGGCGGATGTGGTCAACAGCCTAGTCCCAAGTAGGAAATTCTGGCACTTGCAAAGCCAATCAACGGTTTCTTCACAGACCCACTTTTCGATCGTTCCCTTCCACTCCTCCCCACAGTCTCCACATTCTCCCGCATCGTCGTCGTCCAGACGCCCCCCCTCGTCCAGTCCCACCGCCCTGTCTGACTGTTGGAGGGGAAAGGGAAGGGAACGACGCATTTCTGTTAACGGTCTGGGTTCTCTCTTTCTCTCTCGTCTTTTTGTCGTTGCCCCTCAAGTCCCCAATTGCTTCTTGATTTCCCTTCGGATTCACGGGGACCCGGGATATAGCCATCCGATCTTGTTTTATCTCGTTGCATTTTTCGTTCTATTGCCCGTCTGTTTGCCCAGGTTGTTAAGCGGTGGAAGAGAGACCTAACGGACCCTTGACATAATACACGGTACATCGAATACTTACCTTACCTATTCCCCCTCATCCGCCGTGGCCGCTCAACCCGCGCCATCTCGTCCAAAGACCTGACCCATCCCACCCACCCACTCGTGGACGGTTGCAGGTGATCTCATCAGACGTTCCCTTCTCTCGCATCACCTTACAACACGCACGACAAGCGAGCAAGCAAGCAAGCAAGCAAGCAAGCAAGCAAGCAAGTCCCCAGAACCACTCAACCAGGTCGGTATTTTGGGCTGGCCCTGAACAATCTCGACCTTATTTTCTTTTCTCTCGGCAGTACTAGAGCCACAACAACAACAACAACAACAACAACAAGGAACGGGGTCTTTTTTTTGCCATCGCGATAGCCACGACTGACCAGGGAGCCGAGGACTTGGGGACAACAAAAATCCACTTTCAGCGAAGCGTGTTCTGTCCATTTCACCCCACGACACAGACACAGACAGCAACGGGTTGCTTGGTGCTGGGTTGTTCAGTGGTGCTCCACCATCCCCCCTCTGCTGCAGCTGCTCTCGTCGTCCCATATACAACCCATACATACCGCCCACATCCCAACACCGCTTCTCCTGGCCCTCTTTGGTCCCATTTCACCCCGCTCGCTGTTGCACCACCTTTTTCACTCTTACAAACCCCCAAAACAGCGCATTTTGTTTTTCTTTGTTGTTTTTCTTTTCCCTTTCGAGGCAATTGTAGAAGAGAGAGCAAATCCCACCCCCCCAAAGGAGCCTCCTTCCATTCCTCATTGCCGCATACGCCTCCCTGCATAATACACCACCTCACGCTCCTTCTTGCCGGAGCCGAGCATCACCGCCTCCGATGCAATAGACGCCCCGTGTCGACAGCCGACTGCTGCCTCTTGCACACCGCGCTCATCAAGGTCGACATCAGATACGCTAAACCCCCGCTCAGTCTTCTTAACTCTCCTCGAAGTACAGCAACCCATCCGAATCGTCTATCGTGGACCAAATCTGTGTGACAGACAGCTGCTGCTTCTCTGAAGGAACAGTACTTGTGCCCTGTCTCCACTACAGTCCTGCATCATGAGCGATCTCCCACCAGATCCGTGGAAGACCCTGGGTGTCGACAAGGCTGCAGACAAGTCCGAGATCCGAACTGCATACAGAAAACTTGTGCTTAAGTGCCATCCCGACAAGGTGCAAGACGCTACGCTCAAGGCTCAGAAGCAGGAAGAATTTCAAAAGGTTCAAGAGGCGTGGGAGTTGCTCAACGATGATGCCAAACTGGCAAAGTACGAAGACCAGCTTAGGAAGTCGCAACAGGCATCCTTGAAGACGGCGGCCAATACTTCTGTTCCCCGTAGCACCCCAACCAAAGCTCGGTATGAGTACGATATCCGGACTGCCGAACCGCCATCATCGAGGTACAAGAGTAGCTACGCATCTCCCAACAAGTACAACTCGGCATCTCCCCATACCCGGTCACACGAAGAGGTGCCTACTTCACGTGCTTACCCGTATGAGGACGTTGACAAGCACGCTCGTCGCACGGCAAGCTATGAAAAGCCGCCCAAGCGTGATGACGAGAAGCGCGAGAAGGAAGAGCGGAGACGCCAGAGGAGAGAAGAGGAAGAACTTGCCAGATTCAAGGAGAAAGAGAGAGAGCGGCAGAGAGAACTTGAGCGGGAAAAGGAAAGGGAGCGGGAGCGGGAAGCTCGCAGAGCTGAGAAGAAGAAGTATGAGCGACTGGACAAGGAGCGTGACAGGGAGCGTCGCCGAGATACCGAGGATAAGTCTCGCCGTCACAACAAGCCCTACGTAGAACCTTACGCCGAATATGCCGACTTCCAAATGGATGAGCCCTATGCGGGAGATGAGGCGTACCTTACTTCGTCTCGGTCAGACAAGAAGAACCGTTCTTCCAGCAAGAAGTATGATGAGCCTCGCGAGCGAGAACGGGAACGAGACCGTGAGCGGGAGCGGGAGCGCGACAAATCGGCTTCACGTCGGGCCAAGTCACCACATGTAAATGTGATTGAGGTGCCGACCGAGCAGAAACACCTCGAACACTTCCAGCACGCTGCGAGCTACATCTCGCGAGCTGGTGGTTCTGTGCCTAAGGAGGCTCCCGCTTTCTGGAAGTCCCAAACTCCACCAGACTCATTCATGATTCCCGTTGCGCCAACACCGCCTCCCGCCGATCCTGAAGAGGATTCCATTCTACGAGCGGCAAGGCGTGCGGCCCGCCGCCCCTCTCATGAAGCCTCGAGGTCCAAGGAGAAGCTCACCAAGTACGAGATTGACCCGAGTCCTAAGGGCCGGCCAATTCCCAATTTGACGAAATCGTACAGCACACCGGCTCCTCCGCCTGAGTCCCCTCCCCGGGTTTCTCGGACCAACACCACGCCGCATGATGTGAGTTATGATCGTATCGTTCCGATCCTCTCGCGCAATCAAACCTGGGCCGCCGGAGGTGTTGTCACCGACCGCCGAGCTGCAGACTATGAGGATTACTACGAGTCTGACGAGGACCGCCGGCACCGACGGAGTCGCCGCGCGCGGTCCCCCGTAGTCGAAACAACTCATCACTACAAGGTTGAGGGAGGCAAGTCGTCGAGGTTGGACAAATACGCCTACAGCGGCTCGCCGACTTCTTCCAGGAAGTACGCACATGACGTCGTGGATGGTCATTCACCGACTACATACGGTGGCTTCAAAGTGAAGGAGTCCAAGAGTTACGGTCCGGCCGATGTCAAGTACGCCGAGTACCCCCCAGCAGCGACGGCTTCGTACACCTACCCACCTCACGGTGATAGTTATCCGGTCGCGGCTTGACTTGTGGATGCGTCTCACGATGCATATCTGCAGTTTTCTTTCTATAATCCTAATGACGGAAATACGCATCTGCTCACTCTTGAGCAAGGCAAGCATTTGATGGGTTTTGTCATTTTCTGGGCACTGGGTTATTGTAGGCTATGGAGTCTGTTGGTCGGCATCTCGGTTCTCTACTCTTTTCTGAACGAACAGCCTCTTCACGAAGAAATCAACAGCAACGAACCAGGTGTATCTTTCTTGCTACCACCGCCAACTTACCATCCCCACACGACTGATGGATTGATGAAAGGGTCGAATGAAGATGAACGGATGGGGGAGAGCGATGGATGGACATGAATGACAGCACACGGCATGGCAACTTACCACATACGGTCACTGCCTATGACAACTTTACGTCGACATGAAACGAAATCTGAGATGAGGGTTATATTTTTGGGTTCTGTTATCTCTTTCTGGGCCATTTCTTCATTTTTTTCGCCTTTTGTTCTTGGGGGATTTCCATTTATTAACCCTTAGCATCACCGACATGTACTTATGACTCGAGGAAGGAGGATATCCTAGCCACACACATAAACCAACAACAACGAAACTCATACCACATACTTTTTACGCTTCTCATTCTGTTTCTTCTTTTTTTTACATGATGCAGTTGGGGGGAAATGCGATGTGGAAGTTCGGCGGTTGATGATGTCATTTGTTTTATGGAATCTGGTCAAAGACGTTTTGGTGATTAATGATTGTCAAGATCTCTCTTTGGCCTTGTCTCCTTTTCTTTGCGAAGAAAAGGGGATGCTGGGAGGAAAGGAATTTTAGGAAGGGGGAAACACAACCTTGTTGAGGGACGAAGGTGGAAATGGGAGGGAGGAAATACTGATAGGAATGGGATGGGATAGCATGGGTTGAGATGGACATTGGGAGGGACAAGAACTGTTGAATGGATGGATGGAGGAATAGGATGGATGGAAAATGGGCATTGGAACGCTTTTTTAACTTCTATCTTCTTTTTATCTTCAGCTTTGTTCTTCTCACTCTTCTTTCCCCCATATTTTAATCCAAGGTCTCTCTTGTCTTTTTCTTCTAAAGCTCATTTGGATCACGAAAATTTGATGAAGCACTTTACAGACACATGCACAAAGAGTTACAGAAAGAGAAAGGATATCACAGGGTCCGATGATGGCTGTTGATAGTCGAATGAAATGCTGTTATGAGAATCTAGATGATGAAGTACCTCAATCCTCGCTCTTGTTTGAAAACCTCTAAAGTGGCCACTTATCTGCTACGTTGAAACTGTTGAGTATGAAGAATTCAAAATTGGTACTTTCCCAGACTGGTTGTTAATGGAAACCACCAAATACCTAACAACTGCATGACCAAGCAGTAGATAGAGATGTACTTTACGTTGACAAGGCTCTGTTCGATTCGTAGTTGGGGCCGTATGATGCCCTCAAGGCGGACACATACAGAGTGCATCAAGACAAGAAAGAGTATAAACGCATTAGATAGCTGCCTGACATACTTCAGGCGTTTCTATTTCAGGCAAATCACAAAGAATGCATGCCCGCGCCTCTCTTGATTATATACAGAGCATTCAGAAGCCAATTGTCCTCGTCATCTTTACAGCCACCGGGCTATGCTAGGTACTTGAAATAGGCTTCGAATTATTCCCCCCTCCCGTTTACACTTTTACTATATCTCTCTTGGGTATCACCATTCTATGTACGGGCAGCGCCTCAAACAGGGCCACCCAATATTCACACCCAGACTGGATTTCTCATGTGCAGTATTTTGACCCCTACAAATCTTTATTTAAACGAGAACGTAAAGAGAGCAAATCTGTAGAAAGAGCAAAGGTGATTAGCAAGGCTGTGACAACAAGTAAACATAGAGGATGAGGGTTAAGCAAGACTTACCACGCTCAGTCCCAGTATCATACTACACCAGAAGCACACATTATTCAGCGTCTTCTTGCCCCTGATCCACTTCGTCCTCTGCAGCATGACGATGGGCAGCTGCAGCATCTGACACACAAATCCATACCCCCGCAGCTTCTTGGTGATGCACGCCATGACGATCTCGTGACCGATGGCGCTGATGAGGAAGGTAATGACGGTCGCACTGGATTTCCCAATGTACGGCCGACTTACGCTGTAGACGTGTCTCCGTAAAAAGCTGTACACGGGCACGTTCCACTCGCGCGAGAACTCCATCCAGTCGGTGCTGTTCCACCAGTCGCTGTAGAAGTGGCGGTCGGCGAAGTGGGTGATTTCTGAGAAGGCGCCGAGGACGTACTCGAAGATGACGAGGAAGACGAGGAGGAAGGTCAGCATGAAGGGAAACAAAAGCCAGGAGATGGTTTCTGCAAGAATAAGGAGGACCTCGAGGCCGGTGAGCGGGGAGTCGGGGGTGCGGAGGGAAGGGTCGAGGCGTAGCGAGGCGTCGGTTAGGGCGGGGAGGATGAATTCCTCCGAGATTATTGTGAGAAGGAAGATGCAGCCGAAGGTGGCGGCGATTTTGGAGAGGAGGTTCTGCCAGTCGATCTTGTCGGTGCGGGGGTATTCGATCTCGTAGCAGAGCGTGGGGCAGCAGAGGAAGTCGAGGTAGTTCCACCAGGTGAGGTTGGCCGGGTAGGTGATGTTGCCGATGGGGCTGGTTAGCTCGCGGGCGAGGTCTTCGCGCAGTTGGGCGATTTCGTCTGCGACTTCGTCGGTGTCTGTGTCTGATTTCTCGACTTTGCCGTTCAACTTGCCCTTGCCTCCGGCGCGCTTGGGGCTGGCCACGGTGCCCATCGGGTTGTCAGGGGTAGGGTAAAGATAGGCTGGCGCCCTGGAGGCTGTGGATGGGTCGTCGAGGGCGTGAAGTCGCTTTTCTGTCTCGCTCAGATGGCCGTTGTAGAAGGCGTACGAGTGCATCTTCATGAGCAAGACCATGGTGTGAAGCAATAGGAATACCTGTGCTGTCCAGGTCCAGTCCAACAGGAAGGGAACGGCGATCCAGAGAGCAAGCCACAAGACCTGGTATATGCTCATAATTGCCATCCCTCCCTGGGACCATGACATGGCGCCCCCCATAGGGGCATGGCGGAATATCCTGTGAAGTGGGAGGGAGATGGCAGTCGTGGCAACCATCAGGAAATCCGCAATGGCCAGATGCCAGAGCTTGACGGTGAATAGGCTCCATATCTGTACGCGCATTGGGGACCCTGTGTCCTTGATGTTGCGCAGCATGGTGGTGATGGCCATGATGGCCAGACCGATCCAGAATAGGTTGAAGAAGCCATGGAAGTCTCGGTAGTCGCTGCTGGGGTCGAAGTGGGATACACGGCTCGCATATTCGATGGTCGGGAAGATGCGACGACGTTGCTCTGCGCGGACCTGCTTTCGCGCCGAGGAGAGAGACTTGACGGATGGGAGCGCATCGACCGGGATGGGTGTTGAACGACCGCTGGGGTGCGACAGCACAACGGTTAGAAGAGAGCTCAGTGACTGTTGAGTTCCAGAACCGGAGCTTACCTGGTCATCCCCGTGGAGGACCCAGCGGCATTGGCGATAGGTTCGAGTGTGCCATTTGGTTCGGAAATGTTGGTGATTTGTGATAGTTGCGAATGGATTGGCTTCCGGGGCCGGGGCCGCAGGATGCGATCTCCAGTCCCGTCTGAGAGGTCGGCCGAAGACGTGGTTGACATGATTCCGACTGACTGAGAGCAGCTGCAGCCACGATCAGATTTTGGCACAACCACACCTCCCACCTAAGCAGCCAAAGTTCTTTTTTTCCCCTTCCAGGCAGGGAAATCTGGAAGTCAAACTTGACGGAGATTCCGCAGATTTCCAGATCCGGAAGTCCTGACTCCTGAGCTTGTCATTCAACGACGAGAGGGGACTGTTGGATGAGTTGCACGTACTGACATACGCTGGGAAGGCAATTAATTCAATTTCCGTGCTTGGCAGTCATTGATTTTCCAGAAAAAAAAGACGTTGAAAAGAAAAGAAGACTCATTCGGTTACACAGATAAAAAAAAATGACAGAGATCATTCGCAATCGATATATCTTACTACAACCAGCTTGTGCCTCTTTTTTCTCTTACCTCGCTCTCCTGAAATCCGAATCTGTTGGTTTTGTCCATCTCAGTGCATCCCAGGTATTCGTAACGCGCCTCGGCAGGCGTCAGCGCTCTGGAAATAGCTACGTCACCGCCACGTGACTTTCCAGGGTCTAAGACACTTGAGTCTCTCTGCGCTGCCGAGAACCCGAATTCTGCATCCACTCTGTGATCCTTTGGAGAGGTGATCCTCAACTGCAACTGGCTTCAGAGCAGACTTTTCCCCTGACTCTTGTTGAAAGAGGCTCCCATTATATCAGCCATCGGCATAGTATTGCGCGGCAAGACTAGGTTACAAATAGTGGAAGAACGAATATTCGTACAGGCATATATCTCCAGGGGAAATTCAGGTTCGGCTTTCGTCGCTGTCAGCCCTGGACGGGACGAGCCGCTTTCTTTCAATTGCACATGTTCCTTGAAAAGATCCCTTCCCTCCACCTCCCTTATCAGCGAGCTCTTATCTCTTCATACCTCCATGGTCGATTAATCGTTCATGTCGTTGATATAGAACAATGTATCGACCTCGTGGGGGTGTCTCGCCCTTTTATTTTTGTATCCAGTCTGAATTTTGGGAGACAAAGCCACTCGTGGCATCCCGAGCCGGACCAAAATGCCCTCCTACCTACCGAGTGCGGACATCCGGGTTCAGCGGCACACTCTATGTTCTGCCCTTGTAGGCCAAGGAATCTCCAGGCGAGCCGCATACTTGTACTGCAGCGTCTTTTCCTCTTTTGTGGGAGTACCTCGACGTCGTAGTACGAGGCGGAGGGCGTTGCATCACGCCTCGAACACAGGGAGGCTGTGGTCTCAACATGGCAGTACAGACGTGTCATGGAAAAACAGGTTGATGCCTCGTACAGTTTCTGGGCAAATTTTTTTTTTTCGCGCATACTGGTGCTGCCGTCAGACTGCTACCCACAAACTCAAGAGATTGTGGTAGTAGGATGGAGGTGAAGGTGCAGCGGCCAGCCAATTGCCATCAAGAACGGTCCATCGTGGTGTTGCGGGGCCAAACGAGGGGCTGCATTTTGAGTGCATTTGGTTTCTGGTCCTCCTATTCGTATCCTTGCCCAGGCTGTTCCCCGTTCCTCATTCTCGACAATCCGTCCGTTGCTAGGTTCTCCCACAATCCTTCTCAAAAGACACATTTTGTGGTGCTGTCGGGCCGTGCACTGCGTACAGATAGGAACCTACGATCTGTGTGACCGAACAGGGGAAATGCCCGATGACGGAGCAAGTTCTGAGCGGGCTATCCTGGAGCCCAGAGATAAGACTTCCTTCCTCTGAGGGACCGACGACCTACATGCAGATCTCCTGCTCAAACCTAAGAACTGCCCTGCGTATGAAACTGTGCTGCAGTCAGCACTCTGCATGCTGGGTATTACCTATCTGTTGCCTACGGTGTAGTCTGCGTCGATGCAGTAATGCGGCTAGTGTACCTACATGACCTATGTATGTGCATTCGGTTCCTCTGCTCGATACGAAGTACGAAGTATGTAAAATAAACTCTGCTTCAAGATACAACCGCAAATGTGTATGGAATGCCTTGCTCTACCACATATGTATGTAAGCAGCCAACCAGTGGAAGGGAAACCTTTTTATCCAAGGAGTGTTGGTCGTACCAGGAAGCCTGTTTGTCCACATTGTTCTCAAGTCTGTCTCGGAGTCTCGAAGCTCACCAACAGAAACCTTGCTTGGTCTTTGATCGTAGATGAACAATGCGCTTCATGGCATCATATGCACCGACGGCCCTTTTTTTCTTGGTTCTGATCGGTCACCAAAGGGTCTCATGATCCGTTGTATGACGGTCTGAAGCCCCACTGGGTTGAGACCAAAGCAGAACCTCTTCGGCCTATGGTAATTCGGCTGTCTTGAAGAGAGTTACACATGAGGGCTTTTGTATCTAGAGAAACATCAAATCCAAATGCGTCCTGAAAAATAACCGATTGCCTTGCCGTGCCGTCGCTATCACCCAATGCCATGGCCTCGCCTCCGACCCGTGCCCCTGGATCAAGAGTCATAAAGCGCTGCACCTGTTACTCGCAGTTGGCTTGTCTCTGTCTCGAAAGAGAAAAACACCAACACCTGGTAATCTCACTGACTACTGGTACCGCATCACTTCCGAAATCAACGTTACCTCGACGAACCCATCTCGATATCCCGGAAGCTGCAACTGCAAGCCGCATACTGCACGAATAGAAGCTCCTGTCCCAAGGTACTAAATATTGAAAAAGTGGAGAGTGGAGATCACGACCGTTCCCTTCTCGATTCTCGATCCTCTTTTCCCCCCAGGGGGTTCCAGCTAAGATCCCACGCCAACCACGGGCAGCAGGTCACAAGCGCATGTCTTGTGCACACTTCTTTGCGCAGCAAAAGCCGGGGCTTACGACTTGTCGAGGAAGACGTACGGGAATTCAATCCTCCCAGTCCCCCGTTCTGGAGACGATCCACCGTTCCCTTTGGAAGGGACTTGCTGTCCGGGGTTCCGGACCAGACCCCGTTATCAAATCGAAATTCCTTCCGCTCAGGTGGTCCCGTGAATGAGACTACCCCCCCCCCCGTCATACCGAGATTGCTGGACCCCGAGCGACCCCAGATAATACTAATTTCTCGCCGGTTACTTCGTACCTATCAGCAGAGAGGGTGCTGCTGTAAAGATACATCCCGTCCCCCAAGTTGGACAGAAGAAACCACCAACCACCTTTCTCGAACCAGGAGCTCCGTATCTCTGACCACACGTCGGCCCACATCGCATTGTGCAGAGGGAGAGAGTCAGTGAACAACTTTCCATCTGCATTTCAGTCGCTTCTGCAGGCAACCTACCTACCCTCCAGGGTCCCTGTGGTTGGTTGTCCGTCGGGGGAAGGAGCAAAAAGAGTCCAGGTACGCAGAGTTACGCATTCTTTTGCCCCACCTATCTATCGCCCACTGAAAAGTGCGCCGACCCAACCCAGTCCCCGGGCGGTTCAAGTCACCTCCATCTCACTCAAGTCTCAAAGTCACTCGATGCTTGGATGCTTGCTCGGGGGGAGGGGGCACGGTCAGCCACACAAACTGCACTACCTACCTACCCTGGGATCCGCAACAGCAGAGTGAGTGTCACGGCCACGCCGCTCCGCTGACTGCCCTGTGTGTGAGGGTTCCACGGTCCAGGTCCCCCAACATCCCGCACGCTCGCTCGCTGGTGTCCGCCGAGTGCGCTGACTTTTGACCCGAACCAAGCGACAAGCCATGGCTTCGCGGCCACCACCTCATCTTGACCCTGCATCCTTCTCTTCGGTTCCGTCTGGATTCCAGTCTTCCTCCGACCGACGTGGCGACATCTCGAGCCATCATGGTAGCTTCATTGACGCTGCGGCTTCGATAGCTGCCGCCGAGGTTCTCAACAAGCGCAATGCCCACGCAAATTCCGCTGTCGACATTGCTGCTTCCTCGAATTCACCTTACCCTCCTACTTTCACCTCCGCGCCTACGGCACTGGACCACCTAGACTATTCTATGAATGTCACGTCCATGTCAGATGCTTCGCACCGTTTATCCTCCAGTCCAGTTCAATTCCGCTCTCACACTATCGCACCGTCGCCTCCCCTTCCGCACCCGCCGCGAGCGTCTTCTCCCTCGCCTACTTCCTCGACACAGGGACCGTCCCCAATCTCGAGTTACGCTCCTCGATCGCCTTATCAACCGTCGCAACTTGGAGGCACCGCCTTACGGTTACAGACTGAGTTCCGTGCACCATCTTACCAAAACTCCGAGATTCTCAACGGCTTCACAACGCCACACAAGACGGCGAAGCGACCGAACCTTTCCCTCCACCACAAGACCTCGGCCTCCTCGTTACACCCACTCTCGAGGACACCGAGTCTGAAAACCGGAGGTCTATCCGGTGCCTTTGGTTCTGCATCGGCAGCCAGCTCAACCGTCGCAAGCCCGGTAATCTCCGCGATGGGTGACGTTACGCCCTTACCGTCTCCATTGCTGTCCTCGCATTCACCAGGGCCATGGAAGAAGCTGGGCCGTCACCTCTCTCCCGAGACACCAACATTTTCCTCTGCAACGATCGATAATGCCTTGGGCGCACATCCCGGGGACGAATCCCACACAGCAACGCCAACAAGGGTTGTGAAAAAAAGTTATGGGGGGCTGACGTCCGGTCATGCGCCGACAGGGGCACCTGGTGGAAGTCAAGATGTTGAACACCTTCCGAAACCGCAATCGCATACGAGGAATCGGAGTATCAGCGAATACAAGCCAGATCCCATGCTGATACCCAAACGCATGTCAACGGTGTCCGGGACGCGAGTTAAGGGCGACGTTTCGAACTTATCTGACGGTCACATGCGCCGCGAACCACACTTATCTGAGTCTAGAGGTTTGACTCCCGTGGAAAAACCACCCACCCCACCACCGAGCGAATCCTCACTGAGCGCGGCAGACTCGTCGTCAGTAAGGGGCTCCGATATCAGTACCGGTGGAAAACAACAACCCCCACCCGCCGAGTATTTCGAGGCATATGGTAGATATGATAGGAAAAGGCGACGCTGGCTCGCTGTTAAGATGCTAGGTCAAGGCACTTTCAGTCGGGTCGTGCTCGCTACGAGCCAGGTTTCCTCGTCATTATCCGACGACGAAGACTCTCCGAACGGCGGATTTCCTACCACAGACCCACCGACGAAGCTTGAGCGAAGCTCGCTCGTGGCTGTCAAGATTTGCGAGCATGGCCCACTTGGGGGCGCATCTGAGGATCGAATCGAAATGAGCCTAAAACGAGAGCTCGAGATCATGCGGGCCATAC
The DNA here is from genome assembly GCA_033296905.1 of Podospora australis. Taxonomy (NCBI): domain Eukaryota; kingdom Fungi; phylum Ascomycota; class Sordariomycetes; order Sordariales; family Podosporaceae; genus Podospora; species Podospora australis. The sequence goes on from MU864379.1 coordinate 99,319, forward strand.
GCCATCCGTCGCTGGTAAACTTGAAGGCTTGGAGTATAGAACCGTCGCGCGCAATTCTCGTACTCAGCTATTACCCCGGCGGAGATCTTTTCGATGTTGCTAGTCGACACCGAAACCTTCTCCGCCCCTCTCTTCTGCGTCGCATATTTGCCGAATTGGTTGGCGCAGTAAGCTATCTCCACGACCAGAGAATTGTACATAGAGACATAAAACTCGAGAGTGAGTTCTTCCCATTAGCTTCACGCTTTGTCTTACGTTTCCTGCGAGCTCCACTCTGACCTGCGTATCCAGACGTCATGGTCAACCTCACGCCAGCAGAATTGCAAACGACATCCACAGACTGGATGACATATCCCTATTCTGTGATTACCTTGGGAGATTTAGGCCTGTCGCGCCACGTTGCCGACGACGAGAAACTCGAAACTAGGTGTGGGTCTGACGATTATGCCGCACCTGAAGTGATCATGGGCCAACCGTATGATGGCCGTGCTATCGATGCTTGGTCACTGGGTGTCCTCCTCTACGCTTTGCTCGAGGGCAGGCTGCCGTTTGACCCACCGCCCGGCGTCGGCGATTATGCCATGCAAATGCGGATGCGTAGCCGGACTAGTCATCGCATCGCCCGCGTGGAGTGGCGATGGATCGAGTTCGGTGCCGCCGAGGGGGAGGACGGGGAGGGGGATCACGAAGCGGATTTTGCGAAATTTGACGCCAAGGGCCTCCGAGGCGCCATGGAAGTTGTCGAAGGACTGCTCAAGCGCGCAAGGAGTCGCTGGCCTTTGACCAAAGTAGCCCAGATGGAGTGGGTATCGGACGCCATTCAGATCGCGGGTGGGATCAAGTTTAGAGAGGAGGAAGAGGGCGAGGAGGTGTTATGAAAGACTTGAAAGATGACGCCACTTTGAGATAGAGATACCCAACTAGTATGACAAGGGGTTCGGTTGGGTTTGGGATTGGGTTGTTTTTTTCTTTTAAGAGATTATCGGGGTGAGTGGACATGGAAAAGAGGATGCGGAACAGGGAAAGGGGGAGATTTGGGCAAACCGTCTAACAACCTCTTATAAGATGGTTGCAGCGCTTTCACCTTTACCACGGAACTTCCTTTCATTGCTTTTCTTTTTCGTTTTGTTATCCCTTTTTTGCCCTTTGCTTATTTCTTCTTTTGTTTCTTCTTCTTCTTCCTTCCAGCGATGGATACTTGTTTTAAAAGAACCCTAAAAAGTTACACAGCAGAACTTGCTTTGCTTTACTTGCTGTGTTGGTTTTACTGATTAGTTACATCCTGGTTGCTCTTCTTCTCGGGTCTAACCGGCTACACAGAAGGGGAATCCTTATGATTATTCGGCTCCCCAAGGGCGATGGCCTATAGGGAAGCCAAGCAGAAGAGAGCTTCGAGATGGAGTCAGTACCGGGGGGGTGATATCATCTCCCTCGCTACGCAGTCAGCTGCTCATCTGAGGGTTTACAGAGACTCCAAACCAAGTTTCTACACAGATGCAAGACACTAGATAAAATTGGGGACCTTTTCGAGGCCATACCAATGTCTTGAGACTAGAAATATCAGCAATGAACGATACCTATGCTTTCACATCACGGAGAGACTACTGGAAGACAGTCACACCATGTCGCGAGAAGGGCGCGCCTGTTACTGGCTGGGGCCTTGTGCATATTTCGGTGACCATAGGAACGGTTCGAGCCGGTCATAGGGACACTGGAACGGCCCACCCCGGATTTTCAGTCCGATGGCGGATGCTTGTTCGCTGTGAACCCCGGGGTCCCCGACAGAGCCGGTCCATGATGTGGATCTCCCGAATATTGCTGGGTTGACCCGTTGGAGGTTTCAGTGAAACGGTCGCCATGGTTTGGATGGGAAGCTTGTCTCTTGAACGAGGTGGATAGTGCTGAGATGGCACCAGAAGTTAGTTTCATAAGAGACATATGTACATTGAATTGCGGATCACTACGAATATGACCACTTTCCAGTGTCCAAATCCCCAGCTCCCTGGCTCCTAGTCTAAGGCTGAAGAAAGTTGACTCCATTCTCAGTGTCTGAGCTTCTTGAACTCAGCTCCCGAGGTCCCCAAGGAGCCAATCACTGAGCTTCTATTGCAACGCTGCTAATTGCTGGCGGGAGCTCTTGTGCGGGGATCCCTGCCAGTGTCCCTGTGACCGTCACAGCGTCACAGCTCACCCCACGACTCAGCGGTCAACATGGGAAATTTTAGCTCCGACTTCGCCCAAAAGTTCGGTTCACCCCCCTCGGACAACACATTATACATAATTTTTTTCTTCCATAGCCAGAGAGGTTGAAAGAAAGGGGTCAATTGAACTCGTCGTTAGTTGTCCCGGAGGAATCAGTTGATTTCTTCTTTCCTCTCCTTCGGCTGCTTTTGGTCCCTTCTCGTTTATTGTCTTGTTTCGCAGGCCATCGAGGTTCTTCGTCATGCTTCCGTCTCTTTGGAAAGCCGGGGCCCCCAGAGCTCTGGCTACCAGCCGGGCTCTGCCTGTGAGGAACCAGCTGTATGTGTTCGCCTGTCCCTTCGTATAACTCTTAGAGAGCTGGCAACGGGTCTCTACCTATGGGAAGATCACGAAACTCACCATATCTCATTTTCTAGCCGTTCGCTCACCACCACCCCTCGCCGTTATGCCGATGAGAAGGTCCAGCTCAACAGGGTGTCGGCCACCATCACACAGCCCAAGTCCCAGGGCGCTTCCCAGGCCATGCTCTACGCGACCGGTCTATCAGAGGCCGACATGTCGAAGCCCCAGGTCGGTATCTCGTCCGTCTGGTACGATGGCAACCCTTGCAACATGCACCTTCTCGACCTCTCGGGGCTTGTCCGCGACAGCATCCAGAAGGCGGGCCTCGTCCCCATGCGCTTCAACACCATCGGTGTCTCGGACGGTATCAGCATGGGTACCACGGGTATGCGCTACAGCTTGCAGAGCAGAGAGATCATCGCCGACAGCATCGAGACCGTCATGAACGGACAGTGGTATGACGCCAACGTCTCGCTTCCCGGCTGCGACAAGAACATGCCCGGTGTGTTGATCGCCATGGGCAGAGTCAACCGCCCCAGTTTGATGGTGTACGGCGGCACCATCAAGCCCGGCTGCAACATGAAGGGCGAGCCCATCGACATTGTCAGCGCTTTCCAGGCCTACGGCCAGTACCTCACCGGCGAGATCGACGAGAAGCAGCGCTTCGACATCATCCGCAACGCCTGCCCCGGTGGCGGCGCCTGCGGTGGCATGTACACCGCCAACACCATGGCCACCGCCATCGAGACCCTCGGCATGACCCTTCCCGGCTCTTCCAGCAACCCCGCCGAGGACCCCAGCAAGAAGGCCGAGTGCGAGTCCGTCGGCGAGGCCGTCAAGACCATGCTCCGCGAGGACATCCGCCCCCGCGACGTCCTGACCCGCCAGGCCTTCGAGAACGCCATGATCGTCACCACCATCCTCGGCGGCAGCACCAACGCCGTGCTCCACCTGATCGCCATTGCCGACTCCGTGGGCATCAAGCTCACTATTGACGACTTCCAGGCCGTGTCCGACAGAACCCCCTTCCTGGCCGACCTCAAGCCCTCCGGCAAGTATGTCATGGAGGACCTCTGCAAGATCGGCGGCACCCCGTCGCTCCTCAAGTTCCTCCTCAAGGAGGGCATCATCGACGGCTCCGGAATCACCGTTACGGGCAAGACCATGAAGCAGAACGTCGAGGCCTTCCCCGACTTCCCCACCGGTCAGGAGATCATCCGCCCCCTGAGCAACCCCATCAAGCGCACCGGCCACATCCAAATCCTCCGCGGCACCATGGCCCCCGGCGGCTGCGTTGGCAAGATCACCGGCAAGGAGGGTCTTCGCTTCGAGGGCAAGGCCAAGGTTTATGATTACGAGGACGGCTTCATCGAGGCCCTCGAGCGCGGCGAGATTAAGCAGGGCGAGAAGACTGTCGTCATCATCCGCTACGAAGGCCCCAAGGGCGGTCCCGGCATGCCCGAGATGCTCAAGCCCAGCAGCGCCATCATGGGCGCTGGTCTCGGCAAGGATGTCGCGCTCATCACCGACGGTCGCTTCTCCGGCGGCAGCCACGGTTTCCTGATCGGCCACGTTGTTCCCGAGGCCATGGAGGGTGGTCCCATCGCCCTTGTCCAGGACGGCGACAACATTATCATCGATGCTGAGAAGCGCGTCTTGGACCTTATGGTCTCGGAGGAGGAGCTTGCTGCGAGAAGAAAGGTCTGGAAGGCTCCTGAGCCCAAGGCCACCCGCGGTACCCTCCGCAAGTACGCCCAGCTGGTCAAGGATGCCAGCCACGGCTGCGTGACTGATGCTTAAAGCAATCAATCTTTTGACTTGATCTCTCGGATGGAAACTTTCTTGCAACATTTTTTTATGTACATATATGTCTTTTGTTTTTGTATTTGGGGGAGGGGGCATTGGAATCCTTTCAAAATCAGGGCGCTTTTGTTGGAAGTTGGGAGGAAGGGAGGATGGCGGTGTGGTGCAAAAACGATTATACCAGGTTAGCTGTCAGTTGTAGATGCCTAATCAACCTCTTTTCACTTGTCAGTTTAGTCATGAGCTGTCCCTTCAGTACCTATGTTTATTGGAGAGATCAAGACTTGTTAATGCTGGTGTATTCTTTGGTATCATGATATTAAGACTTGGTCCACCCTTTTGTGTCCAGCCTGCAAAATGCAATAAAAATATGATGCCCCCCCTCCTTGAAAATGATTGCCTTCCAAGCAAAATATCCCACCCTTCCACTCTATTATTTTTCTTTCTCCATTTTCTGCTCTTTTTGTTCCTATCTCCTTCTCTTACCCCAAGCCTCCACAAAAGCCTTCTTATCCTTCAACGTCAAACCAACCCTCTTCGCCCTCCCCAACCTGGCCAGCGCCTCCGCTACCCCGTCCAACAACTGCTGTTCTTCAGCCGTGATACTTTCTTCCCCCGGATTCCTAATCAGGTCTTCATGCGCGTGCGCCGAAACCCCGTTGACGGCCTTGGTGGTATTCCGCATCCCCTCGGCAATGCGCACTCTAATGCAGTGCGTCGGGCGCCCTAGTAACTTCCAGAGAAACCCTCCCCAGACCCCGGGGACGGGGGTAGTGATATCGGGCGGGGTATACCGCAGACTTACCGGGAAGATCTGCGCGTCGACGGGGACCGTTAGGAGGGATGGGCTGAGCGGGAGGATTCCTTTGCCGTTTGTCGTGCCGCTTTCGGGGAAGACGGCGATGACTCTCTCTGGGTATTCTCTCAGTAGAGCGCGGAGATCGGTAAGGTTTTCTGATGGGCCGGAAACGGGGGAAGGACGAAGAGCGGCAAGGATGGCTTGGAGGAGGGAGATGCGGCGGACTTTGCGGGTGCCGGGGTAGCTGGCTACAAAGATGGGGTCGAAGACTGCGGCTAGATACAAAGCGTCGATGGGGGAGGTGAAGTTTGCCGCGATGACGGAGCCGGGGTGCGGGACGCGGTTGCGGGGTTGTTGAGATAAAGAGCCGCGCTTTACGCCGTCGAGCTGGAGGTCGACCCACCAGATCCCGGGGATGGCGAGGTAGAGCCACAGCAAAAGTTTGCGGGCGACGCCGGGGAGGATGGGGAGGAGAGGGAAGAGGAGGATGGAATAGGCGAGGAAGATGGGGAGGCGGAGGGTGAAGATGACGGTGTTGAAGATTGTTGAGGGGATGGAGGAGGGAGAGGAGGTGGGGAGGAAGGGGGATATTCCTGAGCCTGTGGTACGGAGGGGGTTAGTATGGGGAATAGGAGGGGGGGTAGGGGAAGAAGGTGTACCTCTGTCGCGGAATTGGGAGAATTTCTCCATGGTTCTGGTTGGTTTGGGCGGGCGCAAGTTGGTGTTGGTGTTGGTGTTGGTCCTGTGGTCGAATGGGAGGGCTACAAAGAAAGAGAGAGCAGCAACAGCTGGTTTTGTTGTCTGGATTCAGGCAATGAAGGGTCTTTTGCAGGATGATTACTGCAGCATCTGTATGGACAAATAAAACCAGGTAAGGTGTTCTATTGTCTGGACTAATGCAGGTTGAGGCTGACGTCGTTGCTTCAAGATGGGGCTGTCCCTGCAGCTATCGCTGGCTTCTTTTTGGGAGTTCGTACACACACACGTGGAGTCGCAGCAAAAGCCCTGGAACTTCTGTGCCAATCTGCATGTGATGGATGGGGAATGGGGAAAAATGCGGTCCATTCAAGAACGGGATGGTCGGATGTTGCATCGGGAAGTTAGTGAAGCAACAACCCTAACCCTTGGGTATCCACCCCCGTTCCCGGCTTCAAGCGAAATCGGTCTGGAGGAAGTCTAGAAGACCCGCCGCCCCTTGGTTCCCCCTCCCCCGCCACCTTCTTTGGTTGGCATCGGCGGCAAGTGAAAAAGATCGGGTTGGAAAGGGAGGCATTTTACCGAGGGGATTCAAGAACCACCAGCAGAAAAGATTATTCCAGTGGTGCACAGTGGGAGACAATTCTAAATTCTTGGGGTTTCTTCAGGGCACTTGCACAGCAGTCCACATTCTTCAACGTGGTAGTGCTGTGTGTCGGATACAGTACAGGGCGGGCAGCGGATGTGGCACGATCTGGATTTATCTCTCTCACTCTCTCTCTACAAAGTCACCTCTCCCTTAACTAAAAGAAACAGGAAAATATGGCGGTGATGGAGTCTGCTGGCGGGGAGCGGTGAGTGAAACTCTTCGAAACGGACCAATCGAGAGTGCAGCCAGCAAATACGGCTAGGGGAGAAAAAGCCCTCTTGACCCCTCTCGTAGACCATGGTGGAATCGCACCTTGAGTTTCGCTCGCTCTGCTACCTTTTTGTCCCGAGCTTGCGTGGGTTTCTGCATGCCTTGGTCGGTTGCAGCGGTGATTTTCCTCTTTTTTTTTTTTTTTTTTTTCATTTTTTTTTTTTTCACTCCGTACACGAGTTAACACGTAGACACCTCTCCATATACTTTTCCATACCATGACAAGACGAAGATATGGTGCACCTGGTTCCCATGTCGTCGTCCAACGCAATGGATTCGGCCATGGATGAGGTCGACCCACAAAACTCCACCATCCCATTGGTCCCATTGGACGCTTTTCGTTGCCCCGGTGAAGTAAACAAGCCCTCGAGCTTCACGCCTTCTGCGCTACACCAATTGAGGAGAAGAGCAGTCGAACGTTTCAGGGAAGACCCGCCAAACGAAAACACAACGACGTCGCCGCGAGCCTCAACAGCATCTGGAGCATTGTTGCTCTCCTCCTTTTACCTGCTCCGTCACCTTATTCTCCCGCGCATGGGCAATCTGAACATGGACGGCGCCTCGGAGAATGCGGTATGTCACATTTCCCATCGGATGTTCCCCGCTCCGTCTCTGTCTCTGCCTCTGTAAAATCCACGATATGCTTCCTGGCCCAGGTACCTTACTTATGCGCCGCTTGCTTGTAGAATTTCCGATCGGGCATTCGCGCCCCGCGAGTCCATACCACATCGTCGACCATAACTGCGATGACCCTCACGTCGGGGACTCACACGTCGGGGACCCTCCAGGAAATCACCAATTCCGAACATAATGCCCGCGCCCATGCGACCGGGACGAAGCGCACATATACTGGAGCAAGTACGTTGCACTTCGTCACCGTCCTCTTGTCCTCGCTACCGCCGCCGCCGCCGCCAATGATTGATCGCATCATGTCGCTAACTCTTTCTCTTTTCTCCTCTCCTCTGCAGTTCCATTACCCGAACCCAAAACCCGAAAGACGCTGGCCGACCGAGGTGGAGAGCCTATCCCGAAGTCGCAACTTCCTTCAGCCGGACCGAATGCAGCGGCCCGGCTGGGCATTAAGCCCACTTCGATTGCCAACTTAGCGACGGTACGTCTTCCTCTTGCAGCGGGTTTTGTCTGTTCTCACGCCCACCGCCATCACACGTCAGTCACATCGGTCGCAACATGTCGGAGGGTGATCAGTCCGGGTGGAAACGCCTCCGAAGCTGTTGTTCCGAGACACACCTCCGCCGTTGTACAAACGATTGTAGCTCAGGAATCCAGCCGATTGGGCGCCTGCATGATCATGTACTTTCGTTCATCTTCTCCCCTGCACTGTCTCTAACCTCGGTTCTTTATTAGACCCATCACCCCCCCGCTGCTGCGAATTCTTCAAGACCGGCCTCAGCTATACCAGGAGCTTCACGCCATGCCCCCACAGCCAACTTTGGTAAGAGCGTGGGACCCGGAAGTCGTCCGCCGATATCCTCGAGAGCTCCAACGTCAACGGGTTTTCATCAGGGGTCGACTACCGGAACACGAGGAGCGTCACGCCAACGACCAGCGACATCGATGGGGAACCGACGAGGAGAGGACGATGCAGGGCAGCAAGGACAGCCGGTGCAGCAGGCACCCCAGGCACCACAACAAAGTAGGAACATCTCTCCTTCTTTTCAACGTCAATCTAGCAAACAGGAAGCCCAAAAGTTGCGGCGGGCCCACTCGGAACAGTCTTCCACGAGCCATAGGCGGCAAGTCAGCCAGGATGCTACCAATCTAACCCAGCGGATGGCAAATCTGTCCATCAATGGCCAACCGGACGACAATGGTAATCCTAGTGGAGATCAAGTGATGTCTAAAGGGGGCCAGGACCTTGTATCTCTTCTTGTTCCACCGGATGCGCACACGCAGCCAGGTTCAGTCCTCCAAACCCGCCGAGAGGAAGCATCCAGTTCAGACCCTTTCGGGCCAGCTGACTCTCGGAACCCATCCATTGCCACGCCAGCTAAACCACCGCAACTTCACAAGGCGGCTGCTGCAATGAACAAGATGGGCACGGTTGTCAGGAGTATGGCTCAAACCCCTTGCTCGCCATCCAAGTCATCATCTCCTACCAAGCGATTATTCTTGACAAAAGACTCAAACCTAACAATGTTCACAGGTTGGGACGTCGACGGCCGGCTCAGCGAGTTCGAAACCCAGTTCAAGGTCATGAAAGAGGCGTTCGACAGCACTCTGACGGACAGGAAAGCCATGGAGGATATGATTGATTTTGCGAAACAAAGGGGTACGTGTATTTGAGGCACACTGTGATGGGCGAGGACACTAACTGGATTCTGCAGCGACCGAACTTGAACGAGACAAGCAACAGCTACGGGAAACTAACCATCAGCTTGAATCCCACTTCGAGTCTATGCGCCAGGAAAATTACCAACTGCAAAAAGAAAAGCAGCAGCTAATGCTCCAATTCGAAGCCGAACAGACGAAACACGGGTACGAATTGCAGGGCAAGGAGGCAGAACAGCAACGGGCAGTGGACAGCCTGAAAGCGCAATTTTCCGCCGAGGTCCAGCAGATGAAACAGGAACACCAGCATGCACTCGAGTCATTGGAAAGGCAATACCAGCGACGGTCAAAGGATGAAAAGGAGCAGCAGGCCAAGGAAATCGAAGAGCTACGGAAGAGGCTAGGAGCGGAACAGCAAGATATGAACCTTGTTGTAAAGAAAAAGGAGCAAGAAATCGAAGAGCTAAGGTCGCAGGTCGAATCTTTGAAGTTGGGTATGGACCGGGAACACAGGGTGAAGGAGGCTCTCCAGCAACAAGTCACCGAAATGGCGACAACCAACATGACACTGGAAAGCGGGTCGAGGGCTTTGCGGGCAAAGATTGAGTTTTTGGAGTCTGGGAGCAAGCAACAATCCGACGCTTTTGCCGATATGGAAGCTCGTCTTCAGGAGGCACTGCGGGTTGCGGAGGAAGCTCGTGAAAAGCTGATCAAGGAGGAGACGGAGCGCCGCGTTCTCTTCAACAAATACCAGGAACTCAAGGGAAATATTCGCGTCATGTGCAGAGTTCGCCCCGTCCTGAACCCCGCAGAAGGCGACGCAGCCGCAATTGCATTCCCTGACCAAAAGACCTCGGCGCAAATCGAAGTGACTGGTTCCGAGGAGCGAACGAGTATCGGAACTGTCAGCCGCAAGGTCTTGCCCTTCGAATTCGACCGCGTGTTCTCCCCGGCTGTCCGAAACGACAAGGTTTTTGACGAGATCTCGCAACTGGTGCAGAGTGCTCTCGATGGCTACAACGTCTGCATTTTCTGCTATGGACAAACTGGGTCCGGCAAGACATATACCATGTCGTCCCCGGACGGCATGATTCCACGGGCCACCCACATGATCTACGAGACGGTGACCAAGTTGAGGGAGAAGTCTTGGACCTACACCATGGAGGGCAGCTTTGTGGAGGTGTACAACGAGGAACTCCGCGATTTGCTGACACCAGCCAAGGAGGTGGATCCCAAGAAGAAGCTCGAGATTCGGCATGACGAGCGCACCAAACAAACCACGGTGCTCAATTGCAAGAGCGTGCCCCTCGATTCACCTAACAGGGTCGAGCAGATGCTCAAGCAAGCTCAGAACAACCGCAGCGTAGCGGCTACCAAGGCAAACGAGAGGTCTTCTCGCTCGCACTCGGTTTTCATCCTGAAGCTGGTCGGAGAGAACTCGGCAACGCACGAGCGATGCGAGGGCACGCTCAACCTGGTCGATCTGGCAGGTTCTGAGCGGCTGAACCATTCTCAAGCAGAGGGCGACCGCATGAGGGAAACTCAAAACATCAACAAGAGTTTGGCATGTCTGGGAGATGTCATCGAGGCATTGGGTCGTGGGTCCGCACATATTCCCTACCGCAACTCCAAGCTCACCCATCTCTTGCAATATTCCCTCGGTGGTAACTCCAAGACGCTCATGTTCGTCATGGTCAGCCCCATGGAGGCGCATTTGAAGGAAACGATTACAAGTTTGCGGTTTGCCACCAAGGTGAGTACCGTTCTGGCTCAATCCTGAGAGGGAGATCACAACTGACATATTCATAGGTGCACAATACCCACATTGGTACGGCCAAGTCCACAAAGAAGCTTACTGGCAAAGAGCGGAACAGCGAGTCCAGAAACAGCGACTCGAGAGCTAGCGACTACTAAGTACGACAATACTCGGTTTTAAGATTATCATGTTGAAGTTTTTATGTGTGCGGATACTGTTGTTTCGGGGGCTCTGAGGATCATTGAGCCGGAGGGGAAGGAAGCAAAGAGGCGTTGGTTTAATGATACCATGAATGACTTGTTTCTTTTTAACTGGCCGCGCTTGGAATGGGGGCAAAGATGAACGGTTCTTCAATTTGCCCATGCGGCGGGCAAAAGCTGTACACTTCCTTCTTGTTTTTTACATTCCTGTTATCGTCGGGTTGTTCATTCTTTTTTTTTTTTTTTTCGTGTAGGGGGCGGCGTTTTTGTCCATAGGGAAAGGTTTACAAACCACAGGGCTTGCTTGCTTGCTTGTCGAAGCACCGCAGCCATGTTTTGGGAGGGAGGGCAAAGAAAGGGGGGCGGGCTGGTTGGCAGGTTGGAGTGTGAGTTGTAAACAAATGGGTGGGACTCTCTGAATATCACATTGCATCTTTCGTTGCGAATACACAAGTTAAAGATTATAAGGTTTTTATCTTGATAAGGCTACCGACTTCTTGTAAGTGCTAGGACCGGCTCGTCCATAGGTATGGCTCACATGGGCCCGGAGGTTTGGGGTGAAAAGGTCGGTTTTGGTTCAACGGTTGATATCAGCCACTTAATGATTGAAGAACGAGCTACCAAAAGCATCATCTATAGGTCTGGTTTGTATTGAGGAAATATGATACACCACTTGTATTTTATACTTTGAAGTTCCAAGGATTCTAATGATGAAAAGGCTTGTGACAAATAATACCTTCCGCCCCCCCCCCCAACGAGAAACAACATTCTCCAGGTATAACACTGCTCTGCCTCCTTCCTTTGACCCGTTCCTTGCTCTAAAACTCCTTTTGAATGCGATAACGTCTAAAATCCCAGAAAGATAACAATATGCTCATTCAGAAGACCTCCCAACCCATCCTCAACTGCAACCATCCACTCCACTTCCTTTTCACGGAAGAAGTCGCCTCGGAGCGGTACTGATGGCCCCAAACTTGGTCTCGAGATCCAGGCACGCCTTCCGAATCTCCTCGGTAGCAACATCCAGGTTGCTCTGCTCGTTAAAGATGTTGAAGTGATGGCCCGGAATATCCACCACTTTTGTGATCAGATCCCTTCTGTACCCTCCCCAACCCAGCAATCTGTCGTGCCGGTGGACATCTACTCTGCTCATACCGGTCTCTCCCTCCGGAATGGGAACTGCGTCTGTTGCTCGTAACAAAATTACCGGCGGAGGGCGGTTCTTGATGTGCGTGTCCTCCCACTCGGGGAGTTTCCACTCTTTGACCATTTTACCGGCGTGAGCAAAACACCGCATGACTTTTTCTTTGGTTTCCTCGCGGGTGTTGACGCCCCAGGTCAGGACGTGTTGTACCACCGGTGCCGCGGCGGGCTGGGTGAGCATTCGGGGGCAGACGGAGTCGATCATGATGATACCTGTTACGTCGAAGGGGTATGTGATTGGGTTTTTGGAGATTTGGTTGGCGATCTCGAGAGACAAAAGACCGCCGAGGGACCAGCCGCCCAGGATTATCTTTCCGCGGGGGACGGCCTGGCGGATGAAGCGGAGGTAGGCGGTGGCCATTTCGGGAATCCCGCCGGTCCAGGGCTCGCCCGAGTCGTAGCGCGGGTTGGCGATGCCCCAGACGGGACGGGCGAGGTCGCCTAGGCAGTAGTAGGAAAATACCGTGCCGCCGCCGTCGTGGATGAGGACTAGGGGGACGGGACGTTTCGCCCAGGGATTGTTGGGTTGGCGGTTGGGAGGGCCATCTTGGATTGGGTTGGGGTTTGAGTCGAACATTTTTTTATAATTTTTTTTTTCTTTTTTTTTTTTGGTGGGAGAGGGGAGAGATCGAAGATTTCTCTATCTGGTGATGATACCACGAGGTGGGGGAGTGGTGATCCCCAACGCAACGATTGGAGTTGAGGGAAGAACCAGCTACCACAATTGCTCACGGCAAACAAAAAATGAGTTAATGAATGAGTGACGGTCCTGAAAAGTCAGGGAAGCTGCAAAAGGAGCAGAACCCTTCCGATATGGCTCAAGGTGAGGTTTTTGATCAGATACTCGGCCTTAAGTATTCGAGCTGGTTGTGTTGTTCGGCCGGAACAATAGCTTTGTGTGCTGGAGCAACAATAGGATGGAAGCCAGAACCCCCACACAGTCCCCCCAAATTGTGATACCTCGTGACGAACAAACGGGTGTTTTTTAGAATTATCGTGAGTTCTCAGGGGAGGCGCAACAAGGTGTAATTTGGTCTCATGATAGTGTGCTCTTGTGTGTATGTAAGGCAGGTACGATTGCGGGAGAAGGAGGAGGAGTGGTTCTCGAATCCTCCGAAAACAGGGACTACCTGGTATCTCAGCGATGGTCACCTACGTGCGTATTACTTACGGCCACATGGCGCTGTACTACAGTTCCCCCATCAGGCAGTGATCCGACTGGCACCGCATTCCCGAAGACGGGAACTGCTACGTCGTGCGGCAGGTAGACACATCTTGGAATAGGCAACTTGCTGTGTGACTTTTATTTACAACGTCATTCCACAGCATCGTAGCATCTTTTCCACGAGGATTTAAAGATCGGAGTCGACAATGAAGAAAGGGGGGGTTAGGGTTGGTTACCTGTAAATACCACATCAGCTGTGCCGCAACTGTGCCTTTCCAGGACAGGACTTTGTGGACAGTCCATGAGTTTCTTTCTCCCGAAGGGTAGTCAGATGTCGAGTCATCCATATATATATATATATATATATATATATATGAACGTGTTCAGGGGCAATCCCACACTTTCTGAGTATCTTGGGAAGGGAAGTGAGGTAGTTGTTGACCCTTGTCATAATAGCGAGATTCACATCCGAGTCCTATCTTGGGGATCAGCGATCATTCCCTCCCCTCCCCTCCCCACTGGCGAATGGCTATGCGTAAAATTGCCGGCGATAAAAAGCCTTCTGTCGTGATTATTGTATCGGCGTACCTGTGGTGAGGAGAAAAAGGGGCCACCAAAATTGTGTTCCGAAAGTAGAAGCGTCCATAATGCCTTTCCAAGTGAAAGGCTACATCCATGTTCCCATCCATGAGATACCCCCCTCCATAGCTTCCAAATGAACTATGAGATTGCCCAAACGCTTTCCCACCTCCCCCTCAAACGCCGATTGTTGACAATCACCCAGCCCCATGAGTCCCATTACCATTACAGTCTCCCACTATTACCCCCTCTGATGACCAACAACCCCTTCTTCAGTAAAGCAAACAATTCGTCTCAAGGTGCCTTGCCCGTGACAAGTTGATGCCCGACACCTTTCCGCCCGCTTTATCCCCAACAATCATCCAAGGACTGATATGACAGTCCATGGTCTCCGCCTCCCAGGTCCAAGCCAGACACCCCCGTGACCGTTTCTCACAGTGAGCCATGCAGTCGCTGGCCGTAGCAATCTTCTTTATAGTCAGCACCTGCTCATCCGGCTCCCCCACATAATCCCATTCCTTAGTCGCCGTCTCGTCCGCCTGTCTCCACGGTGGCGTCACCCCATAAATGTCCCACAGATCAAGCCAGAAGACCGGCTTGCTGACGTTCCGAAAGTGTTCCCCGACCTGCCTCATCTTGTCCGGCGACGGCAGAGTGTGGAACGAGAGCACCGGCGAGCATATCCTGTCAGTACGAATCTTGCTGTACCGCGGGGGCTCGCCGTTGAACAAATGACAATACGACTCGTCGAGGTAAATCCCCAGTCTGATCAAAGCTTTGGCAAGCAGTCGATCGCCCCAGACCTCGTCGAGAGAATCCAGATACGACGTCTTTAGGGCATCCCCATTATCCACGATGAGGGACTGCATCGTGGCTTGCGACAAAATAATGGCCGACCCCCCGTGGGCAAACCGTGCCTTGAAGTCCCCTACCGCGTTTCCCAGATAATGCGTCTGTTCCGGATCCAGATGGCCCAGAAACGGTTTTAAGGAAGGCTGAACTAGAAAGGTATCGTCGTCCACCAGGAGATACCACTTTTTCCGTGGAAACCTATCATAAGCGAACTCCAAACCGGACATGAACTGTGTTTTACGTCTCAGCATCCCAACCGTCCGTCTTCTGGACAAACAAAACTTACCTTGAGCGCATCCAGTTCCCACCCAAATCTCTTACTCAACTTTTTCGCTCTCTCCTCCTCCCCCTTTTCCACCGCCTCTTTTAGATCCTCATATTTCTTCACCCTCGGGTGCTCCTGATAATACCCCCTTAAGTTCTCATGCCCCAATGCCCGCTCCACCATGTCATAAACCGGCAAACTCCTTCCCTTCCAGCTGAAACTTTCCTTATTATCCGGCTTCGTTGCGGAATACGAGTAATCCGCAATCACCAGCACATCTTTCAGTTCGTTTCCCGGACTCAACGCCTCCAACCACGCCGGCACTCGATCCCTGGTCCCATACCCCGTTTTCAGCACAACTAGGGTGTCTTCTCCCAGATCAACAGGAAATTCTGGCCTAGCAGCAAAGACCCAGCTCTCGGCCGGTCGGGTAGTCCACGCATGGTGCAGTCTGTGTAAGTTCCAGCGCACAGCTAGGCGGACCACATTGTCGTATGGCAGGATCAGCCACGCGAAGAAGAAGAGACAGAGACAAAATGTTATGATGGACCGGAGTTTTGGGAGAAAACGCCGCCAGCTTCTTTTTGGGCGTAATAGTAACAGATAAGAAGTTGAGCGTGGTGGTTGGCGGGGACCTTGTCCTATGCGGTCCCAGGATACCTGTGACATCTTGATTTATACCTCCTCCTCCACCTTTTCTGTCAGAATTATGTTAATAAGAATTGTAAAAAAAAATATGGGGGTCATTTCGCAGTGCCTGTACACTTACTTCCAGAAATCAAAAGCAAAGAGTAACTGAGGACCGCAGTATGAGTATTCGTTAATTGGGAATGAATGAGTCCGGTGTAAGAGAAACGCGGGTTGTTAAGGCTGACTGTCCGACATGCACGCCGTTCTGGACCAGACACTCAAAAGCTTAGATAATAAAGCCGAATAGCAGCCCGAACGTTTCATGTGGTTTCCATCCGCGAATGTCAAGGCAAATAGTAACGGACTAAAAGAGTTCCTTCCGGCGTCATCTGAGTTTCGCAATTAGTAGAGTAACTTCGTCTTTTCGTTTTGGGTCCGCGATGAAGAAACAACGTTTAGAAATTGCCGAGGAAGAAAAGAAAACACCAACAAAATTCCACATGGGAATCCTGCCCCCTTCTCCGGAACCAACAAGCAAAAAAGCCAAGACATTGAAATCCTTCGCTGCTGCCCTTTGCTATCTTGGCCCTTGGCTTTTTCTGGGCGGCACAGCATAGCCGTTTGAGGGAGGGGGGTTAGAAAAAACAAACCCAAAAGCAGTCTCCAACGTCACTGAGACAAGCCTTCATTATACTGAAGTGGCCTCAGGCTTTCTCCTGTCTGGATACTTCGTATGACAAAAGTGCCCTGTGAATTACTGCCACACATGCAAATGAGACACTCATTCTCTCAAACACCCGGAATCTTGAGCTATGGATCCATCAAGGGACTCATTGAGCTTAACTTGAGTCATAACAAACCAAGTCAGTATTAGCTAGAGATATGTGTTCAACGAACATAGAAACCTCAAAGATCTCCCATTGTCTTTTCATTGTAATTGAGGTACCTGGATGATCATGGGCGAACGTTCATCGTGTAAGAGTACGCTTGGACCACCTGATGTCACTGGAACTAGCAGCCCTACGAAAATTGGAGACGACTCCATTTTCTCCTGATCTTCCTTCCTCCCCGGTCAACCCCACAGGGAAATGGAGTTGGACATGCAACCCCGACCTGACCCCTTACCAACGTCGGGCAGCTTCGACAAGCTAGTTTGAGAGACATATCTATTTTATCTTATTTTACTTTTTTGATACATGGCAACATGATTTTGCAATAGCTCTCATGCAGACATGCATCTCCACCCCTCAGCTGTAGTTTATCGGCTTATAGGAAGACCTCAAGGTTAATCTCCAACGTGCTCACCGGGTATCTGGTACAAACTCGTCAGTTCCACGTCCAAAGGATCTGCCCGCAAAGGGCCTTGCAGCAGGGGCAAACTTACCTCAAATCGAATTTCTCCAAAACTGTGGGGTGCAAGACACCAAGCTCACCAATCCGCTGCAGCTTGCCGTTCAACCGCACGTAGATGGCGGCGGCACGGCCGTTGAAGAATGTGGGCTCATCAATCTCCTGGATGAAGTAGCCATCGGCCTTGCTGGGGTTCTCCTTGACCTGGAAGTCAAGGCTCTTGCCCTCCAAGCCCTCCTCATGCGTAACAAAGGCAACGCGAAGCATGGTCATGACACGATCCAACAAACCGTGGACGACCTCGAAGCCGCTAGTCTTGCCATAGTAGGCAGCAGCCCAGCGACGCTCGTTTCTTGCCCGCCTCTCAAGGCTCTCATCCTTGAAAACGACATCGGAGGTCTCGGTGATCTGGAGAGGGAGCTTCATCGCCTTGTTCTCACTCAGGGTCTTAAGGAGACCCGGCAGGAGAGATGTGCGGACGACTTGGTATTCGACAGTGCGGGGGTTGGCGAGCTTGACAGCGGTGGTGCCGTCATCCTTGCGGTTGAGCCACTCGAAGTTCTCCTCATGTGAGCAGAGAATGAGCGGCATAACCTCAATCCACCCAGCCATTGCGGACTCTTGACGCACGATATCACTGAGTTTGTTGATCAGGAGCGGCTTGCCAATAGTAACTGAACGGTTGGGTGTGGATCGGGGAAGATCGTTGAAGCCGTATGCGACAGCAACATCTTCCATCTAGAAAGGGTCAGCACATTATCAAGCCGGCTTAGGCCAACCAGGATTCAAGACTTACCACATCGCACGCGTGCAAAACATCCGCCCTTGTGGGAGGAACGGTGACCTTGATCAGCTTGGGGTCCGCCGCAGGCTCGGCCTTGTATGCCATCTTGCTCAGAAGCTTGCAAAGTGCCTCAGGTGACTCCTCGAGGCCGCAGACTGAGTTCAGATAATCGACCTCAACCTCCATAGTCCTTGTCGCCAAACTAGGAGTAATACGGCTGGTGCCGTTGTGCTCTGAAATGATCTTGACTGGTTCGATCGTGAAGGGCTCAGCGCAGTACTTGGAGAACATGGCCACCATGATGTTGCATACGATGTCCAGCTTGGTCTGGTCGGTTGCGGTCATATCGATGAAGACGTTCTTCGTGTCAAGAGTAATCTTGGAGCGCTCGCTGTTGATGATAGGCGGGAGGGAGCAAACATTCTTGTTGGCATCCAAGATGACGGGATATACTGGCTTATCCTTCAGAATATGGAGGTAGCGACCCAGATGCCTGTCGTTCTCGTAGAAGCTCATCAGCTCCTCACCGTTGATCTTCTTGGTCTGGTTGAGCGGTACGAAGTTGATATCCTTTGGTGACAGAGCCTCGTAGGTGAAGGGACCTTGAATTGTGTCGAGATCGTGCGTACCGATCCTAAAGCAACATGATCAGCCCAGAGTTCTGCCAAAGGCTGCCCAAGATCGGGGCCACCCACGCAACTAGTGTTCGTTGTCTTGCGAGATTCTGGTGCAGCTTGTCCTGCAAGCTAATGAAGGAATCATAGGATGCTTGTGTGAACTTGATATTTCGGAGGATTGCCGCAGCCGCGTACGGACGGACCTGTTCTGTTTCCTTGGCGATCGTGAGGGTCTGCAACTTGTCCTCCGGGATATCCGCCAGCTTATAGTTTGGTGTGTCTTGCTTTCCGAGGAAGATTAACAGGTGCAGTACGAGACCTAGTACTCATTTCAGTATGGACTTGTTCGCGACCCATCGTCTCTGACGTCGACGTTAAAAGAATGTTTACCGTACCCTCAAAGCACAGCAAATCGTAGCGGTTGGCGGGGATCTCGATGTGGAGCTCGGGCGCCTGATCCTTGGGGCGCGAGGGGTCATCTTCGGTGTCATCGTCGAGTTCGATGCCGAAATCGAAACATAGCTTCTGTAACTCCTCTGAGGTGTAGCTGTTGGGTGCGGCGGCCTAGTGGTTAACTTATGTGTTCCCCTGGCAAGAAGAGCAGGAGGATGGTATGGTGGGGTCGACTTGACTTACGACTGGCCCAGCGCCTCGAAGAGGCGGTACTTGTCTACGATAATGGTAGGCATATTCGCTAATTCGACTCTATTCCCAAGTGGTGGGACGGTTTGAGAATCGAACTGGATTTACCGACTTGGGTCTTGTCTCGCAGCGTGGTGGTTTGGAAGCTTCGAAATCTGAACGCGAGCCCCAGGTGGTTCATGAACTTTTGACACACAGGCCTGAACCCAGGGGCCGTTGGGACCAATCTGCCGCTGGAGATGACTCAAAAATGCGGGACACTTTCACTGCCGGCTATCACCGCTTTCCTCTTCAGTTGACAGCTGTTGAATTTGGCGGGGTTGCTCAAAATGGACGCCCCACTTGAAAGAGCGCACAGACAATTTGCAGGTGCTCGAAAATTGCAGGCAAAGCACAGACCAGCAGTTCCCGGGTATATAACAAACCTTCCCCTCCCAAATTTTTCGATTCCTTTTTTTTCTTTCTCTTCTTCATACTTACCTTAATCAATTTCTCCGAGCTCAAGATTCCGGAGAAGTATAGCAGAGAACCTGCATTGCACATCGTGGTGTTTTCCGTTATCGATTGTCCTTCGGGGCCGTCGTGGTTGTAATTTTTGATATTTTCAACTCTTTTTCACTTTGAACCTGGTATTGCCGGGTCATCGAGAAGTTATCGCGATCAACATTCTTGCTTTGAGGTTGGCCTTGTCGAATAGTCATCAGTTGTACTCGTGATCGAGGTCGGGTGGCGAAGGAAGCAAGCACCCGGACAAACGCTGTTGAAACTATGAATACTGAAGGTGAGGCGCTCATGCGAATCACGTACAGGATTTTGCCGCAGCCATTGCGTTGCAGCTCCAAGCTGAACCCGTGATGTATGATTCAGCGATGGGTTTAATAAGCGGCGGCCCTTAAGCGGCACCTTTGCGTTGAGACCTTACAGGCGAATGCAAAGCATCCTTCCATACGAATACTTGGTATACTTTGGATGTGTTGGCTTTATGGCGGTCGAAGACTTGTCAGTTCTCGAGATTCGAGTCATCTTCTATCGACCATCAACCATAACTTCAAATTTTAGATGGAAGCCACACCTCCCCAAAAATTTGTTCTCTCTTTAAATCATGTGCTTGCTATAGTGGTATATGCTGTAAAAGGGCAAGCCAAAAAACGATGCTGGTATCTCTGCCCGGGAATGATCTTTCCACTTAAATGTAAAACCAGGAAATAAAAAAAGGAAACAATCAACATCAACCCTGTCCAAGAAAAGAACAAGAATACCTATCCATCATGATGTATGCCCATAATCCGACTCTAAAAGCCACCACCCATGAAAAGCTGACAGGGCAAGCAGTGCTCATCTTGCCTATCTACCTAGTAGACCAACCAATGAATGCCGTCATATAGGGCCACGAACGAGCGGGTTAGCTTTGTTCACCCGTTCACTTTCACGTTCTTGCCATTCTTCCCACAGGCGAAATGAAGATGACATGCTGTGCCATGGCCGGAGTAAGGCAGTGAATAGCAGCTGCTCTGCAACTGGAAGGAGAAAAGCGATACGAGGAAGAAACGGTAAAGGAAGATACTGATAAAATAAAAAGGGGATATCAAGAATTGAAAAAAATAAAAATAAAAAGGATAAAAATGGAAGGATGCTTCACACAGAGCAGCAGTCACTTAGCCCATTAGCCCTGCACCCATTTCGTTTTGAGCCATGAACGTCCGGGCCAGCTCATCACCTCCTCGTTCAGCAGCCTCCATCCAGTGGATTGCGACACACATGAGTGCTGGGTCACTCCGAACATCGCCGTCCTTGCCTGCGTTGGCTCCGGCACCACCGCCGAAACCCATGCCCACACCGCCGGCTTGGCCCTGCATCCGAGCAATGCCAGGATGGTATCTACCCGATCCCGAGCCACCTGAGCGTCCGCCACCGTACTTTTCAATGACGGCTTGTTTGAACACCTCGCGTGGCTTGCTCAGCGGCAGGGTGGTGCGTTCGACGAGCTCTGGGTTGGACAGATAAAAGATTGCCAGCTCGCGCTGTGCTGTTGGATCCCCTTCCTTTGCCGTAATCGTCCACATCCGAGCAGCATCTGCGAGGGAGTGGGTGGACAGCGGAAGGGGAGAAGGCGGTGAGAGTGGTGGGGAGGGCGGCTCCCCGGCAGCCGGGGACACACCGGCTGCGTCTGGGTTGGAAACTGTGCTCCCGGTTCCTGGCCTGTTACCGCCCGCTCCACCTCGAGACTGGGTGAAGTTCTTGACAATGTCATCCGCCACCTCAACCATCGTGCGGCAGACCTCTTGCTTCAGGCTCAAAGCTGCAAGGGCCGCGTCCCAGAACGCCTTGCCTCGCTCACTCCTGTCGAGAACCGATGGTGGGACAAATGCCGCGATGAACTGGAGGTCGCGGAAGAGGGTCTTTGGTCGGAGCCCAGCATCGCGGAATAGTGCTTGAAGGATGTTTGCAATCGCGTCTGTATTGGCAGGATATACCGATACCACCGATCGGGTTTCCATGTTGGCTCTCCCTCCAGATACTCTACCACTCTGGCCATCAGAGCCGAATGGAGGCGCTTGCATCATTGAGTGCGAACGGCGTTCCTTGACATTGTCGATGGTCTCTTCCAGAGGATGGGCTCGTGTCACAGGACCATGCTCTTCAGTGGCTGATGATGCAGACCCCATGTCCGAGCGCGCCCAAGCTAGACGTGTACGGCGAGATCCCGAATTCAATGAAGCTATAATCAGATGTTGAAGCTCATGAAGGGCGTTGAGTTTGACATATGGGTTCGGGTGGACGCAGAACATTTTCAACAGCCGCTGATAGGCTTTGGTGAAGGGGAAGTCAGGCATTGAGTCTTTCTTGGACTCCTGGTTGGACTTCCTGGCAGGGATCGTGTCGTTAGTTGCTGAACTCTCATTGCCATTGACACTGCCGCCGTGAACACTTCCACGATGAGAACCACCATGGTGACTACCACGATGGCTGCCAGCCGGTCCATCTGGACCCAGGCTTGGGCTATCCGAAAGAGCTTTGTCGCTCAACGCATCATCGCCGCCAACTCCTCGAAGGTCACCGCCAAGACCATGCTTCTCGAGGAAACGCCTTTCGAGCCCCGACCTGGCAGACTTTCGCTTTTCTTTGACAGAGGATTTGCGTGCACGACGTTGGAGGGCTTCCCGCCTGTCGATACATTCTTGCCCTAGTCCTTCAAACCACGCGTCCGTTTCTGACCCGCGGGCAAAGACAAGGTTTCCTAGGTCAGAGAGCAAGAGACTCGTCAGAGTTTGTCTTAGTTCGGTGAGAAATCGAGCCTTTTCCTCGGATAGCCGCTGTTGATACACCGTCTCATTAGACGAAATCGAGGTCCCAGGTCTGCCGGCGGAGTGTTGAGACTGCGAGTGGAGTTGACTTTGGTTTGGTGGATGGAAGGAGCCTGATAGGTTGGTGAGGCTAGTGGTCGGCGAATGCGCTCTGGAGACAGCACTGGGAGATGTGGCGCGGTGCTGGAACGGTGACCAGAACGTTGCGCTGGGGTCAATCTGATGGACAGGGGATGATGCACCAAAGTATTCTGGCCCATCGAGGATCTCCGACATGGCAGTGCTAGCACGCGAAAACCCAAATCTGCTAGACTCGAACGATATGGTGCTCATGTTCTGGCTTGAAATCGCTCGCAAGCCTCGGTCGGAAACAGAAGCTGGCCGACTGACCGAAACAAACCTCCTCCCTGGATCGCTGATGACGCTGACGGAGTCATCCCAGACCGACTGGTTGTCTTGCTCTCGGTCTCTAGCGAGCTTGGTTGATGTCTCGTGAGTGCGGCGGTCTCGGGCAAAAAGCTCACTTGACCAGAGAACGGGCCCGTCGCTGATGCTGTCACCAACAAGCTTGCTTACACAGTTGTCCACCTCACAGGCGAATCGGTGGATGCGCTCTTCGCCTTGACAGAAGTTTTCCACTCCCGACTGCTGCAGCCAACGGCTCGTCTTTTCGGCCTGCTCATCGCGTAGTTTGTTCGGACCCCCTTGATCTTCAGGAGCAGCCAGCAGATCCAAGATCTGAGACTCTGTTCGAAAGATGTAACTCGAGGCAGGGCCCCGTTGCATGAGGTTCTTGATGCGCTGAAAGGAATCCCACCTTCGAGGCACGCCCATGGTTTTCAAGGCCATGGCGACGTTCCGCGAATCTTCGTAAGGGGCCGAGTTACGCACATCTGTGACGTACCACATCTTGTCGCGAAGAGCCCGGAGCCGGCGCATCATGCTCTCGATAAGGCCCTCTGCGCGCTCTTGGCTTTGCTTGAGCCAGACGAGCCATGCGTCATATTCCTCAATCGCGGCGGCGGACCGACGTATTGAATCCCGAGGACCCCGCGAGAAAATGTTGAGTAGCGTGGCAAACCCGTCCTTGCGAAGTGAGTCAGAAGCCAGGGCATTCAATTGCTGTAAAGTCCTCCAGTAAAGGTGTGCAGAAACGAAATCGGATTGGGCCCGGGACTGGGAGCAGGCTGCTGTCAACATGGCAATCAGTGGCGAGGACGCGTCCAGAGAGTCCTCGGACTCTTTGCCTTTGATGCTCTCCGGGGGACTTCCTGCAAGACTGCTAGCAATGCTGGCGGCACGTTGGCGATAGGGATTTCGGCTTCCCATGGTGGTTATGATTCGGTTCTTGGAACGGTACCTCTTCAGACTGGACGCACGGTTGCTGAAAGTCTGCTTTTTGGTGCCGTCGTTTTCGAGATTTTGAGGTATTTCGTACTCCTGCACAAGCTTCAGAATAGAATCACGCAGCTGATGGTAGTCCTTGTCGAGCTCTGGCCGATCATCTTCTGTCTCTTCTCCCTCAGTATCGCTGGTGTCTGAGGAAACCTCGTCCTCGGTTGCATCGTCGATGTCAAACGTCATCTGAGTCGAGAGTCTGCTCCCATCGGCCGAAATGAACAACACAGCCCATCGCTCAGCGCAGGGATGACACAAACCATACACGACATCTTGACCCAAAACTTGTGTCATCTCGTGCATAGCCAGTCGTAACTGGACACCATCTTCTTCATAGTTGCTGCTGGGGAGTCTCGGGCCGTCGGTGTCCTGAAGAGGAGGCGAGTAACGGCGGGGACTGCCGTCCTCTAGAAGAGGCTCCCGGGATGTGGTGGCATCGCTGATGAAGGATTCGGCGCTCGTGCTTATGACCGACATAGTATCGTAGTTGCTGGGCGCCGTCCTGGCTGACATGGGCTGGGAGATGGCAGAGAAACCTGAAACGGATGGGGCACCAGACCGACGACTCCCAGAGTGCGCCGATAGTGGTCGTTTCTCAGGAAAGAGAGCGTTGACCATGGTGTTGAGATCTGCTGGACTTACAACCAAATATGGGTGCACCTCGGCAGTTTCCCTCAAAGAAGTTATAGAACGAGCAAGCCGGAGCCTGGGTTTCTTGCGGAATTTGGACGAATCCTTGAAGCGGGCGTAAATGCTTTCAATATGGCCTTTGATCTTCGGAGGCGTTGAGACAGGTGTTTTGCTCTGCAGCATGTCGACCGCGAATTTTTGGGCGTGCATAGCCACCGTCTTGAGAATCTTCTGCCGGCCGTATTCCGTGATGTGGTACTCGGCCATCATACCATATGCCTCTGGGTGGATAACAACGCCGAGTAGCCATACGGTGAAGAGATATTTGGCGATAAGCCACCGGCGTGTGCTCTCGACATACTTCCTGTCCAGACGTTTGATGATCTCATTCCCAAGCTCGATCAGGCCCTCGGGGATCCCGGTAGCGTCTTCATCATCGATAACTTCAAAAAGCTCATTGACGGCCTTGGCGTAGAATTCCTCGGCTGCAATTTGGTCCTTGGAAGTCCAATCTGAGATGTTGAAGCGGGTCCCATGCTGGTCCTCTGCGCGGTCAAGCAAAAAGGCTCCATCCTCGAGAATCTTCATGAGATACCATTCCATATTGGATTTGCCGGCCCAGTCACGCATGGAAACCCAGACATTGAGTATGGAAGTAACGGTCTGCTCACCGCCAGATGTTGGGGTGGAAATCAAGCGAGCACAAGTGGTGGCCCAGGCGGCGGTCCTGCGCTTGTCTTCAGCACTATCCGGGCCTGCGGAGTTAGCAAAGCAGGTGTAGATCAGGGATGAGATCGGGTCGTGTCGTTGAAAAGATAGGAGACGCTCGATGGCACTGCGTTCTTTGCCTGGTCCACCAGACCCGGTCGGGCCCCCGAAATTTGCAGCCGAACCTCCCGAAGGGACACGTCCAGTGGATCGCCCATGGTAAGGAAGTACAGATTCGATAGGCTCAAGTGTTGGATGGAAACTGGTAAGCGCGGTAAGCTCTGCATGGCTCAAAGATGCAATACGGGTTGCCAGATAATCCGGACTCGTCCTGATCTTGTTGAGGAAGTTTAAAATTGTGTCCCTGGCAGAAGATGAGATCTCATTCAGAAACGGAGAAACAGCGCCGTGGGAAAGACTGGCTCCTGAGACCGATCCGGTAGGGGTGTCTATGCTGTCAGTTGAGGCCAGGGCAGGCGACTGGAGCAGCTCCATTTCTGGTTCGAGGAGCGCATAGCGACGGGTCTCATCACAGCTTTTCCGAACGTCGATGATGGCGTTAAATAGGGCGGCGAAGGTCTTTTTGTCATCTCCACGAAAACTATCCACGAGGTTACGATGGGCAACCTCACCACATCTCATTAGACGAGCAGAAAGGGCAGTTGATACCAAGCTTCTTTGCAGGCGGATGCGAGTGTTTGCGCGCTTGCGCTCCTGGTATTTGGACAGGCGCACCAAATGAGCCAGTTCCTCCAGTGTGGTCCTGTCCTCGGCTGGAGGGGCAAGATAGGGGGTTGTATAAAGAGAAGCATCCGTCAGCAGCGGCCGGAAAAATTTCATCTTGGCATGCTTGTCGTCGGGAGGGGACGAGGGGCTGTTGACGCCATCAAGACTATCCGAAGAGTCGGTCGGAGCCTGCGAGGGCGCAGGAGGGGCGCTCGGCTGGTCTATGATCGGCTTGCTTCGGGTGGTGAGATTGGTGACTTGTTGGAGGGATGAGCGCCTGGCCATATCGTCGCTGCGGCGCACTGAAGAAGTCATGGTGTCTTTTGTCGCACGGGATGGGCTTCTCGACCTTTGGCGTCGCGAATGCGATTTCTCGACATGGTTGTTCCCGGATGGAGTAGGCGTCGGCGACCTCGAAGATGGTGTAGCAGTAGCTGACCGAGCTGTGTAGAGCAACGACGGAGGTTAGCACTCGAACATCTCTCTGAGTTTGCTTTCGACACCCAGGCCCCCTTTTCCAACATACGCGGCGTTGATCGAATGGCTACAGGAGACGAAAGGGATCGCTGCATGGATATCATAATGGGCCCATGAAGGGGATCGAGTCGGTGGGTGCGATCGCCCATGTACTACCAGCGGGGGGTGGGCTGATAGCTGTGGGAGAGGTCGCGGGACTCGGCGCAGAGGGGACGGCGGGGTGCTGGTGTTTTTGTTTTAGGCTGGGTGGTAGCTGGAGGCGATGTAGGTACGGATGTAAGTAGGTATGTATGTAAGGTGGTAGTGGTGGTGGTGAGTGGGTAGGCAGGGTGTTCTTGGACAAATCGGGCGCCGCTGGGTTTTGGGGAATACCCAAGAATAGGGTAGCAGAACAGCAGCAGTTTATGAGCTATACATGGGATCAACAACAGGGTTGCCGGAGGAATATTATCATCAACCGCGCGAGTGCGGGACTGGAAAGCTACGGCCTAAGGCGGCTTGCTACGAGGGAGGTTGAGTGTCAACAAAAAAGAAAACCAAAGGAGTGTCCGGCTGTCAGTGTCAGTGTGTCGGTGACGGTGTCGGTGACGGTGTCGGTGTCGCGGGACGGGAAACTCAATTCGTTGGGAGTCGTGACTCCGTGAGTGACGTTGCAAGCTTGGTCTGGGGTTCCGCCGTCGAGGCGCTTGACACCGACAAGTCAGGGACAGGATTATGGAGGAAGACAAGTCAGGATGAAGGGAGAAGAGGGACTCCCGTCTTCTCCGTCTGCGGCCTTCCCTGCCCTGATGGGTATCCTGTCGATGTACCTTGCCTGCTCTCCTGCTGTGCTGGGCTGCGTCGCTGCGCGTTGCAGTGGGCGCGCACAGTGAGAGGTCGAGCGTGGGGTAGGGGCCACACAGCCCAATTGGGTCACGCAGACCACTTCGGCGGGGTCTCCACTTTGACCTTGTGTCAACCAAAAGCTGTGAGCTGGCTGGGCCACCCAAACTCTCATCGCTCTCACTTCAACCTATCTCCATCCTCTCCGACACACTGCGCCGCGTCCACTGCTTCCTTGCATCACCCTTCACTGCATTGAATGTCTGTAGCAGATACTCTTGTAGTGGCGTTGGACAGCACGTTTAGGTCTCCTCACGCAGCGTATTCTCTCTGTCTTGGAGATGAGCTATGAATCCATCCAACATTTTGCTGCCCAGTTGGATTTTCCCGTTCACATGGCTCGCTCTAGCACATCCTTGAGCCTGACGCGATTCTAGCTCTCCTGAAAGCTGTCAACCAATCACCTCTCGATATTGGGCATCACCCTTAACTTGCTTGCTTCAGCTCGGGGTTTCAACCTCTCCGCACACACAAGGCACGCCGTAAAATGGAAGCCCACTGAGGCCATATCCATCGGTATCCAGTTACGGCACCAGCCAGCTTTTCACCCACCGCAAGTAAAAAGTTGAGTCATCGTCTTTCGGTCAGCGGAAAGGAGGGTCTTGAGAACTGCCAACGCATTGTATTCTCCCTGGATATGTACTCTCAGCACTCGAGGAGGGACGGCGCTCACGGTGGCAATGGTGATACGTACGAGCGGATGGGAATGGATGGAAGGCGGGCAGGTCCCCACTCTCCTTCATCTCCCCCTTCGAAAAGGATGTCGACACTGGCCAAAATCTGAGAATATAGCATCACCTCATGCACCAGACGCAACTCTCAGATATTACCCTATCATCTCTCTCCAACATGGCTGACGCATTCCCTTCGTTTGCGTCTTTTTTCTTTCCGGGCTTTTTCTTTATCACCAAGGGCTCGCGTGAGAATGACACAACCTGAAGTCCTGGACGACGCAGTCATGCCAATCCTTTTTTCCCTTTCCTTTCCCCCCTCCTGTTACAGCCCTCTGCGCTGGCCTTGCATGCCCCGCCTTTTTATTTTTTGCCTATGGACCCACGATGCTGTGGAAAACGGTCCAATCTCCGCTGTCCACGACCCAGAAACCACCCGGACGGAACCTGCCCGCAGCGCCCACATCGATGAGCCCAGCATCGCCTGTCTGCCAACTCAGCTGCCCAACACCAATCAATCGTTGCCACCCTGCTTTGGTCTATCTGCAGCTCCCGTTGTGGACGTATCCCCCCTCCTCGGCTGATGCGATTTCTGATCTGTCTATTCTTGCCTTGGTTCCCGCGATTTCCAGGGGCAGATTCAGATCAAAGCACTGGACTGCCGCATTCGCCTGAACCTCTGGATTCTGCTCACCACAAGACAACCTCACGCTTGGCGCGTACCCCTTTTGTGGACTTGCCTGATGCTTGAAAGTGGTTCGTGATCTTTGTTGGGTACGGATACCAGCCACTCTGATCCAAAATACCGGCTCTATACCTACTACTCGCATGGTTAGTTGTCTTGATTCCCCTGACTACGGAGGCCCTAAAATCACTTGTGGATGGAGTCGTCGGATCTGATCGGCCGGCAAATGTGGTCAAATCACTCGAACAGGAGCCGCGCGGGTGAGGTAAGTCAAAGGACTCGCACAGAGAGTAACCGTACTTTGTGACCTGTTCGAAGCCAGATCTGGGATACAGGATCTTGCTGGGCCGAGCTAGTCACACGCCCATGACTTCCAGAAGTGAAGATGGAACAAGATCCTCGGACAAGATGGAAAGGCCTGCTTATGGTTCCCCCTACTGAACCTCGGCCTCGATCACTACTGCATAAAATCGTCTGTTTATTTGCTTCTGGCTACGAAGTATGCAAGTCACCATTGGCCTGACAGTGCCTACCTGATCTGTTTTTGGAAAAGCCAGGCACTTGTAAGTCGGAAGGAGAAAGACTGCCAATCACGGCGGATTTCTCACTTACCTTCTTGCTACTCCTTTTTTTCTTTCTCATGCACCGTTGTGAATAGGAATCACTGTTCCGTTGACAGACACAAAACTGCTCTTCCAAACGGAGATAGGCGTCCCCCACAAAACACACACTCCTCTTTCTGGTCTCACCCATGTCAACTGATATCTATCTACGCAGTAGTACGACATATTCTGGAGACACAACCACGAGGCCAAGTCAAATGTTGCACAACAAGAAACGTATCACGCGTGTGTAAGTACTCGAACAATAATCCCTTCGTTCTTCTTTTCTCGATGTGTTCCATCATGTCGTGGCATCTCGTGTAAGTGTATCCTGTCGTGTTCCCTTGCCAGGGGGGTGATGATACACCGTCTGCCTGCTAGATAGCTGATTCTCGAGACACGAAAACGTGGATGTCGATGGATACTTCGTCTGTTCGGCTATCTAGCCAACGCATTGGTTGCCTCCCTCAAGCCACAGTAAAATCATCACTGTTCGTCCTCGAAAAAAAAAGCAGTGACTACTTACGGTAGGTAGGTACCGAGGGAAAAAAAAAAAAAAAAAAAAGAGAGAGCACCACCTGAGATCTTGCCGAGCCGAGGTTTGTACCACAGTATCTTCAAAGAGACAATCGAAGAAGAAGAAGAAGAAGAAGAAGGTCCCTGGGATGATGACATGGTTAGCAAAAGACATTCGTCGTACATACCTAGGTACATAACGGGCGTATCGAACCCCTTCCGCCTACCTCGCCCAGATACCGAATATCATGCATGTCACACACAGTGGAAAAATGATTAGATGGCTCAAGTCTTATGTCCGAGGCAGACGTGCTATCAAAAAAAAGCTTGGAAAGCAATGGTATGCATGAACTTACTAGACAATGCCTAGGGAACATACAAGAAGGAAAGAGAAACTACAGTTGATCGATCAGTGGGTATATAAGTCCCTCAATGTCTCGAGGATATATCCACACATCTGCAAGTATTCACGCTTCCCACTCATAATGCAACAGCGTCACAGTCTTACTTCAACAAGTCCCGACATAGTCTCATGTCAAAAAAACCTCTCTTGATGCTACCTGGAAATGCGGTTGGAAGCACATGCATGCTTCGATCTTCGAATAGCAAAAAAACAGACCTCCTCCCCGTCTCCATCTCCATCTTTTTTTACGCCGTAACGGCCCCACGGATTAAAAGAAACTACTCCTCCTCATGTGGTAAAGTATGATTGCCGTGCGATCCCCAATCCCACCTGCCAACCTTGGACCGCTGGCATATGCAAGTGATATATGACGAGTCGAAAAAACATACATACAATAGTAGAAAAGAACAAAACTCAGACAAAGAGAACGAAACAAAAAAACCAATGACCGGATGGTGTGATGAGAAAATTCCCGGCCACAGGTATGGCCGCATGCACTTGAGCTCGCATGGAACCCGCCTACTCCTCCTCTCCTCCCCTTTCAACCACTCTTGTCAAGTACCAGCACACATGACTTCCCGAGACGCACCGGAACACCCGGGTGATCTTCCGCGGTTGCAACGGTCCAAGGGAGTTCTACTAGTCCCCCCTTGCAAAGCGCACGTCAAAGTCCTTCAGTACGCTCATGATACTAGCGGCTTCTACCTCGATCGGTGCCAGGCCACCGGAAGAACGGTCGCGGCCGCCTTGTCCGCCTGCGTTCGTCCCTGGGCGGGGAACCGGGAGGACTTTAAGCTTCGGCAACCATGAACCAATGTCGTCGGCCGCTTCGTTGAAGTGCCGATGGCTCGCCAACGTCTTGTAGGCTTCGGCGCAAGACAAACTCACACCGAATCCATCCGCAATGGATGGCATCCGAGCGTGAGTAGGCGCCGGTGCTGGTGCTGATGCTGGAGGGCTGGGCTCAGTCTTGCCTGTCTTACAGCACCCTCCTGGCCCACCACCGCCACAGCAGCCGCCGCTGGAGCTCCCAGGGTTGTTCTTTTCAAAATTCGCTGCCAGAGAGCGGCAGAAGAGACCAGATACGGGATCCGAGAGGCACTGCGCACAGGTTCCGGGACCGTTAGGGCCACACTTGGACGACTTTGCTGGAGGATCTGATTGAGCAGTGGTGGCTGGGCGGTTTCGCTGTGCGCCTCGGGGTCCGGGGAGCTTGATCGCTCCAGTGGCGGTGACCTCCATCGGCATTGGGACAACATCATCCTCTGAGGGTGGCGGCGTGTGCGTCTGTGTATGTTGGGCGATCGGCTGAGGGGGAGGTGCTGCGAGAGCCATTTGCGCCTCCATGGCATCACGGCAGGCGCAGAAGGTCCCATCTTCGCAGAAGCCACAGTTTTCGAGCGTCATCATGGGTTGTAGTGATACCTGTGCTGGCGGTTGGGTAACGGACGGCAGCGTCATGTTGCTGGTCTTAGTAGCAAATAACGCGGTAAAGTCCGTTTCCAAACCCAGTCCAGCATCTGACCGCTGACGCTTCTCTTCAGGAGCCATAGCCGATGGCGAGCTCGGGGGCAAAGGACGCTTCAAATCGGGCATCGTCATGGACGACCGCAGGCTCTCCTCCAGACACTCACAATTGGAGCCGAGAGAGCATCTGCCACAGCCCATAGAGAGATCTGAATCTTGCAGGACCTGGTCTGCGCAGGCACAAGATCCACTTGGCGGGCACCCGCCACAAGTAGTGAGGTCCATCATTTCATTCGGCTCCTCCGGAGGGGATATTATGTGAGAGATAGAGAATGGCTGTGCTATTGGTCGTGGCTCTGCAATCTGAACAGAACTCGTTGCCATGCTTTTGGATGGCGCTGGTTGTAATGGTCGTCTGGGTTGTGACAAGGCGGGTGGGCTTGGTTGCTGCTGCATCTGCGTTTGCATCAAGTTCTCTGCTGGCGGCAATGGTTGCGAATCCCAGGCGGTCGGTACGGCACTGCGTCCTTGTCTTTCCTTCTCGAGAGCAGCTTCCAACATTTGGCACCTTGACTGAAGCGTCTGTGTCTCGATCTCGAGGTGACTGATCCGCTCCTGCAGTTCCTGGACGGTCCGCTCATGCTCTTCCTTCTGCTCCTCCAGCTGTTCCTCCAGCTCCCCCACACGTGCCGCTCTGCGTTCCCGGAATGCCCTCTGTGCAGCCCGGTTTTGAGCCTTTCTCTTCGTTGGTGGGGTGTCAGTGGCAGGCTTACGGCCTGGCTTCGGTCTAGGGGGAATAACCCATTCCTTGCTGGTCATGCTAAGTGCCATAGGTTGCAGTGACGCACCCGGCGACATGACGCCGGGTGATGCCATGTTGTTGATGGCTGGTGAGGCTTTGATGGAAGGGGGTCTGTTAGTTGCACCGGGACGAATAGCAATCGGAGGTGCGGTTGCAGAGCACGAGGATGTCGGTGTGGAGACGTTTGTCGGAGAGGCGGCAGATGCGGGGGTGGATGCTGGACTGGGAGAATCTCTGCTGGCTGTCGTCGTGATTGAAAGTGTCCTCCTGTTGGCGTCCACAGAGCCGTTTGCTGGAGCGGCAGCAAGAACCGTCACCATCCTGATGACGATATTGGGGGGCTGTCCTGTAGTGGTGACTGCACTGATTAGTGGCGAGTCGCTGCAAGGAACAGCGGAATTTTTATGTCGCAATCAAGCCCTTTTGGCCCGGTTTATGGCGCTCTCGGGTGCCGGAACGCGGGGCAATCAGGTGTCTCAATCCGGGTGTGTACTCGGACGATGCGGCTCATGCAATCGAAAGATTCCTGAACAAATGACTTTCGATGAAGCTATATCGCTGGGTGATTGCTGAAATATAAAATGCCGCTGTTTCCAGTCTCAGGTCCCTTGGGTCGTGGAAAAATCAGACTGCGCGCCGAGAAAGAGTTGACTCCACCAGAGATGACGGTCGCTGGTTTATTTGATGGCCAGCAGTACACTTGGAAACTCAAGCAAACGCAGTTATTGTCGGGAGTTGCATGATGAAACCTTCGAGATAGAGACCGAATGATCCGTAACCAACTCCTTGTCCTGAAAGGTTTGAGAATGTCGGTAATGGGTGTCCAGTAAGGAAAAAAGGCTGCTCTCGAGACCGCCTATCTAGGTTACTGACCGAAGACGCAGGGAATAAGGAAAAGAAGCGAAACCGGTGTTCCCTCGCCCAGAAACTGTGAGGGCTTTGATTCGGCAACGATGTGATGGAGATGGTCGGCCCACTGATTCGATTGATAAGATTATAGCTTG
Organism: Podospora australis; assembly: GCA_033296905.1. Classification (NCBI taxonomy): domain Eukaryota; kingdom Fungi; phylum Ascomycota; class Sordariomycetes; order Sordariales; family Podosporaceae; genus Podospora; species Podospora australis. The sequence continues at coordinate 132,688 of MU864379.1, forward strand.
AGGCTGGTCCGGAAGAGGTATAGCGCTCAAAGCTGTGACCAGTCATGTGTGTCATGGACCCCAGTGACAGCCGAAAGAGACAGGGGAGATACCGGAACCCGGAGAAATTTCATAGCCAGGTGTGCCAGGGTCTCGGTCGACAGCGGATTCCGCTCGGTCAACAATCCTTATTGACTGTTTATGTTCGATGTTGCAGTGACTGATGAAAAACCGTTACCGACTTGGCGATGCGTTGAGCGATATCGGACCAGTGATGGTGTGCACAGAGTTGGGTAGCTCTCAATCTCATGGACCGTCACGTAAATGGAGGCTGGCGCCAACCTCTTGGATTTGGGCATGTGAAGTCTACCGCAAAAGTTTGCTCCTCCTCCCGTCGACGCGGAGTTCAGGAACCGTATTCGTCCATCAATTACGTACCCCAGGTGGGGTGTTATTCGCGAACACACTGTCATGGAATGGTTGTTCCAGAACAGTCATGGACGGTTCCCTGGAGGGGTCTCACCAATACAGCCTGATGATACCTTCTGTGTGTTACAAATAAGAAACCCGTACGAATACTTCTGGAGAACCTAATTTAATCTCTTTGATCAGTAGTAATTCAGAATCTGAGCTGATAAAAACACAGCCCCATTCTTCTTCGTTGGTCTGGTGTACTTAAGGTAACTAACTACCTTTGACAACTGAGTATGGGTGGTGAATTTTGAGAAATAACGGGCATTGATGACCCTCGATCCACTGCTGCTGCACGGACCTACCGGTCGCCAAGACATTGGAATGAGGTCTGGCGCGATTGAAGTGCAATGATTGATTTGGGCGCCACATGTACGGACTGATCAGTGCAGAGACGCCGATAGCTTTTCTGTTTTGAAGCACAACATATCCCTCCTCCTATACAGGCTATTATACTGTCACGTCTGTCATCAAGAGAGAAACCGTACACCATGGCCCAGCTTGGCCCCCCCTCGGCCGCCTCCCGCCCTACATCCTCCTACTCCAACTTCAACTTTCCCTCCTCCTCCTCCCCATCCTCATCTGGCCGCGAAGACAACGACGATAACAACGATTCGCTCCCATTTCCCGCGGCCCTCTCCCGGCGCGACTTCTTAGCTCCCGATTTCGACCCAGCAGCCTATCTATCGACGTTACATACCGGCGGTCCTGCCTCGCGACACCAGACTCTCGAGGATTTACGAGCCGAGCTGCGCGAGCGAAGCAATGCAATCAGCGCAGAACTTCTCGAGTTGGTCAACTCAAATTACACTGCATTCTTGAGTCTCGGAGATGAGCTTAAAGGCGGGGAGGAACGCGTGGAAGATGTACGGGTTGCCCTTTTGGGATTCAGTAGGGCTGTGGAGGAGGTCCAAACCAGGGTACGGGAGCGGAGGGTAGAGGTTGGTGTACTGAATGAGGAACTCCAAGATGTCAAGGGTGCGGTGGAAGTGGGACGACAGATGCTGGAGCTCGATGCGCGGGTGGCAAGCCTCGAAACGCGACTTGCGGTGGGAGGGGGAGTAGGCCAAGCAAAGAAAGACGTGGACGACGACAGCGAGGACTGGGACAATGATTTTGATGGGAGTGAGGAGGAGGACATCGAGGATGATGAAGAGGGGGGTATCGAGTTTGTCGGCACCAGCCCATCCAAATTGGCTGCTTTGGCGCGAAACTACATCCAAGTCGAGGGACTGGCTGATAAAACCGGCCGAGATGTGCCGTTTGTCAAAAAGTCGGAAGAACGGATAGCAAAGTGTCGCAGTACAATACTACTGGATCTTAGCACGGCGTTGAGGGCGGCTCGGAAAGCGGGAACCCCGGGACAGGGGAGGGCAATGAAGCTTCTCGCCATCTATCGAGTGCTGGATGCGCAAGCAGACGCCATCAAGGTTCTTAAGGAGAAATGAATAGGGGTCCGGAGAGCTCCCTACGACGGAACGGTGAGCGGAGACGAGGGAGGTGGTGCAGCTTGAAAGTTCAGCAAGTATTTTCCCCAGAATTTTAGATACCCAATGACGACACGCTCTCTCTGCTTCCGTACAATTATGATACATGACAACATCTATGATACATGACAACATCTATGATACAAAGAAAAAACCGAAAATTACATGACAGACTGAAGATGCTCTGGTCCAACCTTGGGATCTGTTGAGCTGAAGCTTCCGTTCAAGCTGAATCCGGGACCATTCGTTGAGCTCAGCACAACTTCATCAAGCTGCTTGATATGGGTGTCGTCAATCTCGTTCATGTCCTCCTTGATGTGTGTCATCATCGACTTGACGTTGTCGGAGAGCATCTGCGGTGTGAAACCCAGCTGGCCAACAGCCATTCTCACCACACCGGCTCTCTCCCTGTACTCATCGGCACCGATCAACTCCTGCATCGTCGCCTTAAGGTCGCTTGTGAGAGACTTGGTCTTTGCGCTGGGCATGAGACCCTTGGGACCCAGAATCTTTCCAAGATTTGCCTTCTTCAACGCATCCACACTGTCGGTATGGCAGATCAGTCTGTTGAAGGGGATATTACCCTGTCGGATGCTGTCGAACAGAGATTCTTGGCCAACGGCAACCGCACCAAGCTGCTGAGCTTCGGTCGCTAAAGCGCTGCCGTCGGGGCAGATGACACCGATACGAACGTCGGTCTTGACTGGGAAGGGGAGACGGATACGGTTTCGTACGACAGGACCACCTTTTCCTGTCTTGAGCTTGACGGAGAGTTCGTACTTGACTGAGGCGGGCGGGCGTCCGACTTCGAAGGCGCGAATGTACCTGGACAGACACATGTAAGTAAGCTGCTGGAAACAACACCAGGACGAGAACGAGAGAAAGGCAGATGTTTTAGCTCACCTCATAGCATCACAGAGCGAGAATTGCTCCATTGGTGTGAGATCATAGGAGCGGAAGGTCTTATAGGTCTTCTTCTTTTTGGGGGCCTTCTTGCGCATGCCGCCGCCGCCGGACGCATGGCGGGCCAGGGGAGTCGCAGCTGATGGTAGGAGGAATTTTGGTATTATCGAGACTGCCGTTGGTCTGGCGGGCGCTGAAAGGCTGAGTCTTGCCAATGAGGCAAGACAATTTGTTGTAGAAGCCATTCGCGCGGTTTGGAATACGCAGCAAGTATCGCGAACCGACCGGGTCTCAGCGTTCAACTGCTCTCTCTCTCAGGAAAAAAGTTGCCGGTTGCTGCCCGCTGACGCTTGGCAGCCTCGAATCTTAGGCGCCAACTCGCAAAGTCGCATGGGCTGCTAGATAGGTGCAGGGACTAGGGACTCTCACCGCCCGACGAAAACGGCTGCTAAGACCCTATTCATACCCCGCAGTCTCAGCCAGAGAGCTGTACGTGGGGCGCCTTCCCGCTGCCCCTCCAAAAACTTGATTATCGTCGTGTTGTTGACTCAGATCAACCTGAACCCCCCTAGATAACATTTTCTAGTCGGTCCCCTCGATACTCGTCAAGAAAGATGCATCTGGACGAGCTCAAGCCTCTCGAGGCTTTCCTCACGGGCGATTTCCGCCAAATCGAGCCCCGTCTTCAATCGCTGGATAAGCACCTACTCCTCCGGACCTACCTTGACGGCTACGAGCTCAGCGAACTCGACACCAAGATTTGGCAGACCCTGCGCGGCAACCGCGCCGCCGTGTCCTTCATCAAGCGCGGAAGCCTTGCCAATCTCGCCCGTTGGTTCCAGTTCATCGAGGACAACTACCCCGAGATTCAGACCGAGCTCCTGGCGAAGGATGCTGCGGCCAAGGCCAAGGTCGCCGCCGCCAGCAAGGCCGGTGGTAACTACGCGCTCGCTCTTCAGGACACCGAGAAGGGTGTCGTCACCAGATTCTTGCCTGAGCCCTCAGGATATCTTCACATCGGACACGCAAAGGCGGCGCTTCTCTCCTGGTACTTTGCTAAGACCTACAACGGAAAGCTCCTCCTCCGCCTGGACGATACCAACCCCTCAAAAGAGAAGGAGGAGTTCCAAGATGCCATCATTGAGGATCTTGCCCTGATGGGTATTACCCCTGATAGCGTATCGCACACTTCCGACTATTTTGATTACCTCCACGACATCTGCGTTCGCCTTATTACGGAGGGCCTTGCCTACGCCGATGATACACCTCAGGAGCAAATGAGAGAAGAGCGGTGGAATGGTATCAAGTCGAAGCGTCGCGACAGGACGGTCGAGGAGAACCTTGCTATGTTCGAAGAGATGAAGAAGGGCACAGAGATCGGTCTGCAGCACTGCATTCGCGCCAAAACCTCAATCGACGACAAGAACAAGGCGATGCGCGACTGCGTCATCTATAGATGCAACGTGGATACACCTCACCACAGGACTGGCACCAAATTCAAGGTGTACCCTACGTTCGTAACCCTGGCCCCGTTTGCACCGCGGAGAAGCTCACAAATGTTTTTGATACCAGTTACGACCTTGCGGCACCTGTGATCGATTCCCTCGAAGGCGTCACGCACGCTTTGAGATCGACGGAGTACACTGATCGCAATCCTCTGTATCAGTGGTTCTTGGACGCCTTGAAGCTCCGGCAGGTTCATATGTGGGACTTCTCCCGGATGAACTTCATCAGGACGTTCCTTTCCAAGCGTAAGCTCGCCAAGTTGGTTGACACTGGCCGGTAAGTCGCAATATACCACTACAGTCGCTCGCTTGTGAGTCTCAGGCATGCTAACTGATCTCAAAGTGTCTGGGGTTGGGATGACCCCCGCATGCCTACTATTCGGGGTGTTCGCCGTCGTGGAATGACCATTCCTGCTCTCCGCGAGTTTATCTTGAAGCAGGGACCTTCAAGGAACATTGTTACGTAAGTGTTCTCGATCACTTGCATCCTGCCATTCTTTCTGTTAACGTGATCGCATTTGCACCTGTTAGAATGGACTGGACTTCGTTTTGGGCTAGCAACAAGAAGGAAATCGACCCAATTGCTCCCCGCCACACAGCTATCCTGAAGAAGGATGCTGTCAAGGTATCTGTCACCGGTGCTGAAGCCCCCGCTGAGCCGTTCACGGCCGACAAGCCCAAGCATCCCAAGAACAAGGATGTTGGCACCAAGAAGGTCGCGTTTGCCTCTGAGCTCCTTCTGGATCAGGTGGATGCCAAGAGCTTCAAGGAGGGCGAAGAGATTACTCTCATGGCCTGGGGCAACGCAATCGTTCGTGAGATCGCCAGTGGAGACTCCATTCCCTCGCTTGTTTGCGAGCTGAACCTGAAGGGGGATGTGAAGTCGACCGAGAAGAAGGTGACTTGGCTCGCTTCTAAGGGCCAGAAGCTGATCCCTGCTGAGCTTTGGGACTTTGATTATCTCATCACCAAGGACCAGCTGCAGGAGGAGGATAACCTCGAGGACTTCCTTACGCCCGTGACTTCATTCGAGGATGATGCCTGGTGTGACGAGGCCACCGCGGAGCTGAAGAAGGATGATATTATTCAGCTTGAGAGGCGCGGCTACTACCGTGTGGACAAGGGCCTCAACGACTGGAAGGATGGCGAGGAGGGTGAGAAGGGCAAGAGACTGGTTCTCTTCGCCATTCCCACCGGCAAGACGGGCACTAAGTAAGTGTCTGTCTATGCTGTCTATATTTAGAGACTACTGTGTGTCTAGACAAAATCCTATAACACGAGTCAATGTGATGTCGAAAATAAAATGTCAGCTTTTTACGACCATGTATGAATCAAGTCAATAGACTCGTATGGGCTGGCTGCTCATGATTGTGTGCATCGTATGCACACTGGAATTTTTTTTTTTTTTTTTTTTTCTTTCTGTTAGCATACTTGGATCAAGAAGGGATTCTTTGCAATCGCCATATGTCCTCAGATTGGGCATTTTTGCTGGAGCGTTACCCCTTTTGAGTGTTTATACTTCGTAGAAACCCAAGAGACAAATTTTGCTACAGCAACGCATCGGTATCGAAAACCTGAAAACCGAGGAACCGTTCCGCAGCCGCTCTGTTTCCGTCCCATGTGAAAGTTTCCAGGTTGCCTAGACCCGTAGGATCCTCATTGTGTGCCGAATTCCGTCTTGGCCTGGATTGGCGTTTCGGTTTGTCCTGACGGCCAAGAAGTTGGGTTTTCAAAGGAAAGAATGCGCAACAGAGTCTAACCTAGTGACTCCAATGGGGTTGGTTTCATAGACTTTCAGAGAGATCTACTGAATTCTCCAACTCGAATTTCTTATCAGTCCCACAAGTAGGGAGGTGTGTTGCGCAGAAGAAAAATGTGCAAGATCAATCTGGCATTGGAAGGACGAGCACCTGAAAATCCAATTTGCCAAGGCCTCCAAGCACTCCAGATCGGGCTAAGCGCGATCTCTAGCGGTGCCGCGGTCGATCACTGTGACAGGTGTGACAGACCCCTTATCCCTCCCAAATCGTCGCCTCTACGTCATGACCCGCCCAAGGTTCGAGATCTGGGCGGTTCCTCGCAGTTCCTGAGTGATCAAACCCTTATTTTTCCCTTTTCAAGTAAATATAATTGTGGAACGGCTTTGTTTGAGAGCACCGGGAACACCACATTGCTTTTTTTTTTTTTCTTCATCGCAGCTTTTGGTGACCCACAACAACAGCTTTTGGCATTCAGCCCATGGTGCTTTTTGAACGGGGGATTCCCTTTCAACGTACACTGACCGCGGACGCTGGAAGCTGGTGCCTGTAGGTGCCCTCACCCCAAAGAAAAGGCTTCCCGACACAACACGCTTCTTTGGTTAAAACTCTGCCTTTGGAACTCGCGGCGCCAAAATGGCACAATACGGCCAAGGCGAGGCCGCCAATTACTACAACGGTCAACAGCAACAACCATATCAGCAACCGCCTCCCCATACTTACCAGCAGAACGCCTATTACAATCAGGCCCCTCCACCGCCGAATGGGGAATACAACAGCGTGCCCCTCGGTGAATACCACAACGGCCCTCCGTACCCTCCTCAATACCCCCCTCAAAATGATGCCAACGCGAAGTTAGGAGCTCCCCCGTCGTATGACGAGGTATTCAAGGTCGAAAAACCGAAATGGAATGATCTCTGGGCGGGTATCCTGTTTCTGGCGACATGCGCCGGCTTCGTGGTCGTGTCTGCCATCTCAATCCAAGGATATGGTAAGGCCTTCAAACTCATAACCATCACCACCATGTCAAGATGGAAGAGAGAATGATGCAACTAACTTTGCGTCCACACGAACAGCTGCAACGCGTAATGTCAACTCGGGAGGTCTCAAGAACCAAGCCAACACCTTTGGTCTCACTACGCACACCATCTATCTGTTCGGGTGGGTCTTGATTACCTCCATAGTGTTGAGCTACGCCTACATGTGGTGTGCTCGGAAGTTCACCAAGCAGTTTATCTGGATCACGGGCATCCTCAATGTCGTCCTCGGCTTTGCAACTGCCATCTACATGCTTTCGAGGAAGTACTACTCCGGCGGCATTGTGTTCCTCATCTTTGCCGTCTTCCAGCTTATTTGCTTCCTCAGTTGGAGGTCCCGCATTCCCTTCAGCGTCTTGATGCTTCAAACCGCGATTGACGTCGCCAAGAAGCACGGCCATGTTTACCTCGTGAGCGCTATCGGTGGTCTCCTCGCCACCCTCTTCGCGGCTTGGTACTCGGTGACACTCGTCAGCGTCTACATCAAGTACGAGCCGAGCGACAATAACCCGGCCTGCCGCCAGGGTGTGGGTAACTGTGGCTCAGGCAAGGTTATTGGCCTTATTGCCTTTATCACCTTTGCCGCCTATTGGATTTCCGAGTGGCTCAAGAACACGATCCACACCACAATCGCTGGAGTGTATGGCTCATGGTACTTCAACTCGAGAAACTACCCCACCAAGGTCACCCGCGGCGCTCTTAAGCGGTGTCTTACGTACAGCTTCGGTAGCATCAGTCTCGGCAGTCTTGTCGTGGCTATCATCAACTTCCTGAGGCAGTTGTGCTCTGTTGCCAGATCCCAGGCTGCTGCCGATGGCGATATCATTGCTTCGATCCTGTGGTGCTTTGCCAGCTGCCTGATTGGCATTCTCGACTGGGCCGTTCAGTTCCTGAACCGATATGCCTTTGCGCATATTGCTCTGTACGGAAAGGCGTACATCCCAGCTGCGAAGGACACCTGGAGGTGAGTTTTCTGGTCTTCTCCATTCTATTGGTTTGATGGTTGTCGTCGTCCATATGCTAATCCTCCTCGCCCAGTATGATCAAGGACCGCGGTATTGATGCTCTCGTCAATGAGTGTCTTATCGGTCCCGTCCTCGGCATGGGGGCGATGTTTGTCGGCTACGCCTCGGCTTTGATCGCCTACTGCTACATGATCTTCACCGATCCCGCCTACAACAGAGGCGGCGGGTACACCCCCGTCGTGGTTGCGTTTGCTTTCCTTATCGGCCTGCAGATTTGCAATGTGTTCACCACGCCGCTTAGCAGTGGTATCGACACCATTTTTGTTGCTGCTGCGTGGGATCCCGAGGTCATGATTCGTGACCATCCCGACTTGTATCATCGCATGGTGCAGGTCTATCCTGAGGTTCAGCAGGCTATCCATGCTTAGAGCGGACTAATTCGGAAAGTTGAAACAGTGATATTTTAAGTTGGGAGTGATGATCTGAAGTATCCGACACTTCTATGTGTGTGAGACTGTGGACTGATTAGGCAGGACGGAAGATGGCTTGTAGGTAATTTCTAATAGCGTAATTCAGGAATATCTGGACTTCGTACGTACGCTGAGATGCGTTTGGTGGAGCCTGCAGAAAGGCTAAGTGGTGTCTTGACGCTGCGCGGAAGGGGATGCCGATCTGTTTACTTTCGGTACCCTAGTTGGTGATTTTGGGATCGCCAGGGGGTGATTGTCAGGGGCGTGTTGGGGGCTCCAACGTGAGCTGGTTGAAGGGTTAGGGTTATTCATCTCGCATTGCAACCTCACTCGGCACTCCCTACAAATATTGAACTGCCTTAGGTACCTTGGTTGTCAGGTATGAACTTTACATCCGCGCCGGACGGAGGTTGTCTTTATATTCTTTACTTATGCCTCAATTTGGATGTAAATCAGGGCACGATGATGTTCTGCAGGGTGATCTCGCCGTGCCGCATCTGCGTCCATGTTAGGCGACCACCTCAAGGGCGACCACCTCAAGGGCGACCACCTCAAGGGCGACCACCTCAAGGGCGACCCAGTTCGTGAGGCACAGATGGATATATGCACAGAAGAAATACTACCAGCTTCTTTCGTCTGATTGAACTGCGAGCCTGGCCAGACCGGGACCGGTTAGAGACCCAGGCTCCACACAACTCAACCAGCATTCGCCAACAGCAAAAACAATGACAACTCACATCGTCCAGTAAGGTGGGTAAGGTGAACATGGTCGCAGAACGATCGACTTGTTATTCAAACGAATACCCCCCGACTTCGACCTGTGATCGCCCAACAATCAATGCATTTCTACATCTCGACAAGAGGCTCTTGATATCTGGCTCTTGTGGGTTCCAGTCTCTCGGGGACTATAACCAGACGGTCCTCCTCGTACAAGATCCACTTTCTTGCTCGCATCTATCAGTAATATCTTCATCTGATCTTTTTTCTTTTCAAGTACCGAGTGTAACCGTGACTGTGCCCATATCGCTCACATCATGACGGCAGTCAAAGCAAAGCCGGCTGCCAGGCCACCCACCAAGCGCGTCGTAGTCCAGCAGGCACCTGGACAGGTCGTCGGTATGTCTTTGTCTCTTTCCCAACCTTACAACCTCTACACCATAACTAACATTTCTTCTCCAGAAGTCCGAGTAGTACGCCGCTCCACCTGGGACAAGGTAGTCACCTCCACGAGCAAAGCCACCGCCAAAACCGTCCGCGTGGTCAAGCAAGTCACCCCCGGACTGAAGCCCGTTTCTTCTCGCCCAGCAGCCGGTCGGGAACAAGCGCGTAAGGTCACAGGGGAGAACCAGTCCTTTTACCGCGAGGCCTACCGCTCTCTCCCCCACCAGCAGCGATGGGATCTGTACATGGCCGGCCTCGCTCCCCAGGGCGTGCCTCACCCTAACCCCCCTCCTCCTCCCTCCCGGAGCAGTGTTGTCCAGCCGAAACAGTACAAGACGGTTAATGTGATGTACCTGACCAAACCCTCCCCTACGGGAGTTCAGGGCGGGATCATTACCAAGCTGCCGACTGCTGCGCAGGTGGCGGCTGCTAGGAAGAAGGTGAATAACCCGGATGCTTTGCCGTCGTTTCCTACCCCTGGGCAGGGGGTGAAGCTTGTGCATAGACCTGCGCAGCAGCAGAGGCCTGTGTCGGCTCGCCCTGTTGTTGTTCAGCAGCCGCATGTCATTCGCCAGTCGCAGGTGGTTCTCGTCCCCGGTGGTACTCATGTGCTTCAACAACGACCTCAGTCACAAGTGGTCACTGTGAATGTTCAGAAACAGCAGCAGCAGAGACCGGTCCAGCAGCAAACACGGACGCAACAGCAGTACGTCAACTTTTCTGTTCCTGCTCCTGGCCCTGTTACTACGACGACTACCACGACGACTACCACAACTACCCAAGTTCAGAAACGGCAGCAACAGTTACCTATCCGCCAGCAGCCACCCCAGCAAGCGCGGCCACAGAGCCAAGTCCGGCAGCAAGTGGTGACTACCACCCAACGTGTCCCGCAGCCGCAGCACCAGACCGTGGTCTTGCTCCAGCAGGTTCCGCAGGGGGCTGTCCGGCAGCAACAGCAGCAACAGCAGCAACAAGTGGTGGTGGTACCTGCTGGTCAGGTCCGTCCTCGCGTGCTGAACACAAATGGGGGTGGTAGGAGACAGCCCGGGCAGACGGTGGTTACTGTGCGTGGGTAAGCGGAGGGTACAACCAGGGTAAGGAGAGATGAATGGGTTTACGAGGATGATGATGATGATGATGACTGTTTTAGCGATGCTGGTTCGGGGACTTTGATCCTGGGTTCTCTTTTCTTTTGTCTTTTGTCTTTTGTTTGGCTCTATCGTGCCCTGGAAATGTGTGGATGGAAGCAGCAGCAAAATGACATGAAATTATTTCTTTCTTATCGGTTAGATGATGGCCTTTCAATCGCAATTATCTTTTTCTAACGAATAATACCTACCTGTTGCCTCTCTCTTCTGGTGTTCGAAATCAACAACACCAGGCCAAGCATGACCCGTCTCCTTTTTTTCTTTTTTCTTTCCCGGTCAATTGATTCATTTGATTTATTTTCATTTACTTTGCTCGACACAAGTTCAGTAATATCCTTCAATGGCTACTATTACTTCATCTCGCTGAGACCAGATAACGCAACGAAGGAAGTGTGCTGCTTGACCGCAGGCAACTATCCAAACACCCATCCTGAAACTGAAAAACAAGAATATACAAAAACATAAAAAGAGCGTGGGGTATAGTTATCATTCTCATCAAGTCATACCAAATCCATCCTTCTCCTCACTTCGACGCTACGCTCCCCATCCGAATATCTTCAGCGGAAGTCGACGGCTTCGCCGGGTCCTCAACCCACTTGACGCCTCGTCCCGAATCCCGCTGCGCAATCAGCCTGTTCTTCCGTTGTCTTTCACGGTAGAACAGAATGGCCAAGCCAATAATAGCAGCGAGGCCGACGATGGAACCGACCACGGCACCGGCGATGGCGCCCTTGGACAGTCCGCTACTGCCACTGCCGCCTGAGGACACAGGTGGTACGGAGGATGGATTCAGCGGTGGGCCGTCGTCGCCATGGCCGGGAAGACCAGTGGGCTTGCCGGTGGCGGTGGGCGCGGGGACGTCGTTCTCCGAGTCGGTGGCGTTGAAGCAGGGGACGTCGTCGTTGTCAAAGGCGGAGGCGGGGACGTAGACTATGTCCGCGCAGGCGTAGAAGGTTTGGTTCTCTGGCCGGTCAAAGTCGGCGATGTACTTGATTTGAATGGTGGCGTTGGTTCCGGCGGGGATCCCGGGGGGTGCGTCGGGGATCTTGAAGCATGTGTGCCCTGGGTCGATCTCGGTGATGGGGTTGTTGTAGAGGATGTAATCGAAGTCGGACTGGGTTTTTGGGTCTGTGGTTTTTTTGTGTTAGGGGATGGGTTTTGCAAAGTGGTTGGAATAGAGGAAGACGATAGAGAAAGGGGTAGAGGACGTCGCAATGATAGCGGGAGAGATGGGGGCAGTGAAATAAAGTGAATAGTCGGGAGTTGAGCTTACCGTTCTTGAAGGAGAGGGCCAACTCGGTGTGATAAGAATCATCTTGGGCTGTAAAGGCGACTCTGCCGCCGGCTTCATATACATGTTAGTCAAATCAAGTACTGAGAGTGGGCATTCAACAGGGTGATAGAGTTGGTGGCGTACTGAGAGGGAAATCCGTCCTGTTGACAACTCCCTGGTTCGAACCACAGGGAGCTGTGTTGTCGGTGCTTTCCTGCCAGTGTCTGTCAGGCGGCCACATGAAGCCCATGGGGCCTTGAACCTCTGAGGCTGCTTGAACACCGATCACGGTGGCGGCCATGGCCATCACTGCCGGAGGAAGACGGACCATGCTTCCTTCGTCGATAGATTTCTGGGAACTGGAAGCCGACTGTTGGTGGACGAGCACAAGTCTCCCAAGTGAGCGACGTCGAAAAGAAGAAAGTACAGCAGACTGAGATAGTTGCGGGGAAGATGTCCAGGTTGAGTCGGCTAATATCTCCTCAACTGTGTTACGGAGGGAGGGACCAACAGGATGGGTGTTTCTCGTACTCACACCACTTTTATCTCTCGACGAACCCCCGCATCAGCTGCGAGGCCGGCAGCTCATTCTCCCCGACCCAAGACATGCTTCCTTTGCGGGATGATGGTAACGCTAGCAGATGGGCCAGCCCACACCAAGAGCCGAGTTTTTTCCTGTGACTGGCATTCCAAGACAGAAAACACCAAAAAAAGACTCAAACAATTACCGAGGGTGAAAGATTCTGCCGTTGTGGTTTCGATATCCTCCAAGGAGGGAATCCGGCAGCGGTATGGTGGGCCAACCTCCTCCCAAGACTGCCCTCGCTCGTGGTCTGATTATTGCTCATCAACGGCGAATCAATGACACCTTCCTTCGGCGCCGAGCTCTTTAAGGATTCTCTCCATGGCTTACCGCTCGCTTATCCTGTCGGCTCGCTGGCTTGGGAGTGGTCTACCGGCCGGGGCAACAGCACACTTGATCTGATAAATTAGCTTGGCATCTTGGCGAGAGAATGTGACAGGATCTGATAATTCTTCTTGGCTTTTGAGATTGCTTGACGGCAGATGATTGGATGCTCGAGAGGGGATTCCCTCCATCTCCCCACCTGCTGAACAAGGATGTTGGTTCCATCAGTCCACGACGCCGACGAGAATGGGAAGACCTCCAGCCGATGTCGCAATTTTTTCTCAATAGGGTGGCTGTCGAAGAAGATTCTGCATCCTTGCCCTGTATCGATTTCCTCGGCGTGAACTCGACTGAGGTCGACGTTGCGAGCCGATCCCTGATATGGGATAGAATGGCATGGGACTCCTGTGGCGTTTGAAGTTATGGCGAGTTTACCCATCTCCTCGCCTGGCCGACGGACCCGAGCCTGTTGGGATTCTTTCACCACAGTATTTGGTCTCGTCTGGCGTAGTTCTCGGCCTGCAGCATCATATATCAACCGCACACCCTCTCTCCATGTTGCTGTCAGAGTTACCTACTTCATTGGCTCTCTCTGCTGCTTCCTTCCCACCCCGTAGTTCATCTTTATTTCGGCGCTGCCGCTGTTTTCATATAACCCCATCTCCAAACGACTTCTCATAAACTTTCAAAATGCGTGGCTTCCAGGTCATCATCCTATCCGCATTGGCGGCGGTTGGTGTAGAAGCCGTAGTGACAGAAGACATCGTTGCAGTTGACCGGCTTGTCGAGGCCAGACAAGCTCCCGGAACCCCTCAGTTCGAGTGCCATTCCGATTGTGGTATGTTGCTGTCCCAGCTTGCCTCTTATCGATTCCGTCTGCATCCGTACGACCACTCTACGACGTGCTTTGCATGTGAACAGCTGGGTTGACACCTGCCCCTTTTAGGCAACGCTCTCGCCGGAAGCCGCATCGCCAACCACTGCGATAACTCCACCTGGGTCGGGCTGTACGAGGACTGCCTCGACTGTGCGCTGCAGTTCAACATCTGGCGTCACTATGGCAATGGCTTGGGTAACGCAGGATCCGCATGTGGACTCGCTGCCACTCCGCGCCCTTCAGGAGTAGCTTCTAGTGCACCGATCCCTTCCAGCGAAACCCTCCCAGCCCCGGAGGCTACGTCTTCCACCGCAACAACAACTTCTTCAGTTGATTCTGGAGTAGCTGCCACAGGGACTGGCTTACCGTCGAGCTTTACAAGCCCTGGATCCGCATCCAGTACTGTAAGTTTTCCTCTTGCCTAAGAGCAAACTCTCACGGCCATCGGCTGATTTGCTCATTCTTTTAGACTCCTGTTCCCGGCAACGCTGCGGGGGTCAGATCACCTTCTTTTCTGCTCTTTGGGTCTGTGGTGGCAATTGCGATCAGGGTATCGAGCTCTTGGTGAAGGTGTTGCTGTGTGAACGGTATGTTCCGATGAGGCAAAACACGTCTTAGTACAAGCAGATCAATATACAGAATAGTTAACATTAGACTAGTTTAATAAGAGTTTGCGGATCTTGGACGAGCTTATCCAGCTTCCTTGAGTCCATGACAGTGTAACCAACTCGTTCATATGCTTCGATCGTCCTGTACCCAACACCGGTTTCGCCGCGCGCACGCCTTAAAATGAGGCAAAATTCAGGTGAACCATGATAGGCTGCGCGCATGCCAATTCAAACACAAAAAAGGGAATCACCATAGGTAATTGTGCCATCAGTGAGATAGTCGAGACAGTCAAGTTCGATTTCCTCATCGTGGCCGTCGGTAGATATGTAGAGCGTAGCTCGCTCGTCAATCAAGGCCGATACAAGAACGCCAACGAGGAGTGGACAGCGAAGGACGATGTATCCAGCTGTCACGCCTCCCATCGCATCCGGACCCGCAAGCGTGACAGCTGCATCTACTACGGAGCAGATCTCTTTCATTCCCTGGCGATTGAATTGGTTTATAAGGATTGGCCCGTCAATTGAAACCCAAGACCAGCTCGGTCCACGCCATCGACATGACTGCTGACGGTTACCTGGTGAGGTCCAACATAGATCGGACATCAGAGTATTTTTCCAAAGCCCTGCAAGATAAGTGTCATCGGGACGTGTCCAACGCATTACCTTCTTAGCAACACCTGAGAGCGCCGTCAACTTGTCCCTTGGGAAGGAAAGTTTCAGGGCCGTGTAGCATTCTACCACCTTCGACCACTGCCTTTCCTCACTACCTGAAGACCTCGAGGACACGGATAGCAATCGCTTGTCCAGTGGTTCTCGAACAGCCGGGGGATACATTCGGCAACCGATGCCGGGGAAGCACCCGCAAGCCAACATTCCAGAACACTCCCACAAAAGTTCCCCTCGGGTGAAGTGAAGGAGCCTCGGTGACAGCAAGCGCTCCTGGAATACCCAAGCGCGAGTAAGAAGTGAGAAATATTTGCTGATACTGTTTGTTTCGTTGCCATATCTGTGATCTGTCCAAGGAAGTGGCAGGTGCCGTTCTCCAAGCTCAGCTCGCAATCGTGTTTGTATTCCAGTCCATCTGGACCGCCCACAATCATGCTTTGTGGAATCACTATCGATACGTTAGAGACCATGATAACGGGGGACGCTGCGTGCGACGAGTACATGCTAAGTACATGGTGAGGTTTCGCACCGTTTGCGGGCCACTCTCCGAAGAGGCCTCCCTCATCGTCAACAGCGCCACTTGCACATAGCGTGAGATGAGCGTTCTCATAAATGTTAATCATCTCTGCAGATTGGTGTCTCCAGTCAGCTTCGCTATCTTGGATGATGCATATTGAGTCAATCCAGAGATAATCGAATCCGAGTTGGCGGGTAACAGAGATGGCGTCCCTGAAAGTAGCTGGCAAATCATCTGGTGAAATCGCTTGCAGATTCGCTTTGAGGGTCGCGGAGGTTGTTCTACAGGCCGGCCTAATATCGCCCCAACTATCAGGGCATTAGTTACCAATTCGAATCGGCAAAGAATGTGAGAGCTTCACTTACCAGTGACTGAGGCAGAGATAAGGTGCTCGTTCGTCTTCTGATGGCTCATGAAGCTTGACAGTTGTTGGCCGTACATCGATTACCCTAGCCGGAAGTCTCGTGATGGCTCTCCTCGTCGAGCAGTGGTGGTCTGTTTCGCAGAGCTTCAACCACTCCTTCGCTTTATCAAGATCGGCCTCGGAGATGTTCACGCCATAATTGTAATGGCGCTCCGGGATACTAGGAAAAGGCTATGGGATTCCAGGCAGCGTAAATATCTCAAAAGCCACACCCAAACAGACCTCTGGAAAATCCCGGTCAAGTGGAAACAGAATCAAGTTTGTCCACGTGCTGGGCTGTGCGATTCCCTGCTCGAATTCCCAAGCGATCGCGGGCCTGGACTCTGACCTGTAATTTGAGTCGCCGACAATTCTAGCGAGCTTGAGGTTTGAGCGAAGGAATTTGTTGGCGAGATAGGCTTTCCCTAGCGCGTATCGAAAGTTGCATGCATCGCAAAGGTCGAAATGCTGTCCCTCTAGATCAATGAAGGAGTA
Source organism: Podospora australis (assembly GCA_033296905.1). Taxonomy (NCBI): domain Eukaryota; kingdom Fungi; phylum Ascomycota; class Sordariomycetes; order Sordariales; family Podosporaceae; genus Podospora; species Podospora australis. The sequence goes on from MU864379.1 coordinate 149,317, forward strand.
GTCTTGTTCTAGCCATGAGTCATGCGTGAAGTATCGAATACCCCCGCCCGAGCATGCAGGACATGATGGCGTTGCCATGGGTGCTAATTCTGCGTATACGTTATTGTTATATTCCGTGGATACAGGTAGGCAGGTGCTTCAGGTTTGAACTTCATATCAAACATTGTCCAGCATCATTCGGGGTTGGGCGGCTATTGAGGTCTGTCGTCTGCAAGTAGGATGGGTGCCTACGTTAGGCGGCAGTAAGTTGGTCCAACCACAAGCCTTCCATTCTCCTCTGAGTGCCCTTCCAAATGATACCGATCGACATCTCAGAGTGTTCCAGACTTTAGAAGCCACCACAGAGACTCAAATCGTCCCTATTTGCGTTTCTGACACATAACGCCGCCACTATACTATTCTATCTCCTAGTCACATGCAGCCACAAATCGCTTCCAATCCAGAACACACCACTTGTGGACTTCATTGGACTTTGGGGGTTGACGACAGCAAAGTTGTATCGCCGAAGTAACTAGGAGGAAGTGTCAGTCCGCACAGTCGCATGAATTTCGACACCAAAGGTCGGGAATAATAAAGACTTACCTCAACGAAAAGCTTGTTCAGCTCGGTAAGAGCAATTCGCTTGCCCAGACACTGATACTTGCCACTGCCGAAATCCAGATCGAGCACCGAGTTCAGCAGTACGGTCCGGTCTCCCCCCTCCGTCTCAGCCTCGAGCCATCTTTCTGGACGAAACACATGACTGTCGTCACCCCAGATGCTCTTCACCCTCATGATGCCGGAGAAATTGTTGGCAATTCGTGTTCCTTCAGGCACCGTGTACCCACAGATCACATCGCCCGCTTTTGGGACCTGTTTGGACCCGAGACCTGTGGTTGGCGGCCACATTCGCAGACCTTCCCGAATTACTGCCTGCAAATATGGGAGAGCTTGGGCTTCGGCATCAGCAATGATTGGGGAGCTAATGCTGCCTCCATTTATCCCGTCATCGATTTCTTTCTGGAGCCTTGCGTACGCCATAGGATTTGACATCAACGCCAGAAATGTATGTCGAATGGCTGCAGCAGTCGTGATGGAGCCGGCAACACTGAAGTCTATCAGTATCAAACAGGACATGGAGTGAGTGAAATAGCAAGTAGTACTTACATTTGGACAACCATATGTTGCACCAGCTCATCATACGTCATGCCGCCGTCGATAAACGCTTGGAGCATATCTTGTCGAGCCTTTGATCCGGGTTGAAGACGCTCTTCAACACATGCCTCTGTTAGTCTATGATCGATCCACAATAATAATATTAGCAAAAAGAGGTCACATATTTACGAGGCATAAACTCTCACCCCATAAGCCGCCCAAGCCCAACTCTGTCCCCGTCGTTGGGCAGTGCTAGTCGCAGTGGCCAGCTATGCACAATGCTGGACAACCACGGCATTGCCTGTAGGAAATTCATGATTGGCACGGCAGAGTCATTTATCTCGATAAATCGATGAAGGTCCCTATCTTCAACGAGAAATCCAAATGCAGTACTAAAGGACGAGTCGCTTATCACGTCCAATGAAAAGAAGTGTGCTTTGGCGCATAAGTCGAAGGGTCGAAAAATACCATCCTCAGACAAATACTTTCTGTCAATAAGAGCGACAAGCTCCAGAAGCTGACGATCGACGCTGTCCTCAAATCCACTAGTACCGTTATCCCTCGCCATATACTGTTCACCCGGTTGTCAGCCATCACTTCATGTACCGATCACACAGCATATGAGAACTTGCTGCACCGGCCATCTTTGCGCGTAGAGCCTTGTGTTTCGTCTCATCGCGTTCCGAAACGACATTATTGTGCCCTGGGATGATGCGCCCAGTCTCGTAGAACTCGCCCTTTGTGTACAGCGATCTGACAGCTGAAATGCGTCTCAGGGTGTCGGGGTCGGTACAGAGCAGATCATTTGGGCCGATGCGCACAAGAGGACCATATTTCTCAGCGACCTCAATCATGTGCTCGTGGAAGCGCCCACTCGATAGCTTCTGTATCATCCAGAGGGACGACACGCTTGCTAGTGCAGGACCTGGAATATGTCGTAGTCCATACCAGGACCACACGCAGTGTGCAACCCATCCCAGGAACACGAGTATCACCGCTTGAAGAAAGATGTGTGTTTCGACTGCCATGGTAAAAGGCCAGTTGGTGGTGATGTCTATCGTAATCAGCGGTCAGTACATACTCCCCTCCTGGACTCGATTCAGCTCTGGTGGCGGTTGAATCTTCAAATCCCGCTCCTCACGATCTAACTGTAAGAGAGCTAGCTGAATCAGCTACTGCACACAAGAACTGTTGCGTTCCATTCTGGGCAGGCCAAGCCCAAACATTGTCCTGTGTCACCTAACAGTTCCTTTGAATTTCGATTTCTGGAATCCCCGTTTTCAGAGTAATTCTATGTGAGGCTATCACGACATCTCGAATGATACCTACGAATCGAAAGTGAGAAGGCACTCCATGAAACCAAACTTGCAAAACACTCGCTCTGTTCTGTCACTCCGCCAACGAAGCATATGACGAAATGAATCTGTGAGTACAAAGATCCCAGACAACGTCGCAAGGAGCGACTGCCGTAATCTTTTCAAGATCGATTGCGGGGAACAATAGATTGTTCTCTCCATGTCGCCTTTGCCAAGTCCAGATTCTTCCCATTTCCAGTTGGCTCAGAGCATTCGGATGCTATCCGAGTTTAGATTTATCCAACATCCGGAAGCCGGATAAGACTTAGACAGCAATTAGGGTGAAACCATCCATATTCAAACAGGTAAGGGGCTTTTCGTCATCAAGATATAAGAAGGTAGCTTATTCTTGGGTCGGGCTTGTGTGCTTTCTCTCCCGAGTTTTTCCACCGCAAAACTTGTTCTCACAAATTCATACATGATGCTATTTTCCACCAGCTCTCTCCTCGCAACGGCGGCTTTCTCGTTGGGAAGTTTGGTCTCGGCGCAGGAAACATCATGGACGCCAGCTGGGTTTTCTCCTGCTGTGGCTGCCAAGTTGGAAGTCATTTACGGTACCAAGGCCAGCACGACTCCTGGAACGAGCTACACCAAGGCAGGCAAGTCATCATGTCCAAGAATTTCGTGTTTGAAATTGATATACTGACCAGCAAAAACAGAAACCGCAAGACAGCCTACCATCGGTACCAGTGATGCACCCTTAAATGGCACTTATATGTGGCTGCTGATCGATCTCGACGTGTAATTTCTCCATTCTGCCTACCTCCTGGTCCAAATGAATGGCAGTGTACTGACGCGATTGAATGTCAAAAAGTCCCGCCAACTTCCAAAACCCCAGTGCAGGGGGTCGGAGAACCAATTTGCACGCGCTCATCACCGGCTTCAAATCCAGCGGACAGACGGTCAACGGTGTGTACACGCTCACTTCAACCTCGACGGGCCCGATCACCTACGTTGGCCCCTCTCCACCAGCCGAAAACCCTCCGTACCCTCACAAGTACGTTAGTCTCTTGTATGAGACGCCTGGGGGCTTCACCGTCACCAGAGCGCAAGTCGGGCAGACCTTTGGGTTCAACTTGACGACGTTCCTTTCGACGGTTAAGATCACGGAGGCACCTGTCCGGGCAAATTATTTGACTGTGACGGGTTGATACTGTGATGAAGTAGATAGCCAAAAAGCTCAGCCTGGAATATTGACGCGCGCGTCCCTCTCCGAAGTTGTGACGGCGAATACGGTTGAGTTTATATGCAAGTCATTTCTGAATGTGGGCGGACAGAGTGCCGATCACATGGACAAGAGTCCCCGTGATCATTCATTCAGACCGCTGTGTAACTGCCTGCCAGGTGATCGACGTTACCACCACGTGCGTATACTGGGGGGCTGGGGAATAAACTTTTGAGACAACACCCCACCAACCACCTGCATGTCCATCAGTGCACGTAAAGGAAAGCTTGAACTGACAGCACAGCACGTCAATGTTGGACCAATCCTGCCTCTCTACAATCGGCGAAAGCTGGAAATGACCAGTCCGCGTCACAGATGAAGAGCGAACTGAAACACAGGAGCTGCAGGTGGCCACCATTTCCGGTCAAGAACAGGATCCGAGTATTCGTAAATGGATCGCCAGTGCCACATTTTGTCGGAAATCAATCAGCATCCCTCATGACCATTTCACTGCTGGGCTGTCACTATAACTGAATGGTATACCTGGGACGAATGATCAAGACCAAAGTGGACAGCATCGTGACGGCTGATAGGGTCCCTCATTCTGTTTTTAATGTTGTACAAGTGTGCACCGTTCAAGTTTCGAGGATTGTACGGTACGCGCGCAAACACTTTAAAGAGTCCGAGTAATGACGTTTACGTCGCACCTATCCCTTGCCTCTCCCCCTTGACACATTCTTTCTGTAGACCAACATTGCTACCTTGCCCACCTGTCATCGACCTCCTCGTTTCACCCAACAAGCGTTCATCAAGCAGACGCCAGCTACCATGGCATCGCGTGCAGTCCTCAAGGTTACATCGGTTATCTCCCACGTCTTTGACGGGCTGTACAACGCCGTAAAGACCCTCACCGGCGGCAACAAAGTCAAAGATGCCGCGGATCACTCCTTCCAGAAGCCATCTCCAGCAGACCGTAAGCCTGCACCTGCGATCTGGACTCTGCTGCAACAGAACTGACTTCTTTTGCTCAGGCCGGAGCCCCTGCCCCATGGTCAACGCGCTCGCGAACCACGGCTACCTCCCCCGCGACGGCAAAGACGTCTCCCTGGCCAAGCTCATCAAGGGCTTCAAAGAAGCAATTAACCTAGCGCCAGACGCAACGTTGTTGGTCGGCATTCGAGCGCTCCAGCTGTCTTCCACGGGCAGTTTATTTACGTTCCACCTCGATGACCTGAACAAACATGGTGGTAAGTGTCTGGATTCATGCATACTCGTACCTCTTTCTCTTTGGATGGGATCATGGGAAAACTCACGATCATTGTGTATAGCTATCGAGCACGACGGAAGTCTTTCCAGGAAGGACGCCTTCTTTGGCGACAACCACACATTCTCCCCGGAAACCTGGGCGCAGGTCTCCGCTCACTTTGGCGACAGAGAGATCATCCCCATCGAGGTAGCGGCCGAGGCGAGAAAGGCCCGTTTGGCCAAAGCCGCAGAGGAGAATCCCGACTTCAAGTTGCCCAGCGACCAAGAGGGGTTCAGCTACATCGAGACGAGTTTGTATCTGTACGTGTTTGGTGGGCTCGAGGGGAATGCAAAGACCGAGTGGGTCCGGGTTCTGATGGGTAGGTCCTGATTTCTCTGTCTGTCATATGTTGTCGATTTGCTGACCTGGTTTGATGATCCGCTACAGAGCAAGATCGACTGCCACTCGAGGAGGGATTTCGGCGGTCAGATAAGCTGCTGACCATCTCGGATATTCTGACGATGAAGGCCAAGGTCCAGGCGGCTTCTTCGTGACGCAAAGGGAACGAACGGGTGGAGGGAGAGAACCTCAACACACATTATCGACCGTAACCGCCAGCCTGAATCAAGTTAGATCAAGAAAATACATCAATGAATAGGAAAAAAATTCAAAGGGGAAAAAAGTCGAAAAGAAGAAAGGTAACCACAACCTTCAGCGCCGGGGATTTCCACCCCGGGGGTCATTAGGCGTAAACGGGTTCCAGTGCCACTACTTGGAGCCGAACGCTGGCTTACGCGCGATCCGCGTGTGGAGTTTCCATCCACACCCACAGTTTGCGGTTTAACCACTGTACCGTTCAGTTCTTTTTTCATGGCTCTAGATGTCTGTATTTTTTAATCTTGGATTTTATATAGCGCTGGCTGTACTGTGGCCTGAGATTGGTTGAAGTATGGCAGGGAAGGAGCATGGACCGTGTGGGCTGCGTTCTTGCCGTTTTTGTTTTTGAATCTCGAGATATCAGCGAAGACTCGGATACGGATGTCTTGCCACAACCGAGCTCAAGAGCAGAGGAAAACTCATTGGTAAGAGGAGACTGGGTATAAAATGATGGTTCGTAATCATGAGACTGGTAGAGATAATTGAGTGCTATGACGAGACGAGGCGCTGTTGGGGGGAAACTTGGCCATCATATGGATACCGACGAGTACTATATCCTTGCCGTGGCCTGGGCTTCCAGCACCACCTCAGGTTCCTCTCTCCGGTTTCTACTCCTCTTATATGGATTGTGGAGTGAATGGAAGCACCAGGGTTGATGTGGTTACATCCACGCCGTGGTTGCACAACTGCTGTTGGAGAGCTAGGCGGATGTGTCGGCAGATCATGATGAGATTCGGGGCAGCAACTTGATTTGGACGATCTCCCGTTCATGGTATTCTCGTTGGGAGTCTCATGATACAAAACTCCGTGGTCAGTTCTTCATCTTATCCACTTGTATGATTGGGACCTCTCATGATGGCGAGATACGAAGTCCTATTCTTTCACCGGGTTACAAAAGCAAAGCGTCAACAGTCAACAACGATGAAAATGAGAATAGAAACAAGGTAAATCTCAATCGGGTTCATACATTTGGTTATTGTGGGCGTTAGTATTAGTGGTATTTAGTGGTTTACACGCTCCCGGGTGAATGAGCTACGGACTTCATGATATTCTCTCTGGATCTTAAATCGCAGGATACACGTCATGTATAAAATCTAAACATGTCACCCTATGCGGATACTGGCCCAAGTTTGGGAGAAAATAAGCTAGCTCTACACAGACCGAGCTTTAACTTCTAGGTGCCCATCGCTGGGAGAACACTTGATAGTACTCCAGCATCACTTGACACTCGGCTCCATCAAGGCACTCTCATCTGCATGTAAAAGTTTTCAGGAAAGCTCAAGCAGCCCCAGTCTAACACAGGTCTGCACGCATCATCTAGGATATGGAGTGTGTTTGCCCCCCACCCCTTTCACTGCTATTCTCACCAGAAAAGTGGACATGATGACGGATTGAATTCTCTACAAGATCTCAGAGGGATGCTCTGAACTCACTATCCAGTGAAAAGAACGAGGACCAAACATACCTGCACGGTTTGTTTCCCATATTGTCAGTGCACGGTAAGTATTGGGACGTTACATTTCAACAAAGTTCTGGACTTGTCTGACCCATCTGTCACGGACTAGATCTGGATCTGAGCAAAGTCCACAACCCCCCTTGGGATGGATGGGTGCCAAACGATCGATTAGGCAGGTGCCTGACTTCTGACATGACCTGCATCATCGAGATAAGCTCGCGCCGATGGACTTGAAATGTTGATCTATCACTCAAACTGCCAGTCAAACAAAGCAAATATATGATGTTAACATCCCGTGCCCAAACTGGTCAAACTCCGACGTCCATGTCACTGCCCAAAAGAGAAGTTTAAATCCGTGCAGCATGTCAAGGCTGCCGCGGACCAATCACGCTCATCGGCCGGCTCATCCCGCCATCTGCCAACTACCGGGGACCCTTCCTGCATGTAAGTAGCCCAATTGGGAAATCTAACTCCGGCCTTCTCAATATGGAGTGTAAAACCTAAAACCCACGAACAAACACCGCGCGATAGGGGACCAGGAACTTTTGGGGAAAATTATCTCCAGAGACACAACAACGGCGTTCTTTCAAACTTCATTCTCGGTCGTTGCATTGATTTCATTCGGGGGAATTGGCTTTGCCTCCGCGCCGCCGTGGCCACTGACAGACACCAAAATCACTGCTACAACTCTAACCCCTCTCCACTCACACGCGTTTAATCAGGCGTCAAAGACAACCACCATCCGAGGGCTTGCGTTTCTCCCTTCTTCGTAAAGAAATTTGATTTGGGTATTTCGGAGTCCAACCTCAGCTCAGGTAAGCAACGGTTCAGTTTAGCCAGTTGATCCAGTCACGAGCTGACGGGCCGTGACCTAGTCTTGTAGCACCATCGACATCTTTCTGTCTTTCTCCTTCTTGTCGAGAAGTGTTCAAAAAACACACATTAAACTCAGAGGGGTTTGTGGTTGATTTCCACTTTCAGATCCCGATCTTGAGTGGGTGGATCATTATCGACAAGATCACTTATCCAACAACAGCAACGATATCCCCCCAGAGAGTCGTCCTGTCAACTCCCACAGACCAACAGGAACTTACTTGCTTGGCCCAACTCTCAGGCAGCGATTCAGGTCCTCTCCAAGCCACCCTACCTCACCACCAAGTATCTCCCAAAGAAATTTTCACCACAATGTCTTCACCCCAGAGCTCCGTGATGCTCAAGGACCACCCGGCCTCCGACAATGAGACAACCATCACCACCACCCCAGCGCCTGCAGATGCCGAGAAGGCTCCAGTAACAACAGCATCAGCACCTTCTCTACCACCTCCACCTCCCAATGGCGGTACCCTCGCCTGGCTCCAAGTCCTCGGCGCCTTCTTTCTGAACTTCAACACATGGTAAGTTATTCCATGATTCCCACCACTTCACTGAAGCTAACACCCCATTCAAGGGGCCTCCTCAACACTTTCGGCATCTTCCAAGCCGAGTACTCAACCACCATCCTCCCCACCACCTCCTCCTCGGCCATTTCCTGGGTGGGCTCTCTCCAGGCCTTCCTCATGCTCTTCGTCTGCGTCCTCTGCGGCCGCCTCCTCGACGCCGGCTACTTTTACCTGGACATCACCATCGGCATCTTTTTGTCGGTATTCGGCATGATGAGTACTGTCCCACCCCCCTCCCCCTTTTTTTCTTCCCTTTCCCCCAGTGACTAACCTCCAAAAGTGACCTCCCTCGCAACCTCCTACTACCAAATCCTCCTCGCCCAAGGAATAGCAGTCGGCATAGGCGCCGGCATGGCATTTATCCCCTCCATCCAGATCGTCGGAACCTATTTCTCAACCCGCCGCTCCACAGCCATGGGCCTAGCCGCCACCGGCTCCAGCATCGGCGGCATTGTCTATCCCATCGCCCTGAAGCAACTCATCCCGAAAATCGGGTTCCCCTGGGCAGTCCGCACCATGGCCTTCCTCATGCTGGGGACGTTCTTGATCAGTCTCTCCGTCATGAAACCCCGCGCTGGTCTTCCCCCACGAAAATCCGGTCCGCTGATCAACACCGCCGCGCTCAAAGACCCGGCTTTTGCCATGTGGCTCCTCGCCGTATTTTTTACTTTTATCGGCCTCTATATCCCCTTTTTTTATGTGGAGAAATACGCACTCCACATCGGCCTTTCCCCGGATCTGGCGTTCTACATGCTCATCGTCATGAACGCCGGGTCCGTCCCCGGCCGGATCGCGCCGAGTATCATCGCCGACAAGATTGGTAATCTGTCCGTCATGATCCCCGCTGTTTTGTTGTCGGGAATTATCAGTCTGGCATGGATCAAGGCCGAAACAGAAGGCGGGCTCATCGCCGCTGCACTTTTCTTGGGACTGGCCAGCGGTTCCATCCAGGCGGTTCTCCCGGCCAACGTCCCGGCGCTGTGCCCGGACTTGTCTATGCTCGGTACAAACCTGGGGATGACCATGTTCGCTTCTGGCTTGGGGTTGCTGATTGGAAGCCCCGTGGCGGGGGCTATTCTGGACAGGCAGACGACTGCTGGTGGTCCCGAGGTGTACTGGGGCGCGCTTACCTTTGCGGGAATCACGGTTATCGTGGGGAGTGTATTGCTCGTGGTGGTAAGGGTGATCAAAGTTGGGTTTGCGGTTGTCAAAGCTTAAGAAGAGGGGTTTGCTGTCTTGATTGGATTTGAATTTGGATTTCGATGCCGGTTCTGTTAAAGGAATTGAGAAATCAAGAAAAAAGGGTGGATGTGAGCTGTATCAAGGTATGGAGGAGAGATCGTGGGTGAAAATCAGAATGTAAGCAACAACGTGATAGGATAATAGAACAACAATTGCAACAATGCAGTGCCATGGTGATATAGCAGGATATATAAAAAATGAGGTCTTGATGTGTAAAAAATCCCAGTATTATTGGCCTGTGACGCTATCGCAAGCACAAAATCCAAGATCAAAAGAAACGAACATATACTACTTGAAAAGTTCTAACGTTATATGCTACTGAGATGGTATATGTGATATCCAAAATTCTAAACCAAAGGACAGTCAGGCATTTGATCACCACATGGAAACCATTGTCTGTTCGTCAAAGGTAGGCAAGGAACTGCCACCTTGGAACATCCCATCGCCTACAACAGGAAAGCTGAAATCGTGGTAAAGGGACGGAAACGTAGTATCAGAGGGGAAATCTATCGCCAAGAAATCATGGCCCATGAGGGGGGTGCTGACAGAGGAGAGGGGTTCAGTAACTCCGAGCAAATCCGCGTTCCCCGGTGACCAGGTGGGACAGATGCCATCGGCAGGGCTCAAGGAGGACGAGTTGGGCGCGGATAAGAGCGTGTTTGTGGGTACGGGTGGCTGCTGACGCTGCTGCAGGTCATATTTCATACCCGCGATAAGGGCCTCGGCAGCCGCCGCGGCGTCGTCAAACAACTTCTTCCGGAAAGTTGCAGGATCGACATCGTCTATATACAGGTTCCCGGTGACGTTGAGACTAACGGCGAGCAGCATATTCAGTTTGGCAGCTACAACGCCGAAATGGTATCTCGCCTGCCAAAGCTCAGAGAGGAACGTCAGGGACTTGGTCAAGACCTCTCGAAACATGCACACCGTCTGCTGTGGGTAACAGATGATGCGACTGTTGTCAAGCTGACGGAGGCGTCCGAGGATCCAGCAAGAGGTTAGCGCAGAGCGCGCAGCGTCGGTCCAGAGAAACTGGCAAGCCATGTCGCTGATTTCGTGGTTAAGCTCGCACAGCTTCTGGAATTGACCGAGAACAGAAGCTGCGTTATCCCAGAGGTCCATCAACTGGCTTCTCTGGGATGAGTCGGCAGGGGTACCAAGGGTGGCGCCTAAACTGCTGATGGACAAAAAGCTGGTCATTGGGATGGATATTAAGCACCGTTGCATCTCTTCGACAGGATCGGAGGGTTTTGCTCCCGGCTTCAGTGCAGCCGGAAGCTCCGATATAAGATTGCCGAACCCGGTCCGCAAATGCTTCTGTAGCTCCGTTGAGGAAGGGGGGTTGCGGGAGTAGAGCGCCTGGTGCAGAGGCCCGATGATTCTGGCCAGCTTTGCTGACGCGATGGCAAACGGAACGTCTGTGGCTTCTTGCTTCTCCTTCATTGCATTTGTTGTGCCGTCGAACTCGTCATCAAGGGTATGTAAACTCATCTCCAGTGGCAGTGGACAGTCGCTCTCGTCCAAACGGACGTTGAACTGTGCGCCACTTCGGATGCAATACTCGAGGTTGAGTCTCACGAAGCACGCCCACAGTCGCTTTCGGAGCTCAGCGTAATACGGAGTAACCTCGACAAACAATGCGGGATCCCGCTGCAACCCCATACTGGAGACGACTTGGCTTGTGAGACCCTGTAGAGCTAATATGTCGTAGATCTTATCTGTATCAGACGCCGAAATAGTCTTCAACACAAGTAGGAGTAAAAGGACTTGGACCACACCCACGCATGGCTTCTGAAACTTTGGTGTATGTATGCAATCTTCCACAGCCCGTGCCAGCCTTCGGCCCTCGAGACGGTCTGACTCGCTGCTCTGCATTGCGATTGCGACGGCCAGCAAGACTTTGGAAACGAGCACAGGGTGATTGAGTGTCCCGGCATGGATGCTTTCGTAGTCTCGCATAAACGCTGGTTCGTCTAGTATGCCGTAAATTCTCCCATAGGACTGAAGGTACTTTGCTAGCCATGCGTCACATACTTGTTTCTCTGGGAGTAGCATCCGAAGAGTGGTGCATTCGGCGATGAACGGCGGAGCGGAGATGGTGTTTTGCGCTCTCAACTGCTTCTTCAGATCTGCAAAGGCTTTCCGGCTGGTGTGGAATTCTGACGAGTGATCGAGCATCGCTTTCAGGACTATCATCTCGTCGCAAGGAGCCATCCAATGGCTCAACCCGATCATCCTTGTTTTGAACGCAGAGCCCAGGAAGGCGGTCCCCCTTGGGGTAGGACTGAAGACGGCATTGGGCTTGGACTTTTCGAACCGCTGAAGATGGTGCGCGGGAAGGGAAGCTGGAGTGGAAACCGAAGCGGAAGCTGGTTCAGGGGTTTCTCCTCGAGACGAGCAGCTATCTGGCGGGGTATGCGTTTGTACTTCGGGTTGGTGTTGTTGTTGTTGTTGTTGTGGTGGTGGTGGTGGTGGTGGTGGTGGTGGTGGTGGTGGTGTAGGCGCTGGCGATTTCTTTGTGACTCTTGATCGTGATCGCGGGGCAGTTTCGCGGTCCTTTGGCGTGCTATACGCGCAGTCTTGAGAAAGCCCGCGATGCTTGCACTGACCGCAAGGGGCTTCCCGGTCGCATCTACAGGTTAAGGAATCAATGTTAATAACTCCTCATGCCTAACAGTGGAGGTGGAACCACAGCAATACACTACAGGCGGTGATCATTACCCACCTTGTCTTCCGGGTCCTGCATTGCCAGCATGAGACGGCTTCGCGGACGCGGGGTCGTTTGCGCCCGGCTTTAAGGTGAGCCTCAAAGCTGTCAGCACTGAGGTGGCTGAATGTTAGGGTCATGTTGACTGCTCTCTCTGCTGTTGTCGGAAGCGGGGACGAAGGGGCTGTCCAAAAGATCTCAGATGAAGAATCGTGGGAAGTTTGAAGCAATCCAGATTCCGACCTGGGGAAGCGAGGAGGATGGAGATATGGAAAATTCCCAACTGCCCTGCAATCCCACCCACGCACTTCCGTCAAGCTTCTTCTCCGAGCCGCAGCGTCACGTAAGGTATTACTCGAGGTGGTAGGTGAGTAGGTACCAGACATGACACCTATGCGCACTGACCCAACGGCATGAGCCTGTTGCGAGAACCAAAAAAATGGATGGTACTTTGGACTGTGGTAAGCCGCTCGCGTGTGTGGGTGAGGATTCCCGGCCGGCTCCTGATAAGTAATAGACGATTGTTAGTCATTCGAGCCAAACCAGTATTCCGAAGAGCATCGGGTGAAATAGCGTTGATGGTTGCATGCGCGCATAGAGGCAGTGAACTCGAGAAAAGGGACGGGCGGGACCGTGTCAATGGGACGGGAGACAACATGTGTCACAAGCCGTCAAGTTTAGGTACGAATAGTCTTGTTTGTATTGGCGTGGTCTGCGGTCTCTTTGTCCCCAGCTCCCACTTTACAGAAGGTGGCGGCAGGCGGTGCAATGCTCCAATATAGCGGCCCAAGAAAGCTTAATTGCAAGCCAGGGGGGAAGGGCACATGGGCGGCCAAGTACAGCCAAGCCAGTGAAGCTTGACTTGATCAACATAAACAGACAAAAGCTTTTCTCGACGACAATATGCAGCCGTAACCACCAAGCCACCACCACCAAAGCTGTGTACGAAGCAGTAACCGATTCCCAAAGCTCCAGGTGACTGAAAATTCCTTTTTTTTCCCCGCCGAGAATCAATTACAGCATCAAATCAAGCGAATGCGAAGATACCTAGCTGCTCAGGCAGGCGATATCGTTCGCAATTGCAGTGTCATCTTAAACATCCGCCATCGTCAATCAGGCAGGTTGTGGTGGTTGCAAACCGGGAATAGGTACCACAGTGGACCAGAACATCGCTGTTTACCACGCTCCCCCCCACTTGCAGATCTCTTCCCCTCCACTCAATTGAAACATAAGACAGCGTAAGCTCGGTCAGACACTGAGACCGATCTCACAGATTTTGTGCAGCTTTGAATCTCGCTATCTGACCTGTAACGTCAAGGGTAGAACGCTACTTGACCTGCCAGGCTCACTCACTCTCCTCCGTCTTCATACTCGTTCTTCAATGGAGCTCAGTGATTATTAAGAAGCTTGAAAGCGGACCCAAACCTCTGGGAAGGTATACACAGCGGGATACGGGGATAACACGAAGCATTCCTCACGCCTCACAGACACGCCTTTCTTTATTAACAGACGATAAAAAAAACCCCGTGCTTGAGCCATCTCACGGAACACATGCTCGGCCACAACACACAGCCTCCAGCAACCAAGCACACGTCATTGGCGCTACGGGATGTATGCAACATTATTTGTATCTATCTACCTACACAACATAGCATACCACCAACCACACCATCACCACCTGAGGTTACACGATAGAAAATTACCCGACGGAGAAAAGATTTCCTGCATCAGGATATCCCAGACGAGGAACCACAAGTTCCTAAGCCTGTTTGCACTCAGATAATTACACTTTCCGCTCAAGCGGAGCATTCTGCTGCTCAGAGCTTGATGGCGTTATCGCTCAGGTTCCATGTCCCGGACGTTGCTGAGGGGCACAGCGTGCGAGGAGCATTATCAACTCGAATCCCACGAAGCATTTGAGCATCGTTACACCATTTCCATTATTATCGCAGGGGTTTAATATCCCCGCACACTATCGATGCATGTACATACCTACACGCGTATAAGGTGAGGCATCATGATGTACCGGTATGATGTTGAGCAGCTTCCGTAGGGCTTACGCTATACTAGTGTAGAAATCACTGAAGATTCAGTGCGCGACTGGGGGCGGCGGTTCCAGTTAAAAAACGACAGTGGAGGAGTTAACCGCAACAACTTGAGATCCTTCTAGAAAGAACAACATCCCACTGACACCTCACTGATAAGGGGCACACCTGCATACCTCCCCCTCCCCCTCCCCCCCCCCCACTCCCTGTTCCCGATGCCGGCGCGCGTCGCTCGGCCTTTCGATGATTCGGCAAAGGGTGTCACAGGGGGGCGATGCAGCAACTCAAAGAACCCCACAACCATGAAAGGGGGGAGGGGCCATTCACAAGGTCCAGAACCAAACATTCAGATCCCCATCTGGGCAGGTATTGCGCCCAAGACGTGGCCCGTAATCCCATATGGTGCCATCTACACGCGTAGGATTTCTCACCCATCGCATTTACCGAGGCAGCAAGCGGTAGACCTTCCTTTCGGGGTGACACAAAAGTACAGGATGCAATCTGGAAGGCGACCTCGCCACGCTCAACCGGTAAATCACGCTCCGTTGGATCAACTTGGAAATTTGCGGTGAGAGGGGGTCTTTTCATATCTCAGGATCGCCTTATCACCGACCACCAAGAAGCCAACCCCAACCCTCTCCAATCCCGAGTATCAGACACGACACTGAGTGCCGATTACACTACCTACGAATGCACACGTACTCGCAAACTCTCTCAAGTATATTCCAAAGTTTATTTGGGGGTATTTCACACCGAATACCTAGACTAAACTTTCTCTGTTGTGGCAGTGCCAGGACCACGTGGAGTCAATCGCACATGGAGGTCGGTCTGAATCACCAACCAGTGGTTTACAACGTTCCAGTCGCCTTCCAGAGACATCTAAGCACCCAAAGTATAAGCTTAAAGTCTTTTTACTCATTCATCGCTGTTGGCAAGTGGGGAGAACGTACCTTGTACCGCCAAAACATGGTGGGGATCAGCTTGTAGATCTCCAGATACGAGATATTCTTGCCAATGCAGGTTCGATGTCCAGATCCAAACTAAGGCGAGTATCAGAATTGTCTTCTTACCTCTTTTTTTTTTTTCCGTCTAAAGATAGATTGGGGGACGGTTCGTGAGACTTACCGTGAGCAGACAACGCTCCATCTCAGCCCTCTTCTCTTTGTCAACCCTCAACCAGCGGTCTGGATAAAACTTGTCCACATCAGGCCCGAACACCTCCTCGCTGCGGTGAATTACCCAGGGATTCATCCCAACAACCGTGTCCTCGGGAACGTGGCGTCCGCATAGCTCTACACCACCTTTCGGAACCACCCGTTCCAGCGGCAAGCCAATCACTGGGTGAAGGCGTCCAGCCTCCTTAACGCAAGCGTCCAGGTATGGCAGATCCCGAGACTCCTTCCACGTGGTGATCTCGGAGAGTCTCCCCTCGCTGTGAGCTTGAGCAAGCTCGGCCATGAGCTTTTCGAGGCTCTCCGGGTGCTTGAGGAGGAAGTAGATGATGGAACGCATCATGATGGCTGTGGTGTCGCTGCCCGCCAAGACGTTGGACGTTGTCCAAGCCGTGATGAACCACTCAGGGATCTCAGGGTTCTTCACTCTGGCTTCCAGAAATCGCGACATGAAGTCTTTAGAGTTGTAAGGCGACGCCGTCTTCTCTGCTTCGCCAATATTGGTCCTCTCTCGTGCCCTTGCAAGCGCGAACTTGACAACGGGAGAGTCACTCTCTGGCAGAAACCGGCGGATCAAACGGTTCTTGACCCATAACTTGTCCAGCCAAGGCATTTGTCCCACCTGCAGGAATGGTTGTCAGTCTACAACTTGAAAGTTCCAAAGACATGGTGAGCAGACAAAAAGGGGGTAAAAACTCACCCACGAAGCGTACAGGAACACGTTCCAGATGGACCCGATAATACCATCTACGTCCTTACCCTCATCCAGGAAGCCAAGACGCTTGCTGAAGGTGATCTCGCCCATCACATCAAAGGCAAACCATTGCAGCCACGTGCCGAGGTCAAACGCCTTGTTACCGGCTTTTTGTTGCACTTCTTCCAGTCTCTGCAGAAAGAACTGAATGGTTGTGTCTACATAAGGCTCGAACTCAACAAGATTGGACATGGAATAGATGCCCGCAATCGGCCGTTTCATGGCCCGATGGAGCTTTTCGTCCTGCGTGTTGAACAGGCCCTGGATGATCTTACCGCGGGACATGGGCTGCAGAACCTTGTAGTAATCTGACTGCAGTGTAACCCATTAGCCGACCATGTGCCTGAATGGCTGGACACACGGACACACAAACGCACACAAAACTTACCTTTTGCATGTTTGATCCGGTGCCATAAATCTTATTGATCTCGTGGGGGTCACCGACACTCAAGCAGTTTGGTCCAACTCGGACGAGCTTGCCATACTTGTTGTGGAGTTGGATTTGGGTGGTATGGGGTTGGCCAGACCAGGCCCATCCCAATCGGGGGAGGTTGCTGATAGAGGCCAGGAAAGGGCCTGGCACACTACGGTGCCTCGACCAAGAGATGCACGTGGAGAGTATCAGAAACAAAATACCGATAAGAACTGCTGCCGGTGCAGTTGCCGCCACAAGGCGCAGAACAGAATCCAGTATCATGACTGCCGATCTGTCTACACTGCAGTGCAGTGTTGACGGGAAGAGACGAAGTTGACAGCGTGGGGTTGGTGTAACACTGTGCGGTGTCACCTGTCGTGGTTGTGTAATCGAACAAAACAAAGGGGGAAAAGCACAGAGAGAAAGCTGCAGTGATATACCAATTGCATCAAGATGCATTGAATATATTCTGACAGACGGATAGGTTCTCAGACTATATCGCTCAGATGCGCGGCTGTCTTTAGCAAACTTTGTTTTGACAGTCAGTCCGCCCTACGAACAATGGGATAGATCGCAGCCACGGACATTGCCAGATTCGGTTGATATCCGGTGAGGCAAGCGGGTCGGCTGGCGCCAGGGGGCTCGGAAGAAAATCCCATCGAATGTACGAGCGGGCCCCCCTCTCAGCTATCACTCAGCATCCAAAGCAGAATGTGAAAAATGTTTCCAATCCGAGGATTACTCGTTGGCGCCTGTCAATGCACCCAGCCACCCGATTGCAACGGTGATTCGTCCCAGAAACTCAGAAGTTCGGCCAAACAACGTTTGCGGATGCTGAATATCATCGGGCTGGGCCCAAAGGAGTAAGGAGGTGATAACGATAGCCTCTTATTCCTCGAGCTCCGCGATGTCGTTATGATGCAAAAAAATCCCCATACGGTAAAACGCTCTGACACGGAGTAGTGGAGCCGTCAGGATAGGGAGGTATCCTGGAAAATAGGTCAGCGAAGACTTCTCTTTCATAAAGATAACAGGTGAACTTGTGTAAGATGAAAAGGATCATGATATCTACCTCATTACAAAGTTCCTTCCTTATCATTCTCTCAGGGGTCAGCATACATCAGCCAACTTGGGAGTTGACCGAGTACTCCGAGAGCTCTTCTTTCACGTTACCAACCATCAGTCGACTTCAAGCCTCGGTTTCGGTCTCTCTCGAGTGTCATCAGCCGGAAAGACCAACACCTCAGCCGTTACCTTCAAGTTGTCGTTCGAAACCATCACCACCAAGTCGCTATCATGTCTGCCAACACTTTGCTTCTGTTTGGGGACCAGACCGGGGTGGTTCTCCCCTCCATTCAGAGCCTTTCCAAGCTTGCTATGGGCTGTGAGAGCCTCGCAGGTTTCTTAAGAAGATCCACCGACCGGCTGCATACCACCATCGCCAGACTTCCTGCCCATCAGAGACGTGGGTATCCGAAGTTTGAATCACCCCTCGACTTGGCCACTGCTGTGGCAAAGGAGGACTACCCAGTCCCAGCACTCGCTACTGCACTTTTGTGTATCTCTCAAATCGGCCACATCATAGTGTATGGCACCGTAACACGCATACAAGTGATGTTTGATTTTCATACTGACAGAAACCAGGTACCTCGAGTCAAATCCAAGAGCACTCGATGGCTCAGAAAGCAATCTTGCGATCCTCGGAGTCTGCACTGGCTTACTTCCTGCCGCCGCTGTTTCGTGCTGCCGAAACCTGACAGAGTTGTTGTCCTTTGCCGGCGAGATAGTCAATCTGGCTTTCCAGATCGGCCTTCAAGCATCTTCCCGCTCCAACATCATCGATCCATTGGCCGGTAGTTGGACGACACTCGTGACCAATGTCGATATCCACACCGTTCGGGAGGCTCTCGAGGCTTTCAACAGAGAGTCTGTGCTCGACTCCAGCCACAAGGCCTACATCAGTGCCGAGAGCACCAAATCAGTGACGATCAGTGCACCTCCTTCAACTGCTCAAGACCTCTTCAAAAGCGTTGCAGTATTTCAGGACTGCAAGACTATCTCTCTCCCAATCTCAGCAGCCTTCCATGCGAGTCACCTTCCACCAGTCAACATGTCTAAGGTGTCTGAAGGATTAAGTAAAGCCGTGCTGGGTAGAAGAGTTCAGCATCGGCTTTTGATATCCCCTGCCTCAGGCACAGCATACCCTGGGGAGACATTCGGCGAAGTCCTGGTCGATATCCTCAATGACATCCTCCAGAATCCGATATTACTCGACTCTTATACGAGGGGTCTTGCTAGAGTTCTCTGCGACAAGTCGAAAATCAAAGAGGTGGGACCGGTCAACTCGACCAAGGCGATCAAACAGGCCATCCAGGCTCTTGGAATCAGTTTGGAGACGTTAGAGGCTTCTGAGGTTCAGCTCGAGCCTTCAGGATCGTCGGGTGCAGTTGCGATCGTTGGTATGTCAGTCCGGCTCCCAGGAAGTGAGACCTTGGAAGAGTTCTGGAAAGTCTTGGAAGATGGGCGCGACCTTCATGAGAAGATCAGGCCAGATCGGTTCGATGTCAACACCCATTTTGATGCGACAGGCAAGATCAAGAACACCACCTTGACACCATATGGCGTCTTCATCGACCGGCCAGGGTACTTTGACACGAGGTTGTTCAACATGTCGCCCCGGGAAGCTGCGCAGACGGATCCTCAACAGCGGTTGATGCTCCTGGCAACCTATGAGGCTCTCGAGATGGCGGGGTATACTCCCAATGCAACCCCATCCACCAATACTTCTCGAATTGGATCATTCATGGGTCAAACCAGTGATGATTATCGTGAGGTCAATGCCAGCCAGAATGTCGACACATACTTCATTACCGGTGGCATCAGAGCTTTTGGGCCCGGTCGGTTGAACTACCACTTCGGCTGGGAAGGGCCGAGTTACTCAATCGACACGGCCTGTTCTTCCAGTGCCGCTTCGATCCAACTCGCCTGTTCTGCTCTGCTGGCCAGAGAGTGTGATATGGCTGTTGGTGGCGGAGCCAACTTTTTGACAGCCTCGGACTTGTTTGCTGGCCTTTCTCGGGGGAGCTTTTTGTCAAAGACTGGAGGTTGCAAGACCTTTGACCACGATGCTGACGGATACGTTCGGGCGGATGCTGTCGGTGTGGTTGTGCTCAAACGTCTGAGTGACGCCTTGGCAGACCGGGACAATATCCTAGCAGTCCTTCGGGGAGCTGTCACGAACCACTCCGCTGAGGCGGTCTCCATCACCCATCCGCACGCCGAGACACAGGAGCGGCTGTTCCGGGCTGCCATCAACCAAGCCGGAATCTTACCCCATGACATCGACTACGCAGAGCTCCATGGTACCGGTACGCAGGCAGGTGATGCAACAGAATCTCGATCTGTGACCAACGTTCTCGCTCGCGGTCGGCAATCCGACAACCCCTTGTACATCGGTACTGTCAAGCCAAATCTTGGACACGGAGAGGCGGCCAGTGGAGTGACGTCCCTGATTAAGGCGATCATGATGTTGCGCAAGAATATGATCCCACCGCACGTCGGCATCAAAGGCCGCATCAACCAGAAACTGCCGCCGCTGGCCGAGCTCAACACCCACATTTCTTTCGGCAAGACGCCTTTCCATCCTCGGTCCAGTGGTGACGGAAAGAGGAGAATCCTAATCAACAACTTCGACGCCGCAGGTGGAAACACCAGCATGGTCATCGAAGACCCTCCGTCTCTCGGCGTTGAGGGTGTCGATCCCCGCACACACCATGTGATTGCCATCTCTGGAAAGACACCCAATGCAATCCTCGGCAACACTCAGCGCTTGTTGGAGTATCTGAGGCAGAACCCCGACGCCCGTCTTGCTGATGTCGCCTACACCATGACAGCCCGCCGCATGCACCATGCACTACGACGCGCACATGTTGCCTCCACCACGGATGGCTTGATTGCTAGCCTGGAGCAGGCCATCAGAGACGGAAAATCGACAAAGTCGCCATCGACTTCACAGCAAATTGTCTTCCTGTTTACTGGCCAAGGATCCCAATATCTTGGGATGGCGTCGGAGCTCTTCAAGTCCAACTCTACGTTCCGAGAACTTCTCGAGCACAACGCCAGTATCTGTGTCTCACATGGCTTCGAGTCCTTCCTTCCATTGATACAGGACACCAGCTTCGACTTCGACTCGGCATCTCCCGTCCAGATGCAGCTGGCAATCGCGTCGATCGAGCTCGCCATTGCCGCGTGGTGGAAGAGCATCGGCGTCACTCCCACTGCCGTCGTCGGCCATAGCCTTGGCGAGTACCCAGCACTTTGCGTGGCTGGTGTGCTCTCGCTGAGCGACTGTCTCTACCTGGTTGGCAAGCGGGCAAATCTTATGGTGGCCAAGTGCACTCCGGGAACGCACTCGATGCTGGCGGTACAGACCAGCGAGAAGTCAGCTCAAGAATACATTGACGAGGTGGGTGTTACTGGCTGCGAGATTGCCTGTGTCAACGCGCCCAGCTCCACAGTCGTCAGCGGACCAACGGAGCAGATTCAAGTCCTCCAGGAGAAACTCCAGGCCAAGAGTGTCAAGACAACCATCCTCGCGGTGCAATTCGCATTCCACTCTGCGCAGATGGACCCAATCCTGGAGGAATTTGTTGCTGTGGCCTCCAAAGTCCACTTTGCTGCACCAACTGTTCCTGTTGCATCGACGGTGATCGGTTCGTTGATTACAGACTCGGGAATTGTTGATGCTGAGTATCTTCGAAAGGGCACTCGAGGAAAGGTTCAGTTCCTGGGCGCTTTGCAGCAGCTGAAAGCCAGCGACCAGACCCTATGGATTGAGACTGGCCCTACTCCCACCTGTCTCGGTTTGGTCAAGCTATCGCTGGCTCCCGGTGACCACCAGCTCCTGCCTTCGCTGAAGAGGAAAGAGAACGACTGGAAAATTTTGGCAAACTCGGTGGCCAGCGCCTTCAACGCTGGCATTGACATCGACTGGAGAGAATTCCACCGCCCATACGAGCTCGCTGTGCGTCTTCTCGAACTGCCACACTATGCATTCGACCTCAAGAACTACTGGCTTCAGTACGAGGGCGACTGGGCCATCAGGAAGGGCGATGTGCCCAAGACGCAAAATGTGGAAGCTTCCAACGCCGCCAGCCTACCCAAGTTCTCGACAACCAGTCTTCACCGCATCGAGTCCGAGTCGCGCACCGCCTCTGAGGTTTCGGTGACATTTGCAACCGACGCTCGCGAACCCAAGCTCAACAAAGCACTGCGTGGCCATCTCGTCAATGGCGCCGGCCTCTGTCCTAGCTCGGTGTATGCTGACATGGCCTTCACTGCTGCCAGCTATATCACCAAGACGTCCAAGCAGATGGCAGGTCTCTCGATGGATGTCAGAGAAATGGAAGTTCACAAGCCTTTGCTCATTCAGCCTGGAGACACGCATCAGATCATCCGGGTCACCGCGGCACAAAAGACAGGCGCCGACCGCATCGAAGTCAAGTTCAGCTCTCAGGACGGCTCTACCCACCAAGAACATGCTCACTGCATCGTTGCCCTCGGCGACGGAGACAAGTGGAAGACGGAATGGGCAAAGACTGCCTACCTCGTCAGGTCAAGGATTGACGGTCTCATTCAAGCTTCAGCAAGAGGAGAGGCTCATAAGATCCTGAGACCCATGGCGTACAAGCTCTTCACTGCGCTGGTCGATTACGACACGAGATATCAGGGCATGCGAGAGGTGTACATGGACAGCAACCTGTTTGAAGCGGCAGCAAATATCAAATTCAACACCACCGAAGCAGACGGCACCTTCACTTACAGCCCGTACTGGATCGATAGCATCGCTCATCTGTCGGGTTTCGTTCTCAACGGCGCCGATACGACTCCTGCTGACGCTGTGTATATTTCTCATGGCTGGGGCAGCATGAAGATTGTTGGCGAGCTTTCTCCGGAGAAGGAGTACCAGAGCTATGTGCGCATGCAAGAAACCAGCACTCGGGGCGTCATGGCAGGCGATGTCTACTTCTTTGAAGGCAACACTGTTGTGGCGGTGTGCCAGGATCTCAAGTTTCAGCGCATCAAACGCGCGATTCTCAACCACCTTTTGCCACCGACCAGTCTACAGAGTCAAACCCAGCGTCCTGAGATCCAGGTGACGAAGCCTACTGCTCCGGTCGCCAAACCCAAGGCCAAAGTGCCAGTCAAGAACACAGTCGCCTTCACTGAGGACGCTAGCCCACAGCCAAACTTTGATGGCATTCTCGGGCTTATCGCGTCCGAAGTTGGTGTCGAGGTTGCTGAGCTGACAGATGACGCCGCTTTTGCCGACTTGGGTATTGATAGCCTGCTATCCATCAGCATCACAGCGAAGCTGAGCGAGCTTCTTGGTCAAGATGTCCCCGCAGGCCTCTTCCACGAATGCCTGACAGTCGGTGACCTCCGGCAGTATTACCTTGAATTCGGTACCGTTGATGTCGTTTCAAGCTCTGAGGAGAGTGACGACGACGCCGACATCTTCAGTCGCCCAGACAGCCACGCAGATACGCCCTTCACACATACAGGGATGTCAAGCGGCACTCCGACCGAAGACCGTAGCGAGGTTTTCAAGAAGATCATTGCTTCCGAAGTTGGAGTTACCCCTGAAGAGATTGATGACGACACGCCCTTGGCCGATCTCGGTGTCGACAGTTTGCTTTCTCTTTCAATCCTCTCTGCTATCAAGGCCCAGACAGGTCAAGTCCTCCCGTCTAGCTTCTTGATGGACCACCCGACCTTGGCTTCCATTCAAACTGCACTGGGTTTCTCATCAAAGCCTCTGCAATCTCAGCAGCTCGTCCAAGCACTCGAGAAGGCTCAGAATAAGATCAAGAAGGTGCATGCAGAGGCTGTTCTGCTTCAGGGCTCGGCCTCGTCCCGGAACCCGGCACTCTTTATCCTTCCAGATGGCTCCGGAAGCGCGAGCAGCTATGTTGGTTTGCCGCAGTTGAATCTTGCTGGCCCGGTTTATGGACTCAACAGCCCCTTCCTCCAGAACCCGGAGAGTTTCACCATCTCACTGAGGGATGTGGCCGCCTTGTATGTTGAAGAGATTCAACATGTTCAGCCTCGGGGGCCCTATCACCTGGCCGGCTGGTCAATTGGGGGAACTTATGCCTTCGAGGTCGCGACACAATTGATCCGGTTGCACGGAGAGAAGGTGGACTCACTCACGCTTATCGACTCGCCATGCCCCAAGACACTGCCACCACTTCCTCTCGAGACTGTGGAGCTCCTCGGAAAGATTGGAGCCTTTGACGGGCTCAAGGCCAAGCGCAGCGGTGGAGAGTCAATGAGGGAGGGGGTCCGCGCTCATTTTGCGGGTTCGGTGAAGGCACTGGAGCAGTACAAGCCCGGTCCCCTCGCGTCCGCTATCAAAAAGGTGACGGCTATCTGGGCTGGGCATGGTGTCTGGGAGACTGTCGGCGAGGAGGTTAAAGCAAAGTTTGCTGGAAGCGAGCGGAACAAAAACGCAGCGAGGGACTGGATGTTGGATCCTCGTCCGGACCTGGGACCAAACGGATGGGAGTCGCTACTCCCGAATGCGAATATCAAGTGCGAGGCCATCGCGGGAGATCATTTCAGTATCATGAGGAAGCCTGGAATTCTGAAGCTTGGAGCAAGTCTGGCCGATGCAGTTCTGGGCTCGCGGTGAGACGGATATGGCCCTTTTTTATTCGGGACTTTTGGGGGATTTCAACCTGGGTATCTCTTCCTTTTGTTGTTGTCCGGAACACGATGGCGTTTGGAGATTTGGTCCTTCTTGTCCCTTTCCTTGCCCCCTCTTGGTAGATCTTCTTATTCGTCATCAACATGAAGACCCTTTTGGTCAGTTTCAACAAGTTTTCTATGATCGCACATCGACGACGCCGATTGGTCAATCTCTTCTTTGATGACCTCTTTTGGCAATTGGGCGGCGAATGAGACGTCCAAAGAACATGCCAAGGAAGGATCTGCTGTGCCTCTCAAAAATAGATCTCGCGGTTCTTCGATTTAAGCGCCCAGGTGGAGAGCACCAGAGCTCGCCAATGTCGCTTGCCGCGTCGAATGAACATTTGCGACCATTCTTCCCCAGAGAACGACTTGTCGCGTTTATGGCCGGCGGTTGCTCAAACTGGACGTTGTGGCGTCTCAGCAAATCGGTTCATCGGTTCTGACGATGAAGTGGGCAGAATGCCACGGGTGTGCAATGCCAGCATGGGTCAATCATTGGTTTCCGAGTAGTATGTTGAATGTTTGAGAATTCCCCCGGTCAGTTCTCTCATCTGAATATCGGAAGCCAAAATGGGTCATATTTGTTTGGAGGTTTCTGTATATATGAGGAGGCCCTAACACTGGGGCTGTCCCATTCACTTCTTTGTTTCTCATACTCGCCATCAACCTCTATTGTTTCTTTTTCTTTTATTGTCTCTCTCGGGGCACTTCTTTTTTTGGGTTTTCCTTCTGTGAATAAAGGCGTTGTTTCACTCTTCCTTTTTTCCAATAATCTCTTTGTTGCTAGTCAACTGATTAAAAGGTCATACTTTCTGCATCCTCACCTGCTCGAGCATCCAACTTTCAAACACATACCATACACTCTCTTGATTGTCTGGGACAATTTTTCTTAATTTTCTCTTAAATCTTTCGCTTTTTTTCTTTCTCGTTCTTCTGAAACGAGTTTCATACTCATATCCACGAAAACCCACCAATTAATCAATTAAAATGGCTCCCGTATTGAAGTTGGCGAAGTTCTTCTTCCGTAAGTTTCTCCCTTTTCACACTTTTTCTTTTTTCTTTTTCTCGATATCTTGAGCTCTCTGCTAACAACCGTTGATCTTACTGCTATCCAGCCCAAATCAAGTTTATCAAACTCATGCCTTGGTTCTTCATCTTTCCCGCCGTCGTCTTCCAGGCGCTCTCCCTGACCGGCTGCATCTCCACGTCCCCCGGCATCCCCAACATCTACATTGTTTCTCTCCGCTCCAATACCAACACCAGCACCCCCGTCCAGGTGCGCATAGGCTACTTTGGCATCTGCGGCATCGACGAGGATGGCACCCGCTGCATGTCGGCCACCGGCCACTCCGTAGAGGAGATCACCCCCATCATCTTTCCTTCTCTGGCCACCTCGGACAATAACAACACCAATACCAACACCAACAGCAGTGCCGTCCCCGAGGAGATTGTCGATCTGATCAACACGGCCACCCACCTCCGCGACACAACTTTCAACTCGATCCTCGCCGCCTCGAGCATTCTTTTCGTGGTGGGCTTTCTCGCGTTGCTCGTGCACAAGCGCGACATCAAGAACGACGACCAATGGGACAAGATCCGGTTGTCGACGTGGATCAAGCGCGCTACGTATGGGACGTTGTATCTGTCGGCTGCGGGCACGTTTGCCGCGTCTATGGCCACCACGCAGGCGGCGAAGTCGCTGGAGTTTACGGCGAGCGCGATGAAGGATGCTTCGGTTCTCATCAAGTCGGGAACCACGCTGCAGGTGTTTCAGTGGATTGCTTTTGGGTTTTCCATCACGTTTGCGCTGCTCGTGCCGATTTTGGCGCATCGGAAGTCGAAGAAGGAGCCGGAGGAGTATTATAAGGAGCAGGAGGAGGTTTAAAGCTCGGAATACCTATGGGGAATTGGTGTGGGATTTTTTAGAGGGAAATTTAATGCAAAAGGGTCTTTGGAAACTGGACATTTTCGGGGCTTATCTATTGCGCCTATCTATTAATTGATGTAAACTGTTCCAGAAAGAGGAAGACCCTCGCGGGACTCATTCGACACATGATCTTTTCGTTCAAAATTTTGTGTGATACCTGCTATATTCATTTGTCTCTCAAATAACCTCTAACATCATGTTTTTTAAAACAGATGTTTGATACTCAACATCATATTGACATGCTAACACTATGTTACCTTGCTGACATCATATTAGACAGGTTACCTAACGGTCACTTGATAAACAGTGACCCCGGCAACACCATGCCATTTTACATAACAGCTTTCACGGCATATCACACGCGCGGGCAATACCTAACATCTTCAGATATAGGTGTCCAAGTTCAACAGCCTATCAACAGGATATTAATCTCGAACATATGTTAAAGCTGAATGGCTGTTTTGAGGCGAGCATGATGTTGCGGCATCAACATGTCAATATAATGTTATTTGTAGAGGGAAAAGGAGTTCAAGCTCCTCTCGAGGAGGTGTTTTTATACTCGGGAAAAGTAGGCATCTATCGCTGGCGTGATCTCATATAACGGAACTCTGCTCATGAACTGTACCTGCCTACCTATGATGCCTACCTGAAGTTCTTATTCGCGAAAAGACAGTTCTCTTCTCAGCAGGATATGCTACCTATCTTCCCCACCTCGTAGATAAGGTCGATTTGTAGGTATGTGCAAGTTCCTCGAATGGTATCGCATGTCAAAATTTCTCCTCAACGAAATGAGATCAATGCGATTGTTATCGCATCCGAAAATAGGGGCCCGGTTCAAAGCAGCCGAGACAAGCTCCAAGAACCCAAAACAGACAACGGATCACAAAAGGGAAATCGACTGGTCACGTCACGATGAAACGGTAACACCAGCTAGGCCCGGAGCAGAGTCCAAGAAAGGGGAACGTCCACGTCTGTCGCCCTACCCGACCGGTATCTCCGTCCCAGGCCGAGGGCAACACATCCACATCCACAGCACGCACGACGCAACGGCACACTTGCCCTTCTTCCATATCTCAATGTCACCATGCTCGCCAGATTCGCGATCCGTATTTCCGTCGTTCCGTTGGATTCCTTTCACCAACCAATCACTCGCTACGGTTGATACTCCGTATCATGCCGAGGTTAAATTCAGCGCTGTCCCTGAGATCGTTAAAGATTCAAGGCCCTTGAATTTTTTAAAGGTTAGTCGTCTTGGCTGTTCTTGGAAGCTCAAATGACAAGGGGTTGGCGTTTCCACAAGGCTTACAGGGGATATCCTTCTAGAATGATTCCACTTCCTCTGTACCATCACGGTTGTTTGACGGAGAGACAACAGAGCAAAACATGCGTTCTAGACACTTTGTCATAATCTTTGGGTTCAAACTCGAGGAGCTCAAACGTAAATACGTGCGTACATATCGCACGTGAAGAAATCATGGCAACAAGAAAGTCACAGAGGCCTTGACGTTCGAACAAGAATGCCTTCCCCTTTTTCACGTCCAACGATACGAACAAACTGTCAGTTCATCGACTGTGGATCAACGACAGCGAACTTTGTCAAAGTGACAGGCAAATCCCCACCATGAGATGGTATCATCCACCACGCATCCATCACGATAAAAATCACAAGTCCCAGATGTCAAAACCCTGAGTTCTCGCTCCATCAGGGTATCATATGGAGTGGGCTCCTGTCAGGCCGAGTCTCCAAGGCTTTACCTTAACGGTTTACTGTGACAAGACAGGGGGGATAGCAACAAAACTCAGGGGTCCCAGGGGGGTTTGAACAGTTTGACATTTGACGTCTCTTTAAAAAGTCAAGACAGAACTTCCTCTCACTCATCCATGTTCTCATTTTCCCTGATCTTCACTCATACTCACACCTCACATTGACAACCTCTCTTAACTTCATCCTCGCAATCTCCCTTTTTCAACTAATCCCAAACTTCCCCTTTCCCATCACCAAAAATGTCCACCAAAACACCCTTCAAAGCAATAATCATAGGCGGCGGCCCCGTCGGCCTGACCTTTGCCCAGTGCTTCTCCGCCGCAGGCCTCGACTTCACCCTCCTCGAGCGCCGCGAGACCGTCACCCCCGAAGAAGGCGCCGGCATCGCCATCTCCCCAACCACCTTCCGCATCTACGACCAGCTTGGTCTCCTAGACGCCATCAACAAGATCGCCACCCCAATCCCCCAAAAACACGTCATGACCAAAGACGGCCACCGCTACAACAGCTACGAGTTTCATCTGAGGGAATGCCACGGCCGGCCCATGGCGTTTGTCCACCGCCACGAACTTCTTACTATGCTGCACTCTACTCTCTCCGACGACGCCAAATCGAAGATTCAAACAAACAAATCGATCGCGTCCATCGTCTCCACGGACCACGGGGTAGAAGTTACCTGCGACGACGGCTCTGTCATATCCGGAAGCATAGTCATTGGCGCGGACGGCGTGCACAGCAAAACCCGGAGGTTGATGAACGACCTGTCCGGCCACGAAGAGCCAGTCTTTGAAACCACTTTCCAGGGCATGTTTGGAAACTTCCCCCGCGCCGCGGTTCAGTCTTCTGTTGTTTCCGCCGAAAACGAGAAGAACGTCGAAGAAGGAAGCCAGATGGAGCCAGGCCACGACTGGGAAGTCCACTCGGACAAAATCTCCTCGCAATGCTTCGTCGGCCGCGAAAGGGGTTGGTTCATCATCTACCGACCTCTTGCGCCAGGCCCAACCAGGGAAAGAAAAACGTACACGGAAGAAGATGTCCAGGCTTTCGCCAAAGATTTGATCGAGATGGATTTACATCTTACAGACAAAGTGAAGTTTGCAGATGTGTTCAAGGTGGTCAACAAAGCGGGCATGACGCAACTGCAAGAAGGTGCGGTCTTGAAAAGAAGTTTTCAACGAATCGTCCTGGCGGGGGATGCCTGCAACAAGATTACCCCGAACGTGGGGTTGGGGTACAATAATGGCGTGGTGGACGTGGTGTATCTGACCAATGCGCTGAAGAAGCTGGTGGAGGATGCGGGACAGACAGAGATTCGCACGGAGACGATCGAGGAGCTCTTTGCACGGTATCAGGAAGACAGAAGGGCGCTGAGCGAGACGGTGGATTCTGCGGCGAGAAGGGTGATCAGGACGGTCACGCACAGTGATTTTGTGAAGTACGTGCTGGATCGGTGGGTGAATCCGGTGCTGGGGCTGGATAAAGTCTACGGGACGAAAGTGATGGGGCCGTTGCTGGCGAAGCAGCAGGTGCTGGAGTGGTTGGGGGAGAAGAATTACCTCCCCGGAAAGATTCCGTGGGTGCATAGGGGCTTGGTGGCTGGGGAGGTGAAGGCTTGATTTCTGTTCTTATTCTGTATTTTTGATCTTTATGTTTTTTTCAGTTGTTTACTTGGATACCATAGAATTTTTATAGATGGGAGAGGCTTCATGATTTTAATCAAGACATATATTGCCCTTGAGATGTTGCTTCTCACCATCCAACCCACGAACGGTCAATGACCACCCAGAAACCACGTTCAGACGGCTTGCTTTCCCTCCTCCCCTTTTATTGTGACCTCCCATGATCAACCCTAACCCAAATTCCACCCCCTATTCACCATCCCCATCCTCCCCCTCTTCCACCCGACTACGCAAGATTCTGAACGGTGCGTACAAACAACTGTACACAACCGTGTAAACTACCTTGTAAAGAAGTCCGCGAACCACTCTGCCGGGTCAGAGGCTATTCTTTCATCTGGATCAACCATCAACTTACCCAATCCTCCAATGCACACAGCACACAGGACACCACACCGCATGCAAACCCGGTCATCGGTTCCCTTTATGGGCGATAGTACAGCGGTGATATTACCTCGGCGGGGTCTGGGTGGGAGTCACCGAGCTTCTGACTTTTGCTGTCACCTTAATATGTTGGAGAACTATCTGCCGAGACTTTTGCGGTAAAGGTCCCGTATTTTCGCTTGCAGCATGTAGCACTGCATGATATCTCCGTAGCCGCCGTCGACTCATCGTGCTGCAAGAGAACAGAAGAACAGACCTGTCGATAGCATTACCTTCTTTCAAGGAAGTCGGCTTCGGTACCTATCGACGATGGTTTATGTCTATCTTCGAATAAAGACCACAACGAAAATAGAAAAGCCACAGAGCGCTGAAATGCTGACCAGATCGACGAAGGTACTGTACATGCACCCCCTCACGCCTCCCCCCCCCCGCGCCCAAAAGAATCTGCAGCGGCACACCTAAAATCTTCCCCGATAAGCAAGTCCAAATGCCAAATTCCCCAAGAGGGGCAACCACTGCGTGCTTTTACCTAGGTATGCAGTCCCGAGGTCCCCTCCCTAACAAAACGATTCCAGTTCAAACCGATGTATCTCAACCTGGGTTTGCGGGTTGGGTGAAAGGGTAGAGGCAGAGAGAGATTACGCGTTCGATGCAGCTAGCTACCTAGCTAGAATCGCATGTGAGTTTGTTTGTAATGGTTCGCATAGTGGTTCGCAAAAAAGAAAGTTTATCGTATTGTGAGGTACCTAGTTGTTCGTAAAGTTCGTAGTGTGTACAAACCGGAGAAGCAAGAGCCTACGGAAACGCCTGACCATTCCGACGACTGTACGTGGTAAACTGATTGCTGCTCGGACCTATGTATTTCCTCAAGAGGATTACGAATTGTTCGAGCTTGACTCTAAGGAGGCCTCAGAGCCTTGCTGCTATGATCTAGAAGTCTGTGGTCGCCAGAGAACCAGATCACAGGGCGAGAGGTGAAGCACTATGAGCAGGTGGAAAGAAAGTTCAATTAAGTATTATCTCCTGCGAAACCGTCCCAGATGTTCATGGCATGTCATCAAATACGTTAAAAAGTGCAAACCCTTACGCATTAGATAGCCTCCCAAACGCCGATAGAATGCTTTCCAATGCTCTCCTTGTGTCTCTCATACCTCGTGAAAATTCTCATCGTCGAGTTTTCTTGACATCTTGTATTGGTCTTCTCTTGGCATCCCGTCGTTGCAGACCTGAATTGGCTGCTTCTCTTAAAAGCTGGATCCCTTCAACATCCGGCCGTACTCCCATGTTTTCTGCAGAATGCACTTTTACGTGTTGAGTTAGGTTGTCTCGCCGGTTGTATATCTTTCTGCAAGTGTGACATTGAAACGAGTTGGCCATTTCTGGTTCTTGGCCTGTAGTCTTGCAGTGTCTGGCAGTCCTCTTGTGTCTTGCAATCTTCTTTCGTTGGTCAGGCCCGTCTTCAGGGAAGAAGCGACAAGGACGGCAGCACACAGAGTCTCGCCTCTCCGACATGGGAGGGCCTTGACCAGGACCTGGGACAGCCAAGAAATCAGGAGGAGCTGTGTGAACCAGTGGCTGCTCTGCATCCGGTTCCTCGACTGGTAGCGGGGCAGGTAATATTGGATTGGCTATTGCAGTTGTCATCGGCTCCCAGGTAGCTTGTGGGAAGTAAGCAAGAGGAGCTTTGGGGACGATTGAAGTGTCTTCTGCCAGCCATGCTGAATCGAGGCCCTCAAATCCTATTAGAGTGTTCTCTTGGGAAAATGACTCAAGACAGCCGATGACTTCATCATCCCATGCCGCAACAGCGGTGTGGTCAGGTACCGCCGTGACGAAATCTGCATGTTGGAAAGGAGCACAAGAAGAATCAAGATGTGCTGGGAGACCTTGAAGGTGACTGGGAGCTAGTACTCCTGACTCCTGCGGCCTGGAAAATACCGTGGGCTGGAAAGAGGATGCTTCAGTGTTGGATGGCAGTACCATGCTGAATGACCCGCTTAATCCAGGGTATGCCGCTGCTGGTGCACCATTGCCGAGAGCCACAGAGTTCCCGGGCAGCTCTACAGGACGCGTCTCGGAAACGAAAGAACCTTGCTTTGACGGCTCATGCTGAACATCCCAAGGTAGCTTCTCGGAAGGGCCATATGCATCCGGAGAAGCTGTGAACTGCCCAAATCCGCTGTCGACGGACGACGGGGCTGTAAAAGAGGATGTGGATGTAGAGTTGGTGCATAGAGATGACCAAGGTGAGACGACACCGAAGCTGCTGGACTGCGATTGCGATGAATACTGGCTGCCGATTGAGATACCGGTGTAAGATTTGCTGGGGGGAGCTGGATAAGACGGAGCCAAGTGCACACTGTGACGGTGGTAGCTGGAATCCAGCTCAGCCGGCGGTTTTTCGGAGATATCAAGCTCAGCAACCGGAGCCCGAGTGGTGATGACTGGCCGTTGCATTCTTTGCTGGCGGCCGATAGTGGAGTCGTAGGAAGGAGGGGATGCACCCAGGACGGGAAGTTCAGCCCTCAGCAATGCCTGTGACTTCTCGGTTGCTGATAGTTCTGGTCGACTGCCAACGTTGCTGCAAACATTGTCAGAGAAGCGCTTTTCCCACATATGCTCAGTCGAAACAGGGTGTGAAGCCGAAGGCCAGTCATCGTTTGGTTGTTGGATTTGTGCCTTGCGAGAAGACCGATGTTTGCCAGAAGACAGAGCTCGCTTGACACTGCCGAACATGCTACCAATGACATTCTCCAAGCCAGACTTTGTTCGACACCATTTTCCAGACTGGCACGGGGAACGAGAGGAAGAAGGCAATTGCCTTGCATGAGAGCACTCCACGCACTTTGACTCTCGAAGATCCTTGAGGTTTTGTCCGAGCTCGTTCAGCATGGACTGCAGGACATGCAACTCTTGGAAACGCTCATCACACAGTGGAGCAGGGCACTTGTGAGAACCAGAAGCGCTATCCACGACAGGAGAAGCTCGTGCCATGGATGTCTTTTCCAGAGATCTACATTATATGTAAGCATGTGTCTTGTAGAAAGTAGGTATGATGACGAACCCATGATAGAGCCCGCTCGATGCCACCTCAAGGTCGGCAGCCTCATAAGGGGAGAAGGGAATTCCGTAGTTGTACATCATGTTGGAAATTATCGGTAGCGTCGATCACTGCCTTCTTGTCGAAACACTCTGGACAAGAGGAATTCGAGTGGCAAAACGCCGGCGAAGACCTCGACTTTTGTGTCCATCTCCTGATGATGTCGGTTACCTTTGATGACGATCGATTAGAACGCCTTCAATCCACGGGTCCATCCGGATACTCTGGCATTGGACCTTTCGAGCCATATTTTCAAAGGTCCCGGCCGCCACGGTTCAAATTCCATATCCTCCGCTGAGTGCGTGACAGGGGTATCGGTTCTCAACCGGGACGGCGGCAGCACTCGTTTCTGGCGCTTGAAACAACGCCCGCACAGGAGTCTGCTGTCGGAGGTGGCCGGCGAATCCGCTTCCCTCTCCTATTGGATGCTTGGCACGAGGCGATCAGATGGGGGCAGCAAGGGATGCTGTGTGTTTTCGTCCGTAGTCACCGAAGCCAGCGAGCCGGCAGACAGCTTACGTTGCCAGGTCTGAAAGGTATAGTTGCCTTGGTTGCCTTCAGGCCAGTGTGGTGTGGGGGCACGGTAGCCGAGCCGACAAGGGTGAGCTAGCCATGCCTGGCTGACCGAGCAATATCAGTGTAGTCGAAGGTTGGCAGTAAACTGAACGGTTTCGTAGGGATAGGTCCCCATCCAAGACCGAGAAAGGGGAAGCCCACCACTCAAGGCAACGAGGCCGCCGGCAAAGGGAGCTGGAAGTGAACAGTAACTATCAGCGTAAGCGTTGGGGTGAGTAGTGATTGGGAAGGGCAAAGGTCCATACCAACCAGCTTGCGTTATTTCCAGGGTGGTACGGGTGCCAAAATTGGAAATTCGGCGAGCTCTTGCGTTGAGAACGCAGAAAGGGGCATCATCTTTGATGGACTGTTGGGTCTGGGGAAGTTACCATCATTCTGGCTTCAGAAAAGCGCCCAAAAAGTAGAAAGAACCTGTTTTGATGAATTCGAGGGATATCGTTTCGTCCTTATAACAGCTGCTGGAAACTGCACTGCCTCCTCACAATCCCGCTTAACCTTCAGGATTACTCCTAGACTATCAGCTTTTGGCCCGGTTTTACGGCGAAGTTTGCCAGAGCTGGGATAATTGCTTCCTAGAACTGCATGGATTCGTGAACTGGTTGTTCAGCTCAAGCCCAAGGGCGTCTGAAGACCCAATAAGAGCCCTTGGAAGCGATGGTCTTCCGGCGTCGGACCCATCAGGGCACATACGGTAGCTCCATTGTGCACCCATACAGAGACAAGGCTCTGGCTCTGACGTAGAGAACAGAACCGCGGCTTTCTGGTGTAGGTGAGGGGGCAGTAATGGAAAACAGAGGAAGGTCCGAAAGAAGGTCTGGAAATAATCTGGGTGGCAGGATTAAGCGAACAGCAGTTTGAGAGGGAAAAGAGAAAGAAAAAACAAGTAAGAATGTTCAAACTGCTCAGTTTGACCTGTCCAGGCAATTGGTTTCCCTGGAGGCACGCAAGAGGCAAGACTTGACAGACGAGAGTAGGTGAAGTCGAAACTACCCCGCTTTCGTGTTGCACCGAGAAGACAAGGGGAGCACGGTATATCAGGGGTGCCTGATTGGCCGCGGGAAAGGAATACGGCGATAGCGAGAGAAGAAGCCAAGCTGGATGAGCTTCCAAGGACAATTACCTATCTGCCTGCACTTGCCTCAGTCCAGCACCGAAATGTCTTGGTCCCGCTGGCGAACCACATCGCAGGAAGAGCGTCAGGGCCTCTGGCCCTCCCACCTCATGAAGGTTCAGTTCTTCTCTGGTGGTGTTGAAGCCACAGCAGAGCCCATATTTGGCTAACAAGCCTGTATCTTCCCCAGTCGAGTTCCCCGTGCATACCCGTGGTAGTCGACCGTCTTTTTGAACCAGTCATCGGCAAAGAAAGGAATGACCTGGACATTCTGCTGAAGATGTGCGTTGATGTTGGTGTTAACTAGCCATATCGAAGCACATCGCTTGACAATGAAGACATCGAACATCTAAAGACGGGAGATAATGCAGGACAGGACAATAGGGGCTTGGGGCAGGTTGACCATCAGGTACCTTACATGACAATTCCTAGCTCTATTAGGACTCAATGGGTTACATTTACAACACTTGTGTTGGTGATGGTATCACCCAAAGATAAGAGGGGGAGATCTCGGGTGACATGATTGAACAATGGGATCTGGAGGAGTGTCAACCCCCGGCTTGTAGAGTGATGTCTTGTAGACGACTCGGCATTTGATGCTGACGCAGCAAAGCGGGGTAATTATCAAGGGTTCAATCGGGAGAGATGCAGCTTGCCCCTCCTGAAGGACGGGAAAGACGAAGAGGAGACGTGGTTGGGTGTTCTGAGTCTGAGGGAAAATGTGGATGGGAGAGTCTTGAGGAAAGAGAAGAAGAGTGAGATCTCACCAAGAAACTTACAAAGCAGACAGCCCTCAGCACTGCCCTGTGCAGCCTGGGGCGGCGCAAAAAACGAGCAGGGCATCACCTACGAAACAGTGGGCCACGAATCCTAGGCGATTGGAGATCGCCTCCCAATTGCCCACGCCATTCGTTGAGCGGCCGCCTGCTTGCGCACCTCCAGAGCGACCCTTCGCTCGAGGCCTCTTGTTTGATGACAATGTATGCACAACATCAAAGTGCTCTGTTTATTTTACCAGGCAGCAAAGCATCAATTGTAGCTGATAGACGGGACTAACCCCTGCCGTGCAGCCCTGCTGTTGGCCAAAGATATGTCGTACCGTCCAATGCAAGTCGGACTGGGGGGTGACTGACTGACCGCATGCATGCAGCCATGCAGCCTCATTCCGTCGTCTCATCCATCCATTCATCCTCCAGCACCTCCCACTCCCCCTTTGCTCCCCGCCCAGTTCTTCCTTTCCTCCTCTCGGTGTTGCGTGAGACGATCAAAACCGCTGCCATCCCAGATTCCTCTTTCTCCATCCACAGTCAACCCGCAACATATATTCATCCGTCTTCGTGAGCCCGCCGTTGGTTACTTGACCCGCTATCATGTATCCGGCTTCCTTCCCCCTACGCGGCTCTCGCGGGGTTGATGAGTCTTGTCCTGGCAGGGCCTCATATCGGCCGCAAGGTGTCCCATTCGACAACGATGACGAGTCAACCGTGTACAGCGATGTTGAGAGTTATGACAGCGACTCTAGCAGTATTGTCATTCCCTTTCGTGCTTCCCACCGCCAGGACAAGGCCCCTCGCCTGTGAGTACTGAGTTCCGTTGCCTGGTGTATACGTCAAACTAACACCCCCTGACAGGCGATTGAAGGAGGATGAAGGGAGCAAGCCCGTCTATGAAGCGTGGAACATTTACTTCTTCCCCGAGCGCCAGGAAATCGTCTGCGGAAAGAAGGTTCTTGGCATCAATATCCAAGAGTACGATCACTTTGAGTCTCGAGTGTCTCTCATGTCTCGCCCATCAGAACAATCCGAGCTTGCCCTAGAACACCTTCGCGCCGTTAGAGAATACCAACAACAAAACCGCCGCGGCTGGGCTGGCAAGCTCCTCCGGGGAGACGCTAAGACCTACGAGGAGGACCTTAACGAGAAATGTGAAAAGCTTCCGGACCACGTCAAGCAGGCTCTGACTTCACTTCTGCTCGACAAAGGTAGGGCAACGTCAACTCGGTTCCGTACCAGAACCTGGACGGTTGTCTCTATGCGCGAGCAGTCCTTTTTCCGGTTTACCGGAAAAGATTTTACCGAGGTGAAGAACCAAACGCCCAACAAGAGCAGCGGTACCCCTATGGTCTATTCCGTCGTCATCCAAGGAAACGAGACCAAAGTCTCGACCACCGCCGACGGCGTTGCGACAAGTGATGCTTGGAGCAATCCCTGGGCAAACGCTGACCATAAGGAGATCTCGAACAAATCCCGCGAGCGTTCTCGTCGTAAGGCGGACGCTCGCGCCAAGAGCTTCGAGTTCGATTCTCCCCCGTCCTATCGGAGCTCATCACCGCAACGAGACCGCTGTTCGCGTTCGCGCTATGTATCTCCTCCATCGTACGAGACGTCCTTCCGCCGTTCTCGTGCCCGCAGTGTGTCGCCAGAGCCCGTTAGGATTCGTGTTCAGAGGCGTAATCGCTCGCAGGACAGCATCTCCGACTACCGGCCATCTCCCTTCGACCGAGATCCATACTCGGCTCCAACTCCCCCAGAATCATACACTCCGCCGCCTGGAGTAACAGCCTTTGGGCTGCCGCCGCCCATGCCTCACAATGCAGCTAACGGTAGCGACTTTGGATATACCATGCCCGCAGCGCAGCAGTCGCCCTTTGTGCCCCTGTTCCACCCGCCGCCGCCGTTGGATAATTCGCATTGGCCAGCACCCACTCCAGGAAACAAAGGATTTAATAGGGCCAACCCCCCACGCTTTGTTGAGTGGGCTCCGGGTATGATGCCATTGTTTGGCAACCCGTCACTGCGTCCTCCGCACCCGGCCCCGGCTGCCCGCCATGACCCAGCAGCCGCGGCGGAAGAGGGCGATTTCGTCTACCTGCCTTCCCCAAAGAAGGAGCCGTTCGTGATGGTCTCCCGCGTCCCAGACAATCGCGCCTCAACTTACACCCCGTCTAAGCCGTACGATACCAGGACATGCGAAACTTTCCCACGGCCTGGCTACCGCCCACTCAATTTCGGTATGGATACCATCGTGCCAGCACCGACTGGCCTTCCCCGGCCTCCCCGCTATTGTCGCAACGTCCGTACAAGGGAAAGAGAGGAGGAGGAGGAGTCGTCCTCTGTCCAGGCTCGACCTCATGATCTGCCTGAGCTTGAACCACGATTCGTGAGGATATTCAACGAGCTGGAAGTTCCCCCTCCCCGCCCGCCGCCTGCTGCTACCCGCGCACGGACATCACCACCAGGCTGGCGCCGGCCCACGGTGGATGACGCCGGCAATCAAGAGGATAATCGCTGTGTGAGCGACACAGAGTCGGAGACGGCCTAAATCCCAGCTGGTCAGAAGCGGCACGACATGGCCAGATGGGTTGAGGGCCAGGCGAGCTGGCGTGGTCGACTGGATTCCAAGTGTTAGGATAATGGTGTAACGATTTGATCTCATTGTATCTCCATTTTCGGCTCGGATTTATCAGAGGGCTAGGTTTGGTAGGGAATACCGGGTTGGGTTTCGTTCCTTGTCTGTGCAAGGGGCTTTCGTGTTCACACCTGGGCAGTTTTTCTCTTTGCACTGGCCATAATCTTTCATCGCCTTAACGTAGCCATGTTTTTTCCACGTCAATGGTGAGGGGCTAACCTCAAACCCGGGCGTTAAATATCGTTTCTTTGCACTCTTCATGCTACCACAATTTGGAAGTGAACTTCTCATTTTGAACAATGCGTTCCATCTCAGCACGGCGGTATTCGTAAGGAATAGACATGGTAAGAATTGATGTCCTCTCAAAAGACGTATCAACAATAAAATGACTGATTGCTGAGGATCTTGAATACCAAAAGATGTCTTGTTCAGAGAACCTGGAACTGGTTGCAAGAGCACAAGGCCTCATGTTCTAGGGGCAGGTGAATGAAGGTGTGTTCAGGTACCGCCCAACCGTGCCAAAATCGAAATGCACTGTCCCATCAAGGCCCGTGCGCCATCTGCAAAACCGTCACCGCCTTTCCCAAAGCATCCATTACTCCACCGATTTCAACGTTTGTCGTTTTCTGGGGTTGGTTTAGCGCGCCAGGCACCCGGCAGAAAAAAACCAAAATTAGAGACTCCAAATCTTGAAGAATCGCGATTGAATCCCCAGAGAACAGCTACACCACGACGAACCATCACCACACACTGCAGCCAGCATTACCCAATAAAATCCGCCCAAGTAGGAAAGACATAAAAAATCACCAGTCAAAATGCATCTCATGATCGTCCCCCAAGCCGACGGCACCCGCCAGTACACCCTCAAGAAGGTCATCGACGGCCAGGTCACCAAGTCGGCGCACCCGGCGCGCTTCTCCCCCGACGACAAGTGGTCGCGCTACAGAGTCGCCATGCGCAAGCGCTATGCTCCTCTCCTCGCTGCTGCTGCTGCCGCTGCTAAGAACTGTATGTCATCTTCTTTTTTTTCTCCTGCTCTCATGCGTAGGAAACCGTTGACTGACACTCGTCATATCCACTAGAAATTCACACACACTCCTTCATTCGCGAAAAAACCCACTACTACTAAGAGAAAACCACTCTGGAGGACTGGGTTAACGATAACACTGGAACTTTTCATCTCGAGGATGGGCGGGCATAGGTGTGCGAGCTTTCTAAAACTTTTCGTCGACCATCACGATACCCCACCGGATGCGCTGGACTTTGTCAGTAACGTCTACCATCTGATTGATGGCCGAAGATTGGTTGTTGGGGAGGGAGAGCGCTGTCGATGGAGGCCCTTTGGGGTCTGAAAACTGAAACAGTCCGGTTTTTTTATTGTCAGTTCTACATTGTTCAAGGCGCATGGGAACTTTTTGGATTTTTTTCACTCGGTAAAAAATACAAAAAAAAACTCTGAAAACACACAAACATTTCTGCACTCCTATCCAAAAAGTGCTAGATTTTGGAAATTGCGGGTGATATTATTGGTCTGTTCGAAATCTCTACGAATCGTCCCAATATTGCCTTTACGGTCTTGTTGCTCTATTGTTTTTTTACCTCTTCTTCTTGGCGTTGACATTGCGCCCAGCACCGACCTTGATCTTGCCGTTTCCAGACGTCCTAGAACCAGTCAAGATGCTGGGGAGGTAGTCCTCGTCCATGAGATCCCGGTACTTTTGCCGGCGATCCTCCTCTACCTTCTTTGTGTACTCTTTTTGATCTTCAGCGAGGATGAGCTCTCTGCCCCATCCGTTCTTGCCGCCGCCCTGGACACCTTTTCCGTTGGATGACCCGTGGGTGGGCTTGGGAATGCTGTACACGTTGCCGCGGTTGTTGTACTGGAAGTTCTTCTTCAGGTGAAGCGTGAAGTTACCGGCAGCGTCGGTGCTGCAGGAGACGCGCGTCAGGGTAGCCTGACCACATGACGGGCAGAACTGCTTCGTCGTGTCCTTGCACACCTTCCAGCAGCCGTGGCACCTCAGGACCCATGTCTTGAGGAAGGTGATACGAGAGAGACCGGAGTCAAGCAGGCTACATAGCTTGTTAGTACCGCGATGAAAAGACTTCAGTTTGAATACGTACTTGAGGTTGATTCGTAGTGCCACGTTCCGCATGGCCATATCGGCTGTGATCAGAGCTGCCTGCAGGAAGCGCTGCGTTGGCTGAGCTGTGCCCGCATTCTCTCTTGCCTGGTATTTCTTGATATTGCTAGGGGCTGTAACGAGTTGTCAGTCGTGAGGACTCTTTGGATAGAGAATAAGGGTGAAGGACTAACTGATCCAGCCATCTTCATCATCATCATCTTCTGATGCAGCCGCTTCTTCGACGTTCGCGACAGTAGCCTCCTCGGTTGTAGCTTCAATGAGATCGAGCTTTTCAAGTTGTTCTGAAACAGCGGAAGCCTCTGTGTTCTCTGTGGTCTCCGGCGCAGCTTCCGTAGTCTCGTCCACAGGTTGGCTTGCTGATGCTTCTTCCTCTGTTTTTGAGGGCTCAGCTCCCTCCGGCTGCTTGGCAGCTTGCTCTTCCTCTCTGCCAGGTGGTTTTCCATTCACTCCCTTCTGAGTTGGTTCCTTTCTCAATCGCCAGTCACCTCCGTTCCTCTCGATTTCCAGCTCGTATGTCAGGGCCAGTAACTGCAAATCGGGCTTCGAAAGAACTTGGAGATCGCCAGTCCTCCGCGCAAAGCCTGTCACGAAGTTCATGGATTCAGGTCGGGGGGTTCTGAGCTTGATAAAGGGGGACAGCGTCGTCTGGAATCTTGATCTTGTCGCCTCATCGCGAACTATAGAGGACAAAATGGTCAGTAGCTGGCGAGTGTAATGCGTTCCAATGCCGAAGATGGCTTGGACTCACTTTCAGATACCACCGCAGGGATGGTATAGAGCTCCTCGGCTTGAGCAATGAGTGTAGATACTGTTGGATCGTTTTTTATTATCGCGTTGGCATCAATGACGAGCGAATGGATCTGCTTGGTGGATGTCTGTGCGGTTGGTACTGCTGGAGCAGCAACAGGCGCAGTCTCTGAGATGGTGGGGGCGGGGGTTGTCTGAACATCAGGCGCTGGCGCGCCGGATTCGGCCGGTTGATTCTCCATTCTGAAAGGCGCAGAGACTTTGAAGGTCGTAGATATTTCGTAAGGGTATCCGGAGATTGCTATGGGCAATATCTTGTATCGCAAAGGGTATGTCACTTGGGCGCATTGGGAAACTTGCAGTCCTCTCAGGTCTGCATTTCCAAAATTCTAGTGGGGTTCATGGGCAGAATTTTCGAACGGGCCTGGATGCCAAGACATGTCCAAATCAAGTAGGCGGTGTGTGAACCAACTACATTCGACCGCAGTCCGCAACGCCTTTTCCAATGGCTGTGTCCGGATACAAGCATCATAGGCTTCATTCCAAGCTGGCTTGTGCTGCTTCAAATACCGGGTAATGTTTGAAGTCTCCCTGGTCTTTTCGAAGCCTCACGCTCAGAAGAGTACTTCGACATGCATGATGTTGCGCAATGCCCAGTCTTACCTGCAAGGTGGCTTACGGCTGCCTATGCAGTGAGGCTATCACGGACTAGGGGTCGTGACTCACAAAAGTAGAGCCTCATTAAGTTATCTCCAAGGATGTGCAGTCCATAAGTAAGTCCGTTGCGCCCGAATGCCTGTTCATTCGGGAGGTACTCAGTCAACCACACAAGCCTACGGCATAGCCAAGATGGATGAACCACGAGAAACTATCCCCTCTGAACTCCTCAAATTCATCAACACTACGCTGGAAAAGCGTGATCGATATAATGAAGGCGATGCTCTTCCTTGGTTCGGCACGGACATGAATCATATAACCCCAACAGACCTCTACTCAACGAAGTTACTTCACGA
The DNA here is from genome assembly GCA_033296905.1 of Podospora australis. NCBI lineage: Eukaryota > Fungi > Ascomycota > Sordariomycetes > Sordariales > Podosporaceae > Podospora > Podospora australis. Next base: position 191,710 of record MU864379.1, read on the forward strand.
ACGGTTCTCCAAAGTAAGATCTGGGTATGAACAAAGCGCCTGTAGAGGGAATCTCGACCGATTTCTAGAAAACCAACGCCCCTCTGGTCCTAAGGGGTGGCCTATTGATCGAGCACTCCTATTCGGTCTGGGCTCCTTCTACCTGACGCCTCCCAGAACCTTTCTTCCTGACCAACTTCTTGATAAACGAAAACGCAGTTTGCTGCAATTAGCATGTTTCCTACACGTCATACAGAGGAGTAAGTAGGTTCCATCCTTAGTGCCGAGATAGCTCTAATTGTTCGTCTTAGTCGAGAAGGAGAATGGGGTCCAAGATTGTCATGTATGCCCAAGATCCAGATTTCAGCGGGATTGACAAAGCATTCTTGGCTGAGCTGGACATCAAGATCGTACACGAGCCAGAGGGCCAAGCACTCCTGAATTACCAGACTTTTGTGTATGGGCCATTTGTGCCACATGACCTTGCGGCCACCATTACATCTCGACGGGGACTTGAGGCTCCGTGTCTTTTGATGACACACAGCCAAGTCTGGATAACAAACCGGACTTATATCGCGAGATACGCCGCTATCAGGTACGTTATCCTAGTTCTCCAGTCTGAGGCCTCAGTCGGTTTATTAACTCAGCTTTACAGGGCTGAAGCAAAAAAGACCTTTGACGAGCTCCGAGATGAGGTCAAGGAACAACAGGAATCTACGGATCACCAGGGAGAGTTTACAGCGCCAGCGGTCGCCCTTCAGTTGCACGAGACGCTGTCTATTTACTGTCGAATTCTCGAGGGACAGATGGCTGGTTTGCTTTGGTTCTTGCAGAACCGGTCTTCGCATGATTTGCCCTGTTGCCCGTCGTCGGAGTCACGGTGCAAGACATGCATGAATATCCACATCGACCACCGCCTTTTAACCTTGGAGCAGAGAGAGTCATACCCTCTTAGATTGGAGCCTGGTTGGTCGGGAATTTAGAGGGCAACCTCCACCCACGAGGAGGAAGGCCTCATTGGCATACAGCGAGAGACATTCTGTTGATTATCCTGGATGTGTTCTTCGCTCTAGGCATGGCATACAAGATATGGATAGATTCGAGAAAGATCCAAAAGGATCAGATTCATTCTGGAGACAATGTGAATTCGCAACGTACTCGAGGGTACTGACAAGCTTTCGGCATCCTAAGGGGAGACCGCCATCCGTCCACCTATTTGATTTCCATCAGGTTGAACAGACAATATTGAGGTCGGACTGAATGAGGAATGCTGTACGTTCGCAAAGGGCATCGGATTTGGGGGGTTCCTGACGGATCTCACCGAGTATTTCAATTTTCAAGCTCAGCCACCACCACAGCCGTTCGTTCCGGGTTCTCCACCCACAACTTGGTACCCAGCAGAAGATCAAAAGCCCCTCCCGCAAGAATCCAAATTTTTCTAGAAACGGGTTATTCCCCAAGAACTGTCATGGGAACCCCAGAGAGTGGTGAAGGGATCCCGTGATAACCTGCAGCAGTGATGTAACCATACCTGAACGACCCCGCCAGAAACAGCAGACTACATCTCGTAAAGCTCCAATAATGCGACTAGGGCTTTCTACAATACGAATATGTTAGGTCCTTGGTACTGAATCATATGACACAGCTCTATACGCTCTATCCAAGATACTAAACATTCCACACCGGGAAGAAGAAAAAAGAGGAGAAAACCTCGTATTGTCGATGATCTTCTTACTTGATCAAAATTCAACATATGATTCCGAGCGGTCGGGTTTCCCTTTGAGGATCACTCACCATAGGTGCAAGCGCATTTCTATTTTCAACGAGATGCATGGAAACTGGAAAAAGCAGACAATGTGGAATGATCGTCGGGCAAGTTGGATGTCGACCGAGGCAGGATACCGACCTTTGAATGACGCAGTGGGTAGGGATGAGGGTAGCAAACCATCCCGTGTTTACCGGTTGATGAAGTGATTCAGCTCTTCATCACGGATGAAAAGTGGCTGACGAGATGGGTATATAAGACCGCATCTTCGCCCATCTTCGAATCTTCTCATCATCATCCTCACCCTCACCTAGAGAGACTTGAACCAAGAATTCGATCACACCACAGATCAACCCTCCAAAATCAAAAACCACATCACCCATCAACATCTACCCATATAACCACCATCAAAATGGTCAACCTCAGCCTCCCCACCATCCTCCTCGTCGCGCTGGGCGCCACCTCCGCCACGGCCTTCGGCCGCGCCCGCGTCGAGAACAAGTGCACCGAAACCGTGCACGTCTGGTCCATCGGCTCCGACGTAGCCGGGCCCTACGCCCTCACCCAGGGCGGCTACTACGCCGAGGAATTCCGGAAAGACCCCGTCACCGGCGGGAAAGCCCTCAAGATCACCAAGAACGCCGACGGCCTGTACACCGGCGCCGCCCAGACCATCTTTGCGTACAACCTCGACAACGACAAGATCTGGTACGACCTCAGCGATGTCTTTGGCGATGCCTTTGTCGGCAAGAAGATCACCGTCAAGAGCGCCGACGCGAGCTGCGATTCCATCATCTGGCCCAACGGGGTGCCACCTGCGGGCAGCCAGGTGAAGGTTTGCACGGCGGCGAAGGATGTGGTTTTTACGCTTTGCGCTCCTTAGATTTAGTCGCTTTCTGGATTGGATTGTACTTGGACTCGGGATTCTGGCTAGGTCATGGGTTTGGGGTTTTGGTTGGCTTCTCGACATTCATTTCTGTCATCAATTTAGGGATATTTTCAGGATTCAAGAATCAATATTATGCTCGCTTTGTTTGACTAATCGTATAACCGCATCGTCGCTACTCTCTCTGTGCCTTCTTAACTCTAAACCTGGTCATCAAGTCGATGTCTTTACGCTGCTTTATAGCTGTACGGTGCTGTTTGATAGCACGTATCTCTGACTCTCGGTATCTATCAAGTATGTGATTGATGAAGTAGTAGGTTGCGCTGAATTTAGTGAAAGTCATCGGGACCTTCGCTGTTTTCTCGCTAGCGCGTGGAAAATAACAGTTCCTAACCTCTCATAATCGGAAAACCCCATAATTCCCTGCATGGTTCTGGCCTAACCTTTGCAAAGAATTTGGCGGTGCTGGTGGGCCAGCCGGAGAAGGCTGAGGGGATGTCTCTTTCAAATTTTGTCTCTGGTAGCTATCAGGCTCGACGTATCCGTAAAGGCCAGCTGGAACTTGTGTATGTGAGTTACTTTGCTGATAAAGGTTGGCCTCCGTATTTAACGGCCTGTTCTCCCCAGTTGGGGGATAGTTGCTTGGGTGGAAATAACCAAGTTGCCGGCCGGCTTGTTCCTCGACTCGACGAGGTTCTCTTTGTGAGCCCCCGAAGGCACTACAAGTCTGTCCATGACCAGGTAGAGATGGCGATGTCCCAGTAACGTTGTTGCCTGGCAAAGCATTATAATGTCCAGGTGATTGTCCAACCTGGTCCCTGACTCGGTGGTTCGTCATTTGTGAACCCCCGTAGGAGGCACCATACGTCTGTTCATACCTGGGTTTCCCAGTTGCTTGTGCCGGTGACATGAAGCTTTGGTTGTAATACCCAGATTGTTGGCCAACCTGTCCCTCGACTCGGGGGTTCGTCATCTGGGAACCCCCGAAGGCAGTATAAGTCTGCTCATAGTCGGGTTGCCGTGGGGTGCTCGTAGCTACCTTGTGGCTGGGTAAAGCGCTAGACCAGATCCAGGTGTCATTACCCTCACTCACGTTATTGCCAGGGAGAGCACTGTACCTGTTTGAAGTGTTATTATTACCCCCAAATATTATCGCTTGTCGGGAAAAAAGAATCAAAGTAGCAGCGGCGTCTTGCCTTTTCTCTTCAGCCTCAACCTGCTTCGCCAGTTCTGCAAGTTCCTCCGCAATGCAGTTTGCCATAGGAAGATCATCACGCCTCGGAATTCCCTCCGCTGCTTCCTCCCGCTGCTGCCGCCGGTGCAACAATCCCGGTTCTTCGTCAAAAGAGTCACAGTATGGGGTGTGTGACCTGGGAACCCGTGACCACGCCTCGGCTTTCTGTTCGAGAACAGCGATAATCGTCTGCTGAACGACTCGAGGTCTTTGAGGCTTGGGCTCCTTGAGGGGTGCATCAGAGACTGACACAATAGACGGTGCACATTCGGGGTCCGGTCTCCAGGGGTTGACTTCCTGAACGAATGGTAATTGGGGATCCCCCGGAGGCTGGTAGAAAGGGGCATTGAGATTCTGCGTGTTGAACGACGGTTGCTCCCACACCTGATCCTCCTCTATGATCAACGAGGTTCTTCTGTCATCAAGGAGATCTGGAGAAGGAGTAACAGTCCTATATTGTGAAGGCCACATGGTGGGTGGTGTATGATACAGCTGATGTCAGGGTCGGGGTGCGCGATGCCTGTTTCGTAGGGGCTGTCTCTAGAAACAACGATGTTTGGCGGTGATCTGGAGGATATCGAAAGGAACTTGAACAAAATTCATAATCGGCTGACGTCGAGGGCGCGCGGAGTAGTGCCTAATGCTGGAGATGATGGTGTTCGTGATGAATGTTGGTAATGAATGCTGGACCAGGAAGAAGAGAGCGCATTCAATATCTCGAGTCATCTTTTATGAGCACAGCGGTGGAGATCATGGTTGATCAAAGAAATCTTATTGTCGTGATCCCCGTTGTGATGTTCGGTAAGAACCGCCATGTTGGAAATTCTTCCGAGCAGCTCAAGCCCAAGCCATCCGAGTAAGGTAAGAAAGCTGACTGGGAAGGAAAATCCAAGCCAAACGTGGTCGAACCAAGCGTCGGCTAAGGCCACTTGAAAAGTTCCATACCAGGTGCACTTCCCACATGCTGAACCGGGCAAGACCTTGAGAATACAAGGTAATAACCTCCAAGCTTGACGGAGATTTTTAACACTCCTGAACATGGCTGGTGCTCGAACAAACAAATTCATAGCATCCGCAGGTTACTCAGTCTCGTGCGTGGCAATTGATAAAGTTGAGTACCTGGAAGAACCAGGCAGAGGGAATTTAGTCTCAGGTCCCAACCTTTTTTCTTTTGCTAAGCTGATGGGCGTCACATGATTACAAACACCTCAAAAGACTGCCCGTTCACCTGTATTTCAGTAATAATATCGGAAAACGCCTCGCCGTATTGTAATGATCATCCTATCTTGTGGCGTGTTAAGCTCAGTATCAACGGTGCATAGATCAGAGCCGCAAACAGATTTATTGAGACGTTGGCTTCGCCGAGTATCTTATGGGGCATCAGTCGGGTTCCTATCCGCCACACAAAGTCAGTCTCAAAATCAAACGGAAAAAAAGAACAGGGTATCACAAGTCAAAACCTTACCAATCAGTTACCAACTTCTCATCCAGCGCGTCCAAACCCTCCATATCTTCCTTGGAAAGTTCAAAGCCTCCAACGTCCGCGTTGGAAATCAACCTTTCCTCCTTTGCACTCTTCGGAAGCGTGACAAATCCATGCTGAATCGACCACCTGTTTTTTCTGTCAGCCTTCTTTTCCTCCCCTTTAACATTCTCTCCTTCTCTCTCCCCTTTCTTCTTCTTCTCCCGAAATAGAGGAAACTCACCGAACCAGAACCTGCGCACTCGAAACCCCATACCGTCCCGCCAACCCCTTCACCGTTTTATCAGAAAACCTCACCCCCCTCACCAGCGGCGCATAAGCCTCAACCAGCACCCCCATCTCCTTACACTTCTCCCTGATTTCTCCTTGGGTATTAAACGGATGAACCTCAATCTGATTCACCACCGGCCTTTTCCCCTCTTCAAACTCCCCCAAATGCCCCACCCCATAATTACTAACACCAGCACTCTTCACCTCCCCGGCCTCGACCGCCTCTAGAACCGCCGCCCAGCTCTCCCGTCTCGCCTCTTTCCCGCCATAGGGCGAATGCAGCAAGAACAAATCCACATACCCCAGCCCACACTCTTTGACGCTCTTCTGGATAGACTTCCTCACCTGCTCCCGCGAAGTAGAATTACTCCGCAGCTTGGTCGTGTAAAAGATATCCTGTCTCGTCAGACCCTCTTTGTTCAACGCAGGATCCGCCAGAAACGCATTGATGGCTTGCCCCGTCTCTTTCTCGTTGCCGTACCACTGTGCCGAGTCAAAACCGCGGTACCCCGCGATCAGAGCAGAGCGGACGGCGCGCTTAGTTTCGGCCGGCGACATCATGTAGAGACCCAGTTGGATCTGGGGGATACTCAGGCCGTTCCTGAGCTGTTTTATTTTCCACCTGTTAATAATATTTGCCCATCGCTGGCTGGCGCTGTTCACTTCAAGTGGGGTTGAGTAATAACACATACCTGAAGAGTTCGGGACAACATCTCTCTTGTGGTCGACATCTTTACAAAATTGTTGCTACAAGATCACGGGTTGCTTCGTGAAAACTGGGAGGAGAATCCTGTGTATTGAGGTGAGGAAGCTTCGATGAGGTCATCCCGTTAGGAACCACAGGTGACAGGAGGTCTTTAAGCGGGAATAGCAAGAAGAAATGCACCAATCAACGGAGATCACGCAACCCGACACACGCCAAGGGGGTTAGGGTCCTTTGAGTGCGACGACATAAATGAAGGGAAAAAATACATCAAGAAGGTCCAGAGAAATGTCATGACAATGCAGTGGTCATACCAAACTGCTCTTTTCGAAGTAAATAAGTCTCTGGCGAGACAGCATCTCCGCCAGCAAGAAAATAAAAAGTAGACAGCCTCCAACCGTCTTGACCGAAACCCAGCTCATGATCTTCATCCAAAAATAACGACATGTATGTATCGGAATAGCGTCGTCTCTAGCCGAATACACAGGAAATATATCTCTAAAAACCTGAGCCTCACTCCCCACTCAAAGTTTAAAACACCGTTCCATCGCTGTCGATAAGAATCGGCGCCTCCTTGGTATTAGGCCTGCTGACTTCTGCAATCTCACGACCACCCTGGAAAAAATGTTAGTAAATTTGTCACAGACAAGGGGGGGATATGCTTGATGCCATGGCAACTCACCTTCCAGCTACCCGCCTCCAAGACCTGGGCCAAGGTCAGCTCGTTGCCGTTCAGCTCGTTCTTGAGCGCCGTGTTAACCTCCATGGCCAACATGTCAAGGAAACCGACAGTCACACCCCGCCACTCTACGATAACATCATCACCGGGCTCAAACATTGGCGCGACCTCGACGGCTTTGGTGCCCGTGCGCTCGCAGTAGGCCGCATAGTTTTTCAAGCCACGTTCCGCATCGTCAGGCTTGAGCGTCAACACGCCAAGATCGACAAAGAGACCACCGTTTCGGTACTCGGGCAAGCCAGTGAGAAGTTCCTGTCCGGCAAACTGGATCTTCATGATGCTCTGCATGGGCTGGAGCAGAGAGTATGTGAGCCATTGCGTGAGCTTGTGGAAGGGAAGAATGCTCTCCCAGGGCGCGATGCCATTGGACTGGCCTGTGGTGTTGGGGAAAGGGGAAAATGTGGGGCTGGTTGGAGACTGGGCCGGTTGGGGCATAGAGCTGCATGGCCAAGCGTCGCCGAGGGAAACACCATTGATAGCCGTCCGCGATGGCGGCCAAATTGGCGCCAGACCATCCATGAGAACGGTCCAAAGAACTGGAAGGGGCACGATAATACCGCTGGTTGCTTGTGTTGATGGATGGGAAAGGAGGTAATCTAGGAAATTGCCATGGTCAGCGGTTAGTCACAGACACCTGGGAAAGTTTGAGAGGGCATCATACCGAGCATGTTGCCAGGTCGCCCATCTTCACCAAAGAATTCCTTGTTCTCCAGAGCCTCTCCTAACCGAATGAGAAGCTGAGATCTGCCCTCCAGACCAGCCATCTCGTTGCCCGGTTTCGACTGTAGGCCCTGAGCAAGTTTTTCCACGGTTAATTGCTTCAGGCCCTCCTTATCCACCTGATACTTGTTGGCCTTATTGCCAGAAAACAGTCCCTGCAAAATTCATTAGTACCGAGACGGAGAAATGCCGGAGGGCATTGAACGGATGGGGGGTTGACATACAGTCTTGAACATGTCTAACGAAGCAACAGCAATGCCCTCAGATCGCCTGTACACACGCCCATTCTCCACGCTCTTGTAACTCCATGCAGTTCCGGCGCCAGCGTCAAGCAGCACGCTGACCAGGAAGAGGTCAATCATGCGCTTGCACTTCTCTGTGTTGTCCACCTCCTCCGCAGGCCAGGTCGCCAAGAGATGGGCGATTCTGTCGCGCCCACCAACGCCGAAATGTTGATAGCGGCCATGTCCCGGAATGCTTGTGAATGGTGCTTCGTAGTCTCTCTGTCGTACTCTTGTGTTAGCCTAAACTGACGTGCTTCTTCAGATGCCCAGCGGCAGCATCGGTCTACCCCGCACTACATCGGACGTCAATCCGATGCTGTGCGCCAAAAGGCATGTAAGGTACCGTTACAACTCAAGGTGCAGAACAACCTACCTTGATAATGTTGGCAACAAAGGACACCACGTCGGGGAACTTTCGAATATCGACGTCAAAGTGCTTCAGATCATTCTTGAAGGCCTTTTGCGCAATGATCTTGCTCCGGTCTCGCACGGCGCCCAAGCTGCGGAGATAGCCGACGGGATCGAGTTGGGGATCTGGGGGTCTCGGCATGTCGATTTTGGGGATTGTGGGATTGAGGCCGGGAGAAAAGGGGGTGAGTGGTGTGCCCGGGCCGCCAGTGCTCGTCGTTCCAGCAGATGTCCGGTTCATCATTCGTGAGCTCGTGTTTATAGGAGTAACAATGCTGGAAGATGCTGAGGTGAGGGAGGTTTTGGACTGGGAGCTTGAGAGTGTTGGTTGTTGCTGATCATCCCCCGCTGCCGCCTTCGGCGCCTTGTCTCTCCTTGAAAACAGACCCATTTTCTCCTGTCTGTGTACGTGTACGTCCTCTTAGTGGTTCGTCTGCGGGTGTAATGGGGCCAGTGCTCTAGCGGTCTGCAGAAAGGGACCCGGATCCAGATTCGAATGGAGGGGGCTTGGAGCTGTGCTCGTGACACTGCGGGGTTGAGACACGCAGCTCTAAAGCTTCTAGAGCACTTCGATTGGATGATGGGTGCTGTAATCGTCACTAGATTTCCGGCTACTACACGGGACGGGAAGCTGCGTTGTCAATGCAGGAAGGGCGGATGTAATTCGGCAGGTAGATTGAATTTGGTGAAGATTTCTCCAAAGAAGAATTTTTTAAAAAAAATGAAAGCAGGATCAATTGACCTGGAGGATGGTGGGTGGTCGATGTCTGTTATGTGTTTCAACAAGTACCAAAGCTCTCAATAGTGTCTGCGGGCCTAGTCAGCAAAAAGTATTGGCATATTTATGGCATTGGCAGACGCCGCTAGGTGCCAATATTCATTTGACAGAGTAACCCATGTGCCCCCTCTTCGCCCAGTCGCTCTCTCTTCCCTCTGCATCCCCTCCCCTAGGTCCAGTGTCATCCCAGATGCCCGGACTCCATCCATGGACGGGAATGACGGGAATGGGAGAATCCGCCGCCAACGAACCGACGAACGGCTGACCGTGCGGCACTGTACATGCCTTTCGAAGTGGTGGGTGTGTACAGTACGTGAGGTAACCTAGCTGCTGCCGCTGGTGGTGGCACAAAACTTTTTTTTTGGGGGGGGGGGAATGGAGGTGGGGGTGTTTTAGGTCAGGTACGAATAGTGAGGGGTCTGACATGACCCCTTTCATCCCGCCTGGAAAGCTCTCTTCCCTCCCCGGTTGACCAAAGCGCAAGCTCCCCGAGCAAACACCCAGCACCGAGCGATGGGAAATTGGAGGGGGAGACATATCGGCCCAAAACTCCACGAAGCGACAAGATACCAAACAACAGTAGGAGACAGGCCATAATTACCGAGTTCACAGTTGGTTTCCGTACCGCTAGTCACGCAAACGGTTCGAGCGGGAATCGAGTTGCCGGCTTCCAGGATCTCTGTTATCTAGGTGTGTGTGCATGTGCCCGGTCGCCCAAGGAATATCGAGGCCGAGGATAAAGGACAGGAGGAGGAGTGTGCGTCAATTGACGAGAAGTGAACACCCCCAGGAATACTTCTAAGATATTGTTCTTGTTCCTTCTACCTATACAGATCTGTCTTGTTCACGGTCTGTCCACTTTGTCGGCAGTTGTGTGCAAATCTTTCTTCCCCGCCGCCCAGAAGCGATGCTGCAGTGTCTCTATTGCAATCTGGAGAAGAAACTTTTTCTTCGATCGAACGACAGATGGGCTGATCAACAAGAAACGGTGTTCCTGGGAGAGGTCTGCTTGTTCTCACAGGGGACCAGGGGTTGTCGAGTCAGCGGAAGCTTGGGGAAGTCGGCAGTGGACACAAGCAGTCAAGATCCTTGAACCTCGGGGAAGCAACAAATAAAAAGAGCAACCAGGACAATCTTCTTCGCAAACCAGCTCGCGAGGAAACCTATTATATTTATTAAAGAATAATACATCACCCCGACGGTCTTTGGGCGAGGTGGCGCAATACCTTACATCTCTTCCTTCACCGGACATCCTCGACATCCCAAAAAGGCCATCAATCCCTCCCGTCCCTTCAGCAACAAGCCGCCCATCATGGATGGCTTCCCGACCCGTGATGCCGCTAGCTTTCGTTAGCTGGCGATTAGCGACGGCGCGGATGGAATCCCAGCGGTCGAGAACAATTTTGTGCCCCCACAAGATACCCACGGTTCTGGACAAATTCACCATCCCTGCAAGCCATAGAAGTCGACCACCGGGGAGACATCCAGTTGGGCTCTCGCAGCTCCCCCCCAAGCAAATGGCACCGCAGTGCGGGCAATTTGGGAGATGGAACCCCTGTCCAGCACACGGCTGGCCTGCAGGTACCGTATGCTGGCCGGCGTAACGTCAACCCACCATCCACAGGTTCAGATGTCACCTTGTCAACGGTGAACTTCCCGCTTTGGCATTGCTTCCATTTGCCTATTCAAGATGAGAAAGAAAAACAGTTGTTTGCTCATAACCTGGTTATCAGAAACAAGGTGCAAAGGTTCTCGAAATTGTCAAAAACACCGGACCTCGAGAGGAGCACTTCTTCGCTCTTTGAGTGTTCGGGGGATATCGGGAGAAGAACTTGAGGGCCATCACGGTCCTCTCGACCTTGACATTTATTTAGGTGTGTCATCCCGGTACTGGCATGGAGAGAAAGGATTCAAGCGTGCTTGTACCCTTTCCGTACTCACAATACGGAAATGCATCGAGCTCCGTGTGCTTGCACTTGAGAGGCGTTGGATTCATCCTTCCTTTCCCTGATGATGAAGCGGGGGGACAGCAGGATCCTCTGTGTGCCAAATGACAAGAGGTCAGTAACACACCATCTCTCAGAACGTACCGAGTGCGAAGAAGAGCTCACACTTGCGGATAGGACCTCTGCCAATGGGCTAGTCTGACAAAAGTTCTTACTTGCTCTTCCCCGGAGCCGCTAATATCGACGGAACCTTCTATCAAATCCATAAGTCTGGTTCGTCCTGGCTATACTCGGTTCGTTCTGCAATTATTTCCGTACTATTGGACCCAAGAGAGACATTGCGAAAGGACTTGCGCAGTCTGAGCCCGCGGCCAAGAAGAGCTAGAAAGAAGCCAGAAGAGGGAGATCATTCCTGCGACTGTCGGGGATGCACCATCACAATGACAGACAGCGGTTAAACAGGGCCTCACTTGGTGAGCTCTTCCCCCCCCTCTCTTTTTAACCTTCAAGTGTTTCTTTCAGCCCGCTCTCTTATCTCCCACCGTGACGTTACTCCTTCCTCCTTCCTTCATTCCTTCATTCCTATTTCACCAGCTTCTTCTCAGCAACCACACCGAGGAGATTAGATGCTACCCTCTCCCATGCGGCGCCGGTGTCTTTTATGAGACACTCGTGGATGCAACTCTCTGATCACTATCACACGCAACATCAGTCCCAAACAAGAAGTTAGGGCGCCAGAGTTCAATTACAGGGCAGTCGCCAAGTGCCTTCGCCCAGTTGTCCGGTGTTCGCTAACATTCCGTCGGGCCTTGGAGTTCATCCCACAAGGGCGTGTGAGCCATAAAATCCCTCGGTGTGTCTTTTCTTTTTTATTGTTTCACCCCCTATTTATTGTGTGATGCTAGGGAGGGGGGAATGGAACCAGCAGGACGGCACCCGGGAAATGCAAGGTAAATCACGGGGGGGTCCACACCAGTCTTCCTTCTTCGTTTCGTTCTGTATTTCCATGGCACTTTTCCACAATCCGCGGACGGGCACTGGAAAAAAAAATATCTCATTTGTTTTATAACGAAGCTCGGCAAGCAAACAAAAGCATATGTTTTGAACTTGTCCAAAAAGAGGGGGGAGTTGCTGCCGATCAATTTACAAAAAAAGCTTCTTTGAACCGAGGAACCGCATGTGGCAGCCACGCGACGAAGTGGATTCTGACGATCTTTTCAATTTTTTTTTGGCGTGTTTTGCTTTCTGGACGCTCGGTCGACGATGATGGCAGGTACCTGAGTGAGTGGAACTGTGGATTGTGTCTTTCTTCGCTCTCTGAAGCAAAAAAAAAGATTTGCTTTTGCTCCATTTAGTCGGCCCGCCGGGGAGCTCTTCCGGTGCTTCTTCTTCTCCTTCCCCTAGATTAGATTATTGCAGAGTGGATGAAGAAAAAAAGAGGTATCGGGCTGGTATAGTTCATGATGGCATTAGTGTTTTGGTTCTCTGACACCCTTTTGCCGTTGCTGGGGCGCTTCGAAGCACAAACAAAAGTAGCTCCTGAACTTCATACACGGAGTTGTTGCTTGCCGTCATACACTTCACATGCATCCCCAATGACTCGCCTTGATAGGTTCATCTCGGTTTCCATCAGGACTGTAGAAGAAACTTCTTCAACGGTGACCTCTCCAACAGACCCCTGAAAACCCAAGACTTTGGAAAACCCCACTTGGGTAGCAAGACTTTTGATGATAATTACCCTGTCACGAAATCCTCGATTCTCGAAGCGCTACCTACCGGGATACGGAGAGTGTGCGCGATGCGAGCGGAAGGACCGGCGTACTACTTGTACCAAACAGCTCGTGGAAGCATCTCCCGGAACACTTCCCCGGATCCCTCAAGGTCGAGAGAGAGAGAGAGCTCCCGGGACAGACCCGACTCCTCTCCCCATTTCCCTCCCGCCTGCCCCTTCCTGGCCCCTATCTCTTTATGAACGCCTGTTGTATGCACACCCAGAAGAACTGCCATGTATCTATGTAGTCAAGTACCGATCTGGACAGATACATTCGTAGATGTGCTCCCCAGACGTTCTCATGAACCCCCTCCACTGCAAATCACCTTCTATAACACCGGTAGACAGACATCCGATACCCAAGGTACGGTACCGAGCTACAAGAATGAAAGAATACACCAGAGATGATGAAACAGAACAATACACCTTAATATTCTTGATGTTTACATGCAAATACACATCTCGATTAAGGGTCGATTAAATATCTAACAACTCCTCCATCTAATGCAAAGGCCAATATACTCTGTCTGCCTTTCCTTCTCTTTTGCTCAAAAGAGCCCAGTTGTTTCGTAGCGACGTGAAGTAAGGGTGCGGAAAGTTTTGTACAGTGATAAATACCCTTCCCAAAGATAAAAAGAGAAATCGTTTGTAAGAGCGGGTAACACTTTTTTGCCATTTTTGAGGCAAATGAAATAGAAAAGCTGCTCAGCGTTTATAGCAAACAACCGGCCTCCCAATACCGACAGTAACAAAAACATTAATTTAAACAACAATAAACGCCGTCTTCCGCCGCGCTAAGTAGAAAAAGAACCACCAATGCATTCGCATAGAAAAAACTCCGCTTTTCGTAAGAATGTTGCAAGAACGCCACCCCCAGAACCGTTCAGGCCTGTGGCATATGAGAAGCCTACTCCTCCGCATCGTGACGAAAATCCTACTGAGCGTCCATGAGGGAGGCGGCTTCACCCCGATCATCATCCAGGATATCCACATGGGAATGATCAACAACCTTCTTACGGTCGCTGTCCGAGTCCTCATCGTCGTTATCGATGTGGACAAACATGCTGACATCACCCCCGTCTCCCTCGCCCCCTACCCCGATACCGAGGGGGTCATTGTCCTTCGAAGTGCTGCCCCATACATCAGGGCCATAGATCTCTTTTGCGCGTTGACGTCCTGTTTCCGTGCGAGACAGAATCTCAAGAGCCCTGCTTTTCATAGATTCCGAGGAGAGATGAGCACTGAGCTCTTCGTCGTCAAAGGATCCGCCGAGCAGACGCTCCTCGAGTCTGTGCGTGTCTCCAGCGCCGTCAGGGGGAAAAGAAAACGGAAGTGCGGTGGCTGAGTCTATGCTCATCCTGTCGTGTCCCGAGATGGGAAGGCTGGGTGTCGGAGGCTGATCCGACGAGTGGCGGGAGTAGTATGCGTGTTGCGATGATCCGTACACGGGGCTTGTGGCAGAACCTCCACCAGCAGCGGCGGCAGCAGCAGCCTCGGCATTCATTGCTTTACGCTTCAAGCTGTTGGCTTTACCCTTGACGTTCTCCGGTAAGTCATCTGGATCCTCCACTCCATATTGCGCGAGCATTTTTTGCAGTTTGGTTGGACGGGGCTTTCTAGTACTCTTGGATGACTCTAGGACCGGAGGTGGCTCTGGGGCAACTGGGCTCCACTTGTGCAGCTCCTGACGGAAGAAGTTGGTTTCGTACGCCAACAGTATCTCGGCGCCCTCGATCTTTCGGAGATAAAATCGTTGTGTTTCCGCCTCGGAAGCTGTGGCAAGGATAGGGTTGCAGTATGCAGATATGTGTGTTCGGAAACCTTGGGCGTTGTCGATGATCTTCTTGAGTATCTCCTCCTCCTCTGGTTGAAATGGCAAGTAGGGAATCTCGTCGTACCAAGTCATGAGGTCTTCCAACTTGGGGCGGGCAGCATCGCGCGGGATCTTGACACGCCAGTCGCAGATGGGGCAGGTATATTTATCATCCTCCTTCACCTTCCCGCGCGCAATTTTGAGACATTTTCCGTGGTACCATTCGTGGCACAGCTCACACTCAATCATCATACCGGCTTCAGTGCGGCGACAAATGCAGAAAACCTCTCGAAATTTGGGATCATCCCACCGGTTGGTCTTGTCGCCTTCAGAGGGACTGGGCTCCCGAGACGCAGGTTCCGCCGGCACCCGTGGTTTGTCGTGGACGATGTCGAAACAGTCGACATTGCGGTCAAACACGTACTCCATGTGAGACTTGAGAATGTGCAGCGGCGCGTTGGTTTTGCCAAACAGCTTCTTGCCTTTTCTCATCCAGTCTTCGTGGCGCTTCTGTTCTTTCTCGAGATCGTGTGTACCCGTTGGCTTTGCATTAAGCTCCTCGATCTTCTTCATAACGTCGGCAACCTCGGCGTATTTCGGTCTTTTGCGATGATCAGGATTTTGAGTACGTGCATTGAGATCCATGATTTGCCGGTGTGCTTCGCGTTGCTTGTGGAGAATCTGGTCCACGGCTGCCAGGGTTTCGGGAGAGACCGGTAGCGAGTTTGCCTGGACCTGATCTGAAAGCGCTTGAAGCTGAGGATAATGCACTATGTCTGCCTTGATCACCTCTTGCGCTGTCTTCTCCCACAGATGTCCGGCCGCTAACTGGTCCATGTAATGCGACAAGTGGTCGTTGTAAACAGGGATGTTAAGGCGCTGGCCTTCTTCAATGAGATTCCGAACATCACTTAGCGACATGAGCGTGCCTCGACTGCTCCTAGCTCTCTCGTTCCATTGCAGTTGTTCCAGACGGCGCGCCAGCTTCTCCACCTCGGGAATATCGACATTAAAGCTCTGGCCTTCCTCGAGGAGCTTCTCCACTGATGCTATGGAAGGGGACTGCCGGAAATCCAGCAGCTGCTTAGCATCTTCCTGAAATGTCTTGATAGCTTGAGCTCGCTCTTGCAGCTGGCCGATCTCCGGACAGTCAAATCCGATCAGGTCAGCTTCCTCGAGAAGCTTATGGATATTGGCCACATTCCGCATCTCCCGTTCCTTTTCGTCCTGGTAGGAACTCCCAATTGACTTGCGCGCCCCGGATTGCCATAACTTTTCGTTCTTACGGCGATTTTGTTGCTTTCGGACCGTATAGTTGGTAGCCTGTTCTACCCAATGGTTGCAACGGTCGACAAAAACCTTCAACACGGGTAGTGAGGGGAGGTCGGCTGGTATCTTTTCGCCTTCGCTTAGCAGAGCTCGTAGAGATTTGAGTGAAGGTCTCGCTTCCTCGTCCAGGAGCTTATCGTACTTTTCTTCCCACGCTTCCGGCACATTGGCTCTGTCTGCGACCTTCTGGTGGGTCGTGGAAATCTGTTCATCCGACTTGCGGTAATACAGAGCATGATCTTTCCCGAGATAACGCTCTGACTCTGGGTGATCGCAGCATGGGTGGCTTCCGGCATGGAGCAAGCAGAGGACTTTTCCTGTCTTGAGACAGATGAACCGAGACAGATAGGTGAAGGCCTTGCAGTAAAAGCAGCCGTATTCCTCTTCGGGAATGTCGGCATCATCCATCTTGAACATCATGGGGCATTGGTCAGAAGTCTCACCGTTGAAGACACATTGGTGGTGTTCAGATGGGTGTTTGGCATCGAGGTGCTTGGCGATGAACTCATGCTTAGCGGTAAAGTCCTTTCTCTGCTCAAGCTCTCGTCTCCGAATTCTGTCCAGCGCCGGGGCAAGCCATTTGGCTGTCTGAATTGTCAAGCCACCACTCGTAACACCCTCTGCAGCTGTCCACAGCAACTCGTCGTGGGAGAAACAAGGTTGTCTGCGGAAGGCTTGCAGTCTCTCCACGCCCGCCAGGCCATACGGCTCCCAGTCAGAAGGAGCAAAGTTGACAGCCTCGTTGAAATTGAACCCGTGATTGAAGCCCGCGTGGTATGCCTGTGGAAATGTGATGACCAGCTGCCCGGCCCGCTGATCTAGCGCATAAACTCGCACACCGGCCTTCTTCAGCTGGTCCGGGGTCAGCAGCGTAACCAGTTGAAAGAGAAGATCTGGTTGGGTCTCGAAGAGTTCCGGGACCGCCTCTCGCATGGCGTTCTCGAATTTTTCGGCATCATCACCGGGAATGCCGTACCACGTTTTGGTTGCCCCGAAATGCTGGTAGTTGGCCGAGTATGCATAGTGATCCTCATTGTGCCAACAGAAGGTTGAAAAGATCATGCCGACATAAACCCACGGAACTGTCATGCCGGAAATATCGGTCTTGATATGCCGAAACAAACTATCGGGGTGGAGCGGGAGGATGTTGAGATTCCAAGGGTCGGTCGAGTACGGGTTAGTAGGATTCTTCTCGATCGTGGGAAACCCTGAGCCATGCGTTGTGCAATGAATGTCGGCGCCGTATTCTACTTCGACCGTCTCCTCCAAGTCTGCAACTAACCGCCAAAACTCTTGCTCGACGTCATCCTCGGTGACCGGTCGGTGGCAGTTGAGCACGGGATCGTACGGCATCTTCTTCTCGAAGTAGCCCTGCTTGAAGTCGGCAGCTTTCTCCTGAAACTGCTTCAGTGAGTACAGGCCCCCCTCCTCGAAGCCAAACTGACCATCGCCAACGAGACAGCGAGGGCAGTTCCATTCCGCATCGACTTTGATCTTGATTTGCGGGTCGAGGCAGGTTCCATGGTAGCCATGGTCACAGGATTCGCAAATGATGATGGCATTGTTCTCGTCTTGCCCTTTCCCGCATTGTTCACACTTCTGAAGTGGTGTCAGAGAGAGGTAGGGAGAAGCTCAACATGGGGTCCTTGACATACCTCTCCAGGCGCGAAGCCTTCACTTCGGGGGATCCTGGGTACCGATGGGCGGAACAGTGACATGTGTGATCCCGCTACAGTGGGTACGGTATCTGCGAGTCAGTCTGCGTTAGCACAATCGCAATCGCCAATCAGATTCCACGCTCTGAGGGCTGACTGAGCAGACAGTTACCCACGGCAAACTGCATAGCTCAAGAGAACTGGGTGGTGCAGCGGGAGGTCACAACGACTCATGCAGAAGGAAGCTGCATAGAGCTAGCCAATTACCGGTAGCATGTAACTCACCTTTCCTAAGCCTTTTACTTCTCCTACTCCCCTCGGCATCGTCCTTATCAGCAGAGGAATCCTTCTTCCCAGAATCCACGCTGTCGCAGCTCAGCTGCCTTTTGAGCGGAACAGAACCAAGTGTCGATGACCGGAATTCCGGCGTGTTTTTGGTCGAGGAAAGGGGCGTGCTAAATTGTTTTGGGGTGGCTGTAGACTTGCTGTCGGTGATGTTGTTTTGTGGGCGGTTGACGCTGGTGAAGCCGGCATTGATGGGGGTGAAGCCACCCGCGTTAATAGCGGTAAACCCAGACGGCCGGGGCGTACTCGAGGCTGGCGCGTCCGACATGACTACGTCTTGCTCAGCATCTTTAGAGTGACCATTGACCGTCGCTTGCAACGCGTCGGCTGCTTGCCGTACAGGCGAGTCGACATGGGGGGTGCCAGGTGCCGCTTGCCCGCTCGGTCGTTTCAACGGACTGGGAGCGGGGCTTGGTGTCAACGGGCCACCGTACTCTAGCTCCAGTTGCTGATAAACGCCAGGCTTGGCTGTCCGCAGATACTCTTCGTAGGGACAGAGCCATTTTTGATACGAGTTTTTGAGCGATGTCGACAAGGATGACATGATCTTGCCGCTATATCCCAGGTCACGACCAATTTCTGCCCATTTTTTGAGCTTGCATACTTTCTCGAAGCCTCCGCGAGCTTCGACGGCCTTCTTTAGCCGATACAGATCCAGTGGCTTCTTGTCGACATACGGCCAACGCGTGAGACCAGAATTTCCGTGTTGTTTGTGGAATTTGGCAAGAGAGTCCAGGTAGGAGAGTGCTGCCCGGGTGCCTGAAAGATTATCACCCTCAGCACAAGGCCCAGATAAAGAGGAGAGGGTGGGGTTGGAACGGGGAGCCTTACTGCCTTCTACCGAGTTCAGCTCCTGCTTGCGGGTGCGGAAGTGAAATTTCTACCAAGGTGCAAGTGTTAGCTTCCGCAACATCAAAGAACAGTTTTTCCGGAATAGTAATCCGTCGGGTGACTCAAAAAGCTCTCTAAACAGCGCCTGCTTTGCATTGTCCTCAAATGATAGCTCATTCCGTCCGCACCGGGAATCCAACGTACCTCCGTGTCAATTGCAAAGTCTGGATTCCAAGAATCTGGAGGAATGATCTTGCAAAGACCATACTCTCTTGCTTCTGGCGTAATCTTCTTGATGTACTCAAAGGGTTCCTTCCATTCCTCCTCCGTCGGTCGGTACGTGGGGGCTTCTTGTAAATCATGCGGCCTATTCTTCTTCTTGAGGGGCTCTTTGCACGCCGTCGGTTGGCCGCGTCGCTCGACCGAGGAGAGATCGAGAGGTGCACTCTTCATGGCACTGAGTGGGATTTGCGGCTTCGGCGGGTGGTAACCATTCGAGTGGACTTGCGCGGGCTTCGGCTTCGATCCGCCGCCAAGGGCTACCGAAGAACCCATAGCTAGAGACGCTTTCGCAGATGCATTGGCACTGAGGCCGTTGCCGGCCTGTCCGTTTGGCACGCTGGTAGCAGGGGTCGAGACCATGCTCGTCGGGGGGTGGCGCTGGTGATCAGCGTAATTGATGGGAGAATCACGGGCGCGCAGTCGTGGATGGTGTCGAGGAAAGAGAAGGAATGGTCGAAAATGTCATGTAGTGTCGAAGGCTTTAGATGTAGTTTCGGCGCATCGTAAAGAAGGTGAGTTCTGCAGCGGTGCAATGAGATATGGTCAGATCACGCGCCACGAGATAATTGGCAGGACGGTGGCAGTAATAAGAGCTCGGTGCGCTGTGGATGAAGGAGAGTAGGAAGCTGAAATGCCGGCAGATCTACGAATGGGTACTTCGTACGGCTCGCTGGTTGGGGTTTTGTGTAAGGTGGTGGAATTTGGGATCGAGTCCACAAGGCGGCGTACCGTGAAAGCCAAAACCTACATTCGAGGTTGGTCGGTACAGGAGCGAAGAGTGCACGCCTTTTGCCTGGATTAGTAGGTGTGTTGTGTGTTGTGTGTTGTGTGATGTGTGTTTTCCAAGGTTCTTCGCTTCCTCTGGAATTGTTACCGTACGCCAAACCCGCAAAGAAATCGAGACAACACCAGGCGTCACGATCACGAGCAATAGCAGAGAATAATTGCAGCCGACTTGAGACTTCCAGACCGGAGGTTAAGTTTCGGGAAACCTGAGGAAGTACGAATATCGAAAGGAAATATCGCGGACGGCGGCGGGCGGGCTTCTGTCAGGTGAAGGGAGGGAAAGGGAAGGCGGAGTCGGGGACAGGCGGGTTGGTGGTGGGAACATGGGGGGGATCGGGAGACGGGAGACGTCTAAAAAAGGCGAGGCAGGGCGGCAGCTGTCGGGACGATTTTGGGGAGGCGCAAAACCACCACCACTGGCGGTAGCGTACGACACGGGCGCATTTCGACGTCCTCGCATCGATACAAAAGTGGGTCACCACCTATACTATAACCACCATCTTCATCTAGGTGGTAATCCTGGGCCTCATCATTGATGCGCAAACCATGATACGATCTCTGTAATATCAAATTGGGAGAGAGACGATCTAGAGAGTAGAGTTTTCTTTCTTTTTGGATACTAAGCCGAGCTTCCAACTAGCTCAACCAACATGTCTTCCAATGTCAAGATCTCTTTTTACAGGCCACGATCCGTATCTGGTAATACCGACCGACCATTACAGCTCGCAGGAGAGATCAACGTTGCATATGCTCCGCCCAAGATATCTTGGCTGGCAAGAATCAGCATGATCGGGCAACCAAGCTGCTCCCCAGTCAGCAGCGTAATCAATTCCGATTGTTTGTTAACTTCATGGAGTTCTTTGTGCTCTTGTTTCTACATATCTAGGGTATTCATACTACCTATGAATATCTATAATGCTTATCATGTTTTTGCAGGTGATCTGTACCCAATCCGGTGCTCTCAGTGACGTCGCATATGGAATTTGTACGGTCCAACACAAAGGAGCATATGGTGCGGTGTGCAGGACATTAGTATACGAGTGGGTAAGAGCGATTTCTACACAGTTTTCCTCTCTGTATCTAGAAACAATGGGGGAAACGACATACATATCAGGCAGGTTACATCAACTATCCTGGAACTGTGACCGCCTTGCCGAGCCGTCAAATACACGTTTGGACGAGGAACCACCTACGGCATCTGTGTGACCATAAACAGCTGCATATACCAAGATATATATCTCGCCGCTCTGGGTAAAGGCGGTGGGTGGTCAGCCGAGAATTTTTCTTTTCTCGCTCTGGCGCGAAACAGGCGAAACAGAAGATGAAAGGAAGAAGACAATGTCGATGGGGGCTGATGAAGAGCGACTATGTGGCACATGAATCGTCCCCCCCCCGAGGAGCTGTTCGAAGCTTACAGAGCTCAGGGCAAAGAGATTTTGCACGACAATCGCCTGATCGCGCAAAGCCAAAAGAAAAAAAAGAAAAAAAAAAAAAAAAAAGAAAAAAAAGGCCACCCTACCCTATTCCTCACAAACCAATATCCGTCACGTCTCTCTAAACATGCGGCTCTCGATTAGGGCAGCCGCCAGCCTTAAGAAGCGGGGTAATATGCGAGGTTCAAAGCCCTCAATAGATGAGAGATGTTGGTGCTCGGTTGCTTCCATGCTTGCAATACAAAAAGGCGAACCACTCATCCACCCGAAATGTGAGTTTTGATGCATGCACGGGAACGAAACAGGAGTGGTCTGGTTGCGAACAGAGAAGCATTGGAACGCAAAAAGAGAAGTCAAGATCTGATATTTGCAGGGGGGGGGGGGGCAGCCAAGAATATCGTTTGCTCGGCCAATAAGGGATGAGCTGTCGTTCAAAGAGCCTGCCAAGACGGCTCGTTGGGATTGTGGTTTGGGATGGTTTTGCAAGGGGGTCGCGGAACATGGGCTTACTTAAGGTACCTAGTCAGCATGTGCATGCCCCGGGTGGCACCTGGGTCGGCAAATCCGCGATCTTCAGTTCGTATGTACTTGATTTTCAACGACATCTGTGGCACAGGCAAGCGAGTTCTGTGGCTGAAGCTAGAAGAACGCCGGATGACACTCGAGACATTTACGAAGTAGAAAGAAAAGATGTTGTGAAAGCTGGAAGCGGCAACGGTTCACATTTTAAGGCATACCAGTTACAAAGGTACTGTAGGCGTAAACTTGGTATGACCTAACTCTCATCCGAGTCTGAATCAGCCTTGGCCTTGGACTTGGTCGCCCTCGGCTTTCTCTTCTTGAGCAGCTTCTCAACTTCCTGCTCCCCCCTTTGTCTGAGCGTCAACTCCTTCATCATGTCTATCCAGTGGACGTCTCCTGTGCACTTGGGGCACTTCCCTCGTATCGGTAGGATATCATCATCGTCCTCTCCTTCTCCATCGGTGTCATTTTCCTGCCCTGGAAGGAGGTGTCGGCTCCAGCAGGAAAGATGGCCTACCCCTTCGCACTCGGTGTTGGGACAAATGACATAGAGGCCTTCACCGGGCTCCATCGTCTCATGGCACACGATGCAATTCCCCTGGCGCTCAAACTCAAAGACTTCCTTTGCCTTTTCGACGTACTCCTTCATCGGCTTATAATCCACGGGGAGCGTCTCGATTCCCCATTTCTCCCTAGGAGTGGTATCCTGCTCATCCTCGACCTGCTTTTTGGTCTTCAGCGTTGGTTGTTTGGGCGATGCACTCGGCGGTGGGTTCGGGTCAAAATCTGTCGTCACCTCCAAAGTATCGCGAAGCTTCTCGGGCTCCGTTGCGCACCACTTCTGCCATGCGCTGTAGACCTCTGGCGCAAAAAAGTGAACCTTGAGCGGCCAACGATCGAAGCTGGGTACCCGCAGGAGTAGATGAAGATTTTGGAGAATCGAGCTAAGGCTCTTTGACGGTCGCTTCAGTTGACCATTTCTCTTCCGTTGAGTCGAAAAGGAGATTCTGGACCCGGTCGGAATATGGAGAGAAATATGAGGATTTGTCAGAGCCCACCTGGCGCTATGGTTAGCCAAGGACATAATCAAGTGCCAGGAGTCGGAGCAGCTCTGCTCTCATTATTCAACGTACTCGAATCTGAGTGCCGCAGTCATGCTAGGGAAGCCTGAGACTAGCCCTACCATCTCCCACGGCCGAAGACTGGGACGTGCCGTCCGCGCTGCACCGCCTATGACCTTTCCATTATGTTGACTCAGTCGTCGTGGAGGATTGGGAGTTGACCCGATGTAAAGTGAACTGTGTCGAACTGACGAGCGAAGAATGTAGACGGTATAAAGCGCCGGAATTGGCTTGGGTTGAACCACCATGTTTGGTTACCAACAAGGCAAAACACGCGCTGTGCATCAATGCATTGTCGTTTTTAAGGTGTCCCGGCGTTTGGCTCTTCAGATTTGGTGCCTTTCTCCGAGTCTCAGTCTGGCCAATGCGTCGTCGCGGAAGACGTCGAATAATCCATCCGCATCAGACAGACATTACTCGAGTTTTTTCTATGACGGATCTACTCCAAAATTACAAGATTAGGTAGTTTTGATATCGAGATCGAGAGCGCGCGAGAGAGAGAGAGAGAGAGAGAGAGAGAGTTGCGGTTGAGGTCTTGCTTTGTTTATATTTGGGAGGTCCTTTTTTGGGGTGCCTGGGTGACGTCGCGCCTGTTCACCTTGTACAGTGGCCCCTCCAGGCGGGGTCCGACCGTGGGACTCAATTAGGGTCATTGAGACGAACATGCCAAGACAATCCATCCTCACAAAGCAGCAAAGATGATAGTAAGGTACAGGACGGCTGGTTGTCCGACTTGCTCAAATTCATCCATATTCTTTAGAGGCGGTAATCGTAAAATACATTCAAACTGCTGGGTATCAGCTAAAGCTACAAAAATTTCCATACCATTACAAATACATTACAAATAGGGACTGAGAGAGACAAGTATTTCCTACACCAACAACAGGCTAAAGGAGGCCTTGTTTCTGCAAGTCGAGATAAACCTTCTCCGGCATAACATTACCCTCCGCATCCTCCATCTGAACCACCGATCCGTCATCAACGTGGTGTTTCTTTTCCTCCCGCTGAATCTTGTCCCAAAGCTTGACGGCTTCAGCAATGGAGGTGATGTCGCGGAAGAGGTACGTATTCGTAATGCCCAAGCGCTTGAGATTGGTGATGTGATTCGTCTCGTTAAAGTGTTTGTCAAATGCTCGTCGACCACGGTAGACAAAGTTACCGCAGATTTCGCAAGGAAATTCCTGACCCAGTCCGTGGAGCCTGTAAAGCCAGAATGGTATGGGCTTGCCGTCCCAAGCAAGTGGCAGCTTAAGAGGGTTGTAGATTTTGTCGTCGTCATCGTCGTCGTCCTCTTGCTCGCCCCCTTGGTTTTGCGTGTTGTTTGACAGACTGAAAAAGTTTTCAAGCTCTTGCTGGCGTTCTCTTTCCGTCATGCCCTGCCGGCGCTCCACATTTACTCTCGTATCTTCCCGCTCGGTGCTCATGGCTGCGCAAAGCTTCTTCACTCTGAACTCCCTCTCGGCGACCGCTCGCTCCTTCAGTCGATGGGCTAAAGAAAAGTGTGTATCGCCTGCATCACCCGCTGGGCCATCCTCCCACTTTGCCAATATCTCTGCAGCCTTGATGTGTTTCCGGCCACTCAAATGTCCCTTGTAGACATTCTCGTTCTTGAACTCCTTCTCGCATGCTTCACACCATACTGCACTCGCTGTGGAAAGTGTCCGCGTTGTGGCATTCGTCTTAGCGGCGGCCTTTTCTTTTTGCCACCCCTGAACCTCGTCCTTTTCCCAAGCAGATTCAAAATCCTGGTCCCAAGAGCTGAAGACCTTGTCCAGATTCTCCAACGGACGAGTTCTCCGCATGAACGACTCAAGATATGTCATCAGCTCTCCGAGATACTTGAAGTACTGGTCTGTCAACTTGTCCGCTCGCTTCACTCCACCGTAGCCCGGCTGAAAGTTGTCAAAGACTTCGAGGTACTGCAAATATGCGAGTCGCTTGGCGTTTGGAAGATTAAGGTAGGATTCGTGGCAGCTGTGCAGATCGAAATACCGGCCATACGCCTCCTCACCCGAAAACATATTCTCGACAATATAGGGGTGATCGTCACCCTTTCGCGGCTTGTACCATTGTTCCGAGTTCTCGGCTTGTTCGTTGGGGTATCGCGCATGGTGTTCTTTGATCCTGTTGACCTCGCGGTAGAATTCATCGAATGGGTCGCCAGCACTGATCTTCAAAATCTCCTTCGATCGCAATCCGGCCTTGTCTTCGTATAAAGGCAGAAGCTCGCTCGCCTGCTTTTGGATTTGATCCAGTAACTGCGCAACTTCGTGGTCTCGATTCAAACGGTCGCGAATCTGCCAGTTATTAGCTCTTCTGTTGTTCATGCTGTATCAGGTGCAATAGCTGGTTCTTACGTGCTTGGGCTCCTCGCGCATGCGCTCGGCGATACCCTGCTCAAGGCGCTCGAGGTCCTCATGGATGAAGCGTTGCTCCTCTAGTAACATTGCTGTGCTTTTTCCGGTATTTACCAGTTTTTCCCTTTCAATTGCACTTGCTGATTCGGAATATATCGTTGAAGGTGAAAATGACTGATAGAATGGTTTGGCGTCTTGATATCTTTTGGCAGTGCTACGAATACCTCTCCAACTAATCCCAAGCACAGACGCGTCTGATGGCTGGCGATAAAGAGATGGGCTAATGGGTGTTCGTGTTATCAAACCGAGGATTTGCCGTGGCAACATTTTTATTTTTCTGCCAGGCCCAGGCTGAATCGAGTGGCCCAGATCTGCAGTCAAATTGGATCTAGCTCCACACAAACCTTGTCGCGCTTGTCTCGCTAGCATCTCCCGTCCGCGCATTCACTGGAACTTTTATTCCTATAGCGACCAACTCCAGAGCAGGCAATCTCCATTGCACTTGTCCCGCCTCATTTTTCTCGACAACACACATCAAATTTTCCAGGGAAACACATTTCAAGATGGCTGACGGAGGAATTGATCGCAAGGCCGATGAGAAGATCCAATTCTCAACCTCGAAGGAGGTAACGGTCCATCCGACCTTCGAGTCGATGTCGCTGAAGGGTAAGTAGGATGTGGATGGAATCTGCAAATTTATGATCGCGCGCGACTGAGCACCGTGAATAACTGGAACTTCAACAGAGAGCCTTCTTCGCGGTATCTATGCCTACGGCTACGAGTCCCCATCAGCTGTGCAGTCTCGCGCCATCGTCCAGATCTGCAAGGGCCGTGACACCATCGCGCAGGCCCAGTCCGGTACTGGTAAAACTGCCACCTTCTCCATCAGCATGCTCCAGGTCATCGATACCGCCGTGCGCGAGACCCAGGCCCTTGTGCTATCACCAACCCGCGAACTTGCGACCCAGATTCAGAGCGTTGTCATGGCACTCGGCGACTACATGAATGTGCAGTGCCACGCCTGCATTGGTGGAACAAACGTAGGCGAGGACATTCGCAAACTCGACTACGGCCAGCACATTGTGTCCGGTACGCCGGGTCGTGTTGCCGACATGATCCGCCGCCGCCACTTGCGAACGCGCCACATCAAGATGCTCGTGCTGGATGAAGCCGACGAGCTGCTCAACCAAGGCTTCCGGGAACAAATCTACGATGTCTACCGCTACCTCCCGCCTGCAACACAAGTTGTTGTCGTTTCGGCCACGCTCCCCTACGATGTTCTCGATATGACGACCAAGTTCATGACCGATCCCGTTCGTATCCTGGTCAAGCGCGACGAACTGACATTGGAAGGGTTGAAGCAATACTTCATCGCCGTAGAAAAAGAGGACTGGAAGTTCGATACGCTGTGCGATCTCTACGACACCCTTACCATTACCCAGGCCGTTATCTTCTGCAACACCCGACGAAAGGTCGATTGGCTTACCGACAAGATGAGAGAGGCAAACTTCACAGTCAGCAGCATGCACGGTGACATGCCGCAGAAGGAGCGCGACAGCATTATGCAAGACTTCAGGCAAGGAAACAGTCGTGTTCTGATTTCCACCGACGTGTGGGCTCGTGGTATCGATGTTCAGCAGGTCAGCTTGGTCATCAACTACGACTTGCCCAGCAATCGTGAGAACTACATCCACCGTATCGGTCGATCAGGCAGATTCGGTCGCAAGGGTGTCGCTATCAACTTCGTTACTAGTGAAGATGTGCGCATTCTTCGTGATATCGAATGTAAGCGACTGTCCTTCCCCTCCCCCCACCTACTTCTGCCTCAAATCTCCTTTTTTGCTAACTTGGATGCAGTGTACTACTCTACGCAGATCGATGAGATGCCCATGAACGTTGCCGACCTGATCTCCTAAGCAACATATCTGGAACTTCATATTTCCTTGGACTAGCAGACGCCTTGCACAGAGGGCAAGCCGTTCAGTTTCTGGCCGAAAATAACGGGCTCGGTCAAAGCGATCGTGGGAGGAAAGGGGCCTGAGTCTGTAAAGGTACAGTCTTATCAGCATCTGATCATTGGATCCGGAGATGTCAGCTAACTTGACCGATACCCAGACCAGAACCAGATTGTCAACAATACAGATCTTATTGGCTCTGCTGAGGGGATTGCGAGTCAAATACACAAATCTATTTACCGAGCAGCTTTTAAGCACTACTAAATGAAATTTAACGGGCCGATTAAAGCTCTGGTCGCAACCTTGTCACCGATTCATCTTACCGATGCCTTGACAATATGCCCGATGCACAGCTGTCCAGGCGTGATAACAAAAATGCGGTTCGCGCAACTACTCCTTGTACACTTGGCAGCGGCTGACCGGTGACAAGGCTGATCATCGGCCGTCAGATTTTTCTTTCTTGTTTTCCCCGAGACTTCCCTTTCACCCAGATGCTACCCTCGCAGTGCAGAATCGAGGACAGATCTCTTCCTACATCAAGCCAGACCTTTTCTCTTTCCACAAATAGTCGCAGGCCGGCTCGGTTGGTACGTAGTCCGAACTCGGTGAAGCCATCCCACGAGCAAGTATTTGTAAGAGGATTCCTAGATAAACTTCGGGACGGCAGCAAAACCTTTCGCAAATCGGGACCACGCAGAGGCGGTTGATTCCGTTAACGGCGATGGAGTCAACTTAGGTATCCAAATCGAGTTCCATTGAGATACGGTCTATGCGCCTGCTATTGTACCTTTCAGGCAGCATGATACTGAGTATCAAGGGGCTCCATCTCCCATTTGTCTCCTCCCCATAGCTGAGCTCTGAAGGTAACCGAGCAGCAAATGACTTCTTTATGGGAGTGTCATGTGCATGAGCGACTACTACCGTCTAGAGTCAAAGATTTCCAGTGCTTAAGAATTTATAGCGATCAGGCGGACAGTAAGGGCGTAATCACAGAACGCAGGCCAGCTCGGCCTTGCAAACATTCATATATTTCCCCGACGGAGATAATCTTGATACATCTGGACGATACCTAGGTCCTCGGATGCTAGGTACCAATAAGCTCGTAACTGCATATAGGCAGCATTTTGCAGGCACGAAAAGTATATTCACGGGGCGTTGGTCGAAACGATCCGCCGAAGTTTTCAGGAGTACCATCACCAGAAGTAAAACCACACTTACCTTCCAGGTCCTTACTACATTCTTTCAGCCGATCTACAGACTACCGATACAACGTTATTCGCAAGCAAATGGCCCGCCTAGATGGCGTTTCAGAGGATGAAGGTAGCGGACCGTCCCGGACGGGTTGATGAAATCAAAGGAGATGAGATAGATTGACTGCCGGCTAGCCGTTCCCTCGGGTCTTGGGTCGGGGCAACCTTTTGAATTTTATGCCCTGTCACTTTCTGCCCATCATTCTAATAACCCATTTGTCACTTGTCCTCAGCATTAAAGGGTCCATGGCGGCCGATCAGCTTAGCACAGTGACCTGCTTGATTTTACAACCTCGCCGAATGGAAAAGTACCACTGCTCTTGCAGCTCCTGTCGGATACTAATATCCCCCTCTACCTAGGCTTTCTCCTGCAAAGCATTTTTCCATCCTTTAGTATTTTTCGAGCCGACATGCTCGATAACAAGGTCGTTGCACATATCGAGTGGAGTGTAGGATGCCATCAAAGGGTCACCGGCTGCTTACAAACAGTGGCGACCGAATGATAAGCGGTGGGCAGTGGGTTATACTGGGCGAAATTAGGAAGGTAACACACAAGAAAACTTGCATGCACAACCAGCCTCTCCAGAAACTCGACAAGTTGAGGTTCGTGAAAATAGACGGCTGCAGGCAACGTCTCACGACAGCTATGCAAGTTGGGGAAAACGAACCATGTCGGCTTGAGCCGTATGACCGAGAAAGAGCTCGAGTGCCGGCCACCGAATCCCATCCACCCCGTCTCCCAGCTGTTCAACCTCGGAATCCGCTCCAATGGATCAATTTTCAACAACCGCGTCCTCCTGACCAGCAACTGACTTTCCCCGCAAACCACCTCACCCGCTGATGAGACTTCCCCGCGGTGGCGCTTGGGACTCATTTCCTTCCTCCGACACGGGGTTTACCTCCACGTCCGAAGGGGGTCGTATGTGTTCTGGGACATGTGGAGCAAAGAACCAGCCCAATCTGAGTCGGGCCTGGTCTTCGACTTGTCTTATCTCCGCACCGGTCCCCGTCTCGAATCTTATCTAGTTGGCTTGATGATCATCGCGAAACTACATGAAAAAAGAGTCGTTATATGTGTATCGTAGGGACACCCAGGCCGCATGGAAAGGCACAGATTTGACGCAACGGCTCAGC
The DNA here is from genome assembly GCA_033296905.1 of Podospora australis. Taxonomy (NCBI): domain Eukaryota; kingdom Fungi; phylum Ascomycota; class Sordariomycetes; order Sordariales; family Podosporaceae; genus Podospora; species Podospora australis. The sequence continues at coordinate 221,489 of MU864379.1, forward strand.
AAACAAGTGATTGGTGCCTTTTCTGAACAACGACGTCTTGCTTCCCCCTCCTCTCCAAAACCTTGGCAATCACGGCAAGGAAAGTTAAGCATCTGCCAAGGCGCCTGGCAAGCCACAATGGCGCACTTGGCAGGTCAGATTCTCTGGGGGGAAAACGTTGGATACAATTCTGACAGAAGCCAAGCCCGTCTCCCACATGACGTTCGTTTTGCTCGCATCCCACCACCCCCTCCAGAGAATTTGGGTTCAACACTTTGCCAACGACGCCGGATTGATCAACCGCTGCTAGCCACCCTGAGACTGGGAGCCTTTCTTCATTTGGGAATCCGGTCCTCCTAGTGGCGAGCATGTGTGAGAATCTCGTGCACCGGTCAGTCAATTAGGAATGGGAGGAACCCAAACCGCAACCCCCCAAACCCCACACTCACCATGTTTGACCCCCTGTCCGAAGGGTCACACTGAACAAAACGCCCGCCCACCATGTGCGGCAGTAATCATTTCGGCGGCCAAAGGTTGATGAGAATTGAATCATGATTTCATTGACCGCGCTACTGACGGGAGTGTGGGAACGCCGTTCGTTCCAGGGTGATCTACATAAGACACCGCACATGTCCCGGTGTTCGGTTCCGGCCCTTCAAGACACTGTTCCACCCTGGCTTTTTTGAACTGGACTTTTCTCCCCTTCCCCCCGTTCGTGAGATTTTCGCGCCGTCCATAACCCACTGGAGTAGAGGCTGAGAGATCGAGATCTATCTTATCTGTTAAGCAGATCACCCCTCATCCTACCCTCTCCCTCCCCTCCCCTCCCCTCCCCTCCCCTCCCCTCCCCTTCCCCCGCTTCTCGACTCGAGGAGTAGTAAGATTATTATGGAGTCAACACACGAGCCGGCAGATCCTGTCGCAAAGGGAACACTGGCAACGGCACGACAATCATGGAAAGACCTGTTCATCTTCAAGCAGCGAGTTGTTGTCACCAACCAGGTGGGTGAAACGACGACAGAATGGGCACGACCTATCCCCCTCAAGAATCCCATCAGTCTCCTCGCGCAGCTGTCTGCTCGCGATTGGTTGTTTTTCATTGTCGGCTTTGCTGCATGGACGGCCGATGCCTTCGACTTCCACGCCCTCTCCATTCAAACGAAGAAGCTTGCCGACTACTATGACACTTCCAAGACGGATATCACCACAGCCATCACCCTGACGCTGCTGCTCAGGTCTCTCGGCGCCGCCATGTTCGGTCTGGCTGGTGACAAATGGGGACGCAAGTGGCCCATGGTTGCCAACATGATCGTTCTCGGTCTCTTGCAGATTGCCACCATCTACAGCTCTACGTTCCAACAGTTTCTGGCCGTACGAGCCCTCTTTGGTCTCTTCATGGGTGGAGTGTACGTTTCCCCTTCTCATCTTCAAACTTGATCCCCTTGGCTAACACCCCGTAGATATGGCAACGCTATCGCAATGGCTCTCGAAAACAGCCCGATAGACGCCCGTGGCCTTATGTCTGGAATCCTACAACAAGGCTACTCCGTCGGCTACGTCTGCGCTGCATGTGCAAACCTTGGTGTTGGCGGTGAAACCGACAGCTGGAAAACCGTGTTTTGGATCGCCGCTGGAATCTCCATCGGCGTCGGCATCATTCGCTGCTTCTTCCCCGAATCGCAGCAGTTCATCGAGGCTCGCAAGGCAGGAAAACAAGCAGCTGCCCCCTCCGCCTTCTGGAAAGAGACCAAGGTCATGCTCAAACAGGAGTGGAGGATGTGTGTATACTGCGTTATTCTAATGACTTGGTTCAACTGTACGTTCCCTCACCCCCTTCTCAACCCTCTCTCTCCACACAAGATACCACAAACTAACACCATATCACCCCTTTAGACTACAGCCACACCTCCCAGGACAGCTACACAACATTCATGCTCACCCAGAAAGAACTCGACAACTCGGGCGCCAGCCGCGCCAGTATCATCATGAAAGCCGGTGCCTGCGTAGGCGGCACCATCATCGGTTATCTGTCTCAGTGGTTCGGCCGTCGCCGCACCATCATCGTAGCAGCCCTCATGAGCGGTATTTTGATCCCCGCCTGGATCCTCCCCACAACCGAGTCCAGCCTGTCCGTCACCGGTTTCTTCATGCAGTTCTTCGTCCAAGGAGCCTGGGGCGTCATCCCCATTCACCTCAACGAACTTTCTCCTCCAGCATTCCGGTCCTCGTTCCCAGGCATTACTTATCAGCTCGGCAACATGATTTCCTCTCCGTCAGCGCAGATCGTGAACGCCATTGCGGAAAACATGCGCGTCAACAGCGCCACGGGGAAAAGAGTCGAGGCCTACGGCCCCGTCATGGGCGTCGCCACGGCCATCATTGCCATTGGCATTGTTGTCACCACGGCGTTTGGACCCGAAAAGCGTGGCAGGGACTTTAGCGCGGCGAAACCCGTGGGCATGAATATTGTCAGCGAAGGCACCAAGATGGATGATATCGAGTCTGGGAGCACCTCCAGCGATGCGAAGCCTCAGGTCTCGCAGCTGGAGGAGAAGACCACCTCCAACTATCATCAAGGGATAGGCGAGAAATAAGGGGGGCCTAGTTGTCGCCGTTGCGGTGCGTTTTTTCATGGGCCTCGGGCGAAAGTAATCTTGAAGGATAATGGGATGTTCTGGGGCTAGCGGACCGGTTTACAAAGGGTAATGATATGAGGAAAAAGTCTTTGGGCTCATGTTTTTTTCGGAGGAACTTCGAAATACCTACCTACCTAGTTGGATCTATGGTCGGGTTTATGGTTATTCAACGCGCGTCCCCTCTTGCAACTTAGCAATGTTGAATTAGACGTGTCACAATGACAACATGCTGCTTTGCATTTCACGATATCCCAAAAACTCCTTGTATGGTTCCAATCAGGTGTATGTGTCTACAGAAATGGGTTTGAAAAACGAACACAGAAAATGAAGAAAACAAGACCGCGTGCCATATCCCTTTCTATCTTTTTTGTTTAAGCCAACAGAAACTACTTCTTTTTGTTTTTTTCTTTCCATCTGTGGATATGATATTGCCCGATAGCCCCCTTCAGACATTGATACAAATTTCTTTTTTCTTGTTTTTTTTTTTTTTTGTGTGTGTTTTGTGCATAGAACAATCGTGTATGGCAGAGGACTGGCGTGAGGAATCTGTGTTCAAGCAGTGTAGGCGATGAGCCGATCCGAAAACAGCCAATCCAAGCCGATCCTAAGCCGATACGATCCTTGATAAGTGCTGGCTTGGCTCATACCGGCTCGGTCAGGGACCTTCCTTGCTAAAAATCTCAGAAGTCCCAGAAGTCCTAAGGATCACCAGGATATTTGGTGGTTAGGTCCCTGCAATTAAGCAGTGGGAGCAGTGGGAGTGGTAGGAGCCGTTAAAACAACAAGACTTGGCTGTTGGGAGCTTTCTGGGCATTCTGAATAGCTTCCATATACTGTCTTCGGGTCCGGATATTCTTGACATTCCGGTCTTGGCGGCTCGTCTGGCGGTCAGCCAAGCCGATCCTGAGCTTACCCCCCGGCTCGGATTGGATCGGCTCATTGACGTCTCTGACAGAGACGTCAAGTTCGGCAATGACTGCCAGCCTAAAAAGTAGAGTTGTCATCGTCTGTGATGCCCCAGGGTGTATAGAAACCCTCTTGATCCGGTTGATGTCTGTCGATGTCCTGAGGGTCAGAGTTCAAGTCCGGTTGAACTTGATCCTGGTAGGCACTGGGGTCCGAGAACGGTGACGCGTTTCCATCAGAGAGTGGAGGCATGCTGGTAGCCAGCGGGGAGTTGAGTCTGGGGGAGTATGTGTACTGATTCAGAAAGGGTGTCATCTCATGAAGACCAGTGGAGTGCCGGAGTGGCGTGTCAGCAATATGGTATTCTGTAGGTGCTCCGGTGTATGCCATATAGGTGTCGGCTAAGGGTGAAGGCGTCGACATGCCGGGTGCAGGCTCCTCCGAGTAGTGATGCTGGGCGTTCGCCGTTGAACTAGGTGTCCGGTGGTACTGTGTCTCAGACACGTCCATAAAGGTCGAGCTACTCGAATTCAAGGCATGAGGGAGCGGATGGAGAGCAGCAGTTCCAGCCCAGTCCGTAGAGGGCGGGGCTCCCGTGGTTCTGGAAAAGAAATCGGCCTTCATTTCGGATATGGGAATGGGAGGGTCCCTGTTTGCCTTGGGCGCGGGTGTCCGACCGGAACGGGCAGGCTGGCGTACATCGTCGTCCACGCAGAGATGACGAAGCTCCTCCCTCAAATGAATAACAGTCTCACTGGTGAGCTCCTTAACCAGACCTAGGGCTTGTTGACAAGACAGCGGGGGAGATTGCTCCTCTGATTGTTGAATCCAGTCAACGCCATCGGCTGGGGCAGTGGCTGACCGCTCGAGTTCTTCGATCTTCCTGTTGATAATGTCGAAAGAGTGGTCCACAAGGGCATGCACTTCTTCAATCAATACCTTGCCGCAAGGCCGATAGTCTGGGATGGCTATTAGCATTGAGGTGGCATGTCGCAGCAGCAAAAGAGGCTGCGTCGGGATTTGGTAGGACTTACGACCAGAGGGAATATGCGTGTCTTGCGGAAATATGACACGCCATACTCCGTCCCATGTACTCACCTTGACACCATTCTTCTTGCTTCTTAGTATGGTCTCCATCTCTCTAGTTATGCCATCTTCAGGGTTTTGTTGATGGTGTCTGTCTCTCGGGGTACACATTTGACTGGTTTGGGATTGGAGGTGTTCTGTCAAGGCCCCGGAGGATAGAGAAGTCGAGTGACATCGTAGACTGAAGAATCAATGTGTGTAAGTGTGTGTTCATTCATTCTCGGTGGTGAGTAAACAAAGCAAACACAGCCGGAAAGGAGACTTGGGATGCATCATTGGGAATAGGATCGGCGGATATTACCAGTTAAAAGTCTCTGGCCTCGTATGATTGGTTCCTACGTGGTACCTGTGTCGAAAGTCAGCTTTGCCTAAGTAACTGACAGATAAGGGTGACTTACTTTACTTTAGTAATGGTGTCGAACTTGGTGTTTGCGCAGCTATGATCGCTAACACAATTGAACCTTCGTCTGTTACGTACACGGAATGGACAGTTGAAAGGCCCCCCAGGAGATATCTGGACCCGTGTGCGCTTGCTCCCAGAACGCTGTGCATTGGCATCGTCATCACTGCCTTCGTCCGAGTCCTTCGAGCCGTCGGTACGGCTATATGCACCACGTTCGTCGGATGCGAGTGACCTCTTGTTCAATAGACTAGCCTTTGACGCAATGGGAACACAGCCGCGGCGGTTTGTTGGGGCTGCTGTGGACTTGCCTCCAGGTTTGCATTGCAGCGGTTGAGAGTCTGCCAAGTTGACTGATGATATGTGGAGGTTATGTTCGAGGGACAGCTTGGCCACGACCCTTTCCAGGCCATCCGTGTCGACTTCGGGGGAAATCGAAGGGACTGGATCTCTGTGGGGAAGTTGCTGTAGATGAGGGACCGTTTCATCAAAGTGCCTTGGAGTAGAGTGAAGCCCTGGAGATCCAGGGAAGTCAAGATTGCCTTGGTTTGATAAAATGTAATTCTCGGTGTCTGACTCCGAACATAAAACGAGGTCAGAGGGAGGCGCGGAGGCGAGGGATTTTGTCTGAGATGGTGGGTAGGACAACCCGTGGCGGGCAGGCGCCGTGGGCATGATGGGGTCAGGGAGAGCTGACTCCTGAGCGGGTAGGGTGCGCTCCAGGCTACGATGGGGGTCAAGCCCTGATAGTCCTGGGCGGTCGGCCATCTTGTAGAAAATGTTGTCGTTTTGTCTCGTTCAGATTTAGCTAGATATTGAATGATGAAGTTGATGAACACGTTCGTTCTGGAGTTCAAAATCAATCACGAGAGTACATGATAGGACTACCGCAAGATATACCTGAGGGTCAATGGTCTGTCAAAGCACCATTCCGCCTCTCCCTTTCCCCTCCGCCTCCGCCCTCATGAGCTATCCATAGACTTGATACACGCACAACCCATCAATCTCCTTAGTGTGAGGCTCAACATCCTGTTCGGGAAGCACCGAGCGCAACAACGCGCCCTCGAGGCTCCCATGATTCATCATCATCATCGGTCATAAGGCAACCAAGACAACAGTCGTCAAGGAAACGAAGCGAAATTCTTCAATGCAGATATATGCATGGTCCAGGGGTTCGTTTGTGTTTTCTGATTGGATCACACCGGGTCGAGAATATCTTGACTGAAATCAACCATCCACAGCGCTTGACTTCACCGTGTTTCCCAAAGCAAATTTTGCCTCTGAGGCGGGCCCCGATGTCGCTATCTCACCAAGGTGTCGTCCATAAGGCGGCCGACCTCACCGACTTTCCTTGGAGCATGAATCAGGCTGCATTTGCGATGTCCAGCTGGCAGATGTTACTGACGAAGATCGGCATGAAGCTCATGGTCCTGGGCCCGAAGACGTGGTCGGTGGCTAGCTGCTGCAGTCGAAGCGGGTCCATTCGGCCGCCCTCGCATCAGATTACGCCCGAGTAGAGTGTAGATATTCTCGACACGATATATCATGGAGACCGCTCGGCTGGCCGAGGGCGATGGGGAAAGATGGCTGAGACATGCAGTCCAGGAGGTTTGATATCGCTAGCATGCAGTGTAACTTGAATTACATTGACAGCCAATAGTGCCATGCCAGATAGTATCGAGGATTGCTTTGAATTACAAATGTGAAGGTATGTGTGTGTGATGGGTTGCTCCATGCATGTGCCTGGTCGATGACTCGCTTGTCAGTCTTGTTGAGCGGCCGCAGAAAATGGCGGATGATGAGCTGGCATATTGGGGGCAGCAAAATTCAGACAACCTGGAGCATGATCCATTGACGAGCAAATCAATAGCACAGTGAGATTTGTACTTCTAGGAAAGAATTGGCCCTGCAAGCTTATCAGAACAAGATTAGCATTTGTGGAAGAGAGTGACCACGGAATCGACTGAGTGTGATCATGAATCTTGAGACGTTAATTTCGTGATGATGGCTGATGCAGGTACGGAATCTGTAAGTGGGGCATGGATCGTGGCACGAACGGGCTGGTTGCTTTTTAGGCCTGGCAGCCCGGCATCAGCTGCGCGCAATCTGGGAATCTCGATAATCGGATTATGTGGGGAACTTCGGGCTACCTGACCGGGCAACCATCAATTGGGGGGTGCACTGACCATGATGTCTACCCCCTAAGTGGGCTGTCCATTTCTCGCTCAGAATCCTTGACCGCCTTTATTCACCTGCAGTAGCTCACTGTTCGACAGCGGTCGCTCCACCAGCTACCAATGCCGGACAGGCAACTGGCAGAATACCTCCAAGACCAGCAACGTGAGAGCGCCTCGATTCACCTTTCAACACAAGATACCCAGAGCTCCAATCTTGACCATATCGAGCAAAATGGCCGCGAACGAAAGCCCGAAGCTTCTCTGGAACACAGAAAACGTCAGAGATGTTGCCGATTCAATAGGAATATCTCTTGGCGACGAACCTCTTCGCGTGCTCACCCAGGATGTCGAGTACCGTATCGGCCAGGTCATTATCGAGTCGCTCCGCTTCATGCGCGAGGCCCAACGGACCACTCTCACAGTTCAAGATGTATCGCAAGCTCTTCGAGTCCTCGACGTCGAACCTCTCTATGGGTACGAATCAACGAGGCCATTGCGATATGGCGAAGCCAGTCTGGGTCCTGGTCAACCTCTCTTCTACATTGACGATGAGGAAATCGACTTTGAGAAGTTGATCAACGCGCCGCTGCCCAAGGTTCCTCGTGATATGAGCTTCACTGGTATGCCTTGAACGGATCGTGTTGCACAGTTGAAAAAAAAAAATGCGCAATTACTGATGATGATATTCTAGCACACTGGCTCGCCGTCGAAGGCGTCCAACCATCCATTCCTCAGAACCCGACAACCGCCGAAACCTCCTCCAAGGACCTCCTCCCCAAGGGTCCCGGCGCTAACCCCGCCCTCGCCGCGCTCGCAGGCAACGACAACGTCTCTTTCAGGCCGTCGGTTAAGCACGTTATTAGCAAAGAGCTTACCCTCTACTTCGACAAGATTCAAGTCGCGATCCTGGACGATGACCCGGACGAGGAGAAGACCAGGTTGCGCCAGGCTGCGCTGGCCTCAGTTCGTTCCGATCCTGGCCTACACCAACTTCTACCATACTTCGTAAACTTCATCACAAACCAAGTCACCCACCGCATCGACGACCTCTTCGTTCTCCGCCAGATGATGGAGCTCGCCGAAGCCATCATACAGAACCCCAGCCTGTTCCTCGATCCCTACGCAAGTGCGCTCGCCGCGCCGGTCCTCACCTGTATGTTGTCGCGCAAGCTGGGCGGAACTGAGGACGGCACCGACGCTGTACAAGACCAATACCGCCTTCGCGAGCTCGCCGCCAGCCTGCTCGGACTCATCGCGCGCAAGTACGGCAAGACCAATGCACATTTACGCCCCAAGCTGGCGCGTACCTGTCTCAAGCACTTTCTCGACCCCACACGCTCCCCCGCGGTGCTGTTCGGCGCTATCAGCGGTGTAGCGGCTGCCGGCGGACCGGAGGCAGTGCGGGTCCTGGTTTTGCCCAACCTCAAGAGCTTCGACGCAGCTGTCCTGCAACCCTTGCATGAGAAGGGCGAAGCGCACTCTCTCGAGTACGAGGTGCTGGTCGGCGGTATTATGAAGGCGATTGAGAGTATGGTGGAAGTCGGCGGTATCGTGGCCAACGGTGTGAACGGTGCGGATCTGGGTCGCGAGGCAGAGCAGGTGATTGACTTCCTGGGCCCCACGATAGGACAGAGGGTTGCGCAGATGGCCAATCACACGCTCAACCAAGCGATCATGTCAGTCCGACACCTGGAGTAGTACAGACGTATCGGACTCCAAGATCGTTACACTGGCCATATTTGGCAAGCCTTTTTTGGCTGAGTGTTTTCTCTGCTTCTAGTTCTGCTTCTACTTCTTGTTTTAGCGTCAAGGCGTACGGTACGGGCTCAGGGTTCAGGGCTGGGGGTATTCTGCATTCAAAAGCGTGTTTGTCTGCATTGCTTTTTTATGGTCTTACTAGCGAACGGGCTCGAGGGGGTTGATTTTGATGGTTATTGGTGTAGGATCTTTTCTTAAGGGATGGTTAGGGGAGGGACACGGACGGACAGAGTACAATAGCTTCTCAGGTTGCTCTCAATACAAGAGAGGAAAACCCCTTTGGTACTTTCTTACTCTCTTCGTGATTAGAAGAATTCACGGTGAACCGTTGACAGGATGTGCGAAGAGAATTGTGACAAAGAAACATGCTTGGTAATGCTAGGAATTTTGTCCACCAACCATGCCTGGATTTTGTTTTCCATGATCATGGTGGTGATGGTATCCTGGACCTGCTCTATCGCTCCCGAACCAGTAGTTAATACAACACTTTGCTGCTCCTCCGCGCAAAACACTTGCCCGCCCTCCTCCTTCCGCAAACCACCGATTCCTACACAGCTTCCAGCACAAAATCGCATGTACAACGACTGGTTGCCTTTCCCATCTCCCTGTTTCGCCCTACGAATCTCTCACTCTCTCCCTAGCCAGACCCTCTTCTCCCTCCACTCAGATTTGCACTCAAAATTTAGAGGAAGAAAGCAAGGTACAGGCCGCCGACGAAAGAGGCGCCCCAGATGTACCAGCCCGTTTTCACGATCTGCTGCCGCGAGAAGAAGTAACCGAGATCGAAGGCGAGGTGGCGGACACCGTTGAGGGCGTGGAAAGCAAAAGGCCAGGCAGCGACGAACTTGACGGCGCCCTTGAGGGCGACGGGGAGGGCAGCGAACGCGGACACGAGGGACGCGCTCTCGAGGTGCCAGCCGAGGTAAGGGGCGGCGAGGTAGGCGGTGGCGAACACATAAAGGCCGCCGGAAAGACCGGCGCCGGTGAAGCGCTGCCAGATGGAGCCGCCGAACCAGGTCTGCTGCTTGTCGTAGATGTCGAGATGGGGGGAGACGGGGCGGTTGAGGCGCTGCTTGTCGAGGACGGCGCGGGCTTCCTCGGCGGAGATCTTTTGGGTTGCGACGGCTCTGTTTTTTTCTCGGAGGTTAGTTTTCTATGGTATCGTCGGGGGTTGGTGATATGAGCAGGAGGTTATATCGAGGAGTCGGAAGACTGAAAGGAAATTTTGTGGAGGGGTTGTGTGTACGGACCTAGCCTGGGTGGTGGTCAAGGCCCTGGCGAAGTTGGAGGCGAAGATGGTGCTGGGCTGGCCGGCGACTGTGGATTTTGTTAGCATGTTACTGTTCTGAAATGTCTTATCTTTGTTCCCGCCGGTGGTCCGTCGCTTGAGTACAAATTGCAGATTGGAGGGGGGGAGGTTTTTTGCGTACCGCGGCGCAGAGCCGTTGTTCCTGCTCTTTGGGCGAACATTGTGATTGTGAGAATTTGTCTGAGAACGGCTGGGCAACCGAGGGCGAATCCGGAGGACCAGGTTATGGTGGTGTTTTCTACGGGTCGTCGATATCAACAACAACGTCAACAACAACAAAGCAGCAGCAGTCGAGGATTGGGATTATTAGAGTTTCCAATGATGCCGACATCAATTGCTTGCGTCGGAATCGCTTGCCCCCGGCAGGTCGGCACCTCGGCTTCGGCGGCCAATCAGATCGCTGTCAATTCGAATGCTTGGCCTGGTTTGGCGGACACCGTGCGGATCTTGGGAGGATAGTGGGGTCGTTGACACAGTGAAGGGTGAGCCGCACGTGATTCCGGCTTTGGCTATGAATAAAAGTTTCTCGCTCCACAGAAATTTTGAAGCTTCTTTTTTTTCCTCTTTTCTCTCTTTAGATAGATAATGGGCTTGCCTAGCCACCGGGTTGCTGCACCTCAGTCGGCAACTCATACGTGGTATTGGGTGCTTTGGTGCCTACGGGTGCCCAGAGAATAAAGAGATCTGTTCGTTAATCTCTGCTTCCAGTTTCTTCCGTCTGGCTGCAGTTTCATTTTATGATCTACATGCGTATTCTTCTCGTGCCACGGCGTGTTGCGATAATTGTGCCATTGCGGGCTCAATGTGAAAACGCAGCAATTCCTGATTTCATCAGGGAATCCCTCTCTGACCAGTTGTCGTATTTTTGAGTGTATCTGCCTACGAATACCGGGGTGTCCAGTGTTGATCTTGAGGGCATGGCACGGCAAGGTTTCCTGCACGACTCCAAACTCCAGGCATGGCATGATACATGTTGACATCTGCGCCATACTGTTGTTATTTCGCCCTGGATGGTTTACATACATGAGCTTTCGTCGTCACATTGGGGTGCCATGCGCTCAGCTCGCGGGTTTATGCTTGCCAGTCACATTGCAGTTGGCTGTGTATGAATGGTCTATCGAAGCAATATCACGCATGGCCTTCACATTTCTGTTATCGGAAGTCGAGCCCTCTCCGATTGCCGCCTCCGGCACTCGGCTCCGGATGGAGTTCCCCTTCGGCCCCAAGCCCATCAACATGTCCGGGACGGGGTGTGATGAGCTCTTCAACGCCCGTCTTTTTTCATTCGGACTCAGGCACGCTTCCACTCGAAAACTGGCTTCTGATATCTCCGCCGATCAAGCTCCCGAGTGTGCACGCTCCTTCTAGTAGTGGAGTGTGTAGTACGGGCTGATGGGATGTCGTCAGAAGAAGCTACTGGAGCCAGTTCTTCAGTCTTCAGATTTGCGTGGAGGGCGGTATTTTGATTGGTTAGAATCTGCCAAGTTAACCGTGTCTTGACTACACACATCTCCGACCGCGTCCGGGCCGTCATTGGGAAGGTTGATCTTCGGCGGTGGAGCCAATCATGCACCGCCATCGCGTCTTACAAGCACGCAATCCTGCTAACATCGCAGGTGACTGATCAAAGCTTGTGACTGCGCTCCTAGTATTCAGAAATGTCATCACTTGAAAAAGCTCGTCGGCCCAGCAGCCTGGGACCGTTTGATGATTTCTTTCTTGCATTCAGATTCAGCTCCTCTCGAAACGAACCACGTCAACCGTTAGAGCTCTCAGTTAGCCTTATCTTCCCCTCTTTAACACCAAAGTTGCTGGTTACGTCGTTAGCTGCTCACACCAGCGCGGTAGCGTCAACTAATACTTACTAAAACAACACTGCGATTACATCAAGACAGAATCCACCTCCTACAAGAGATTCATACACCGATCGGTCAGCATTTAAGAAAATAGAGTTACACAATATGTCCGACGATCCAGACTTTACGAAGCCGCCCCCACCGTCTCACTACGCTCCATATGCAGACTCGGTCGATAGTGAAGCGGCGAGCGAGGTCTTCGACAGTAATGGCTCCCTCCTCAGTGGAAAGAGCGGGCAGGTCTATGGCATCCCTGAGTCTAGAAAGATTGGAGTCATGGGCGCCGTGTTCCTTATTCTCAACAAAATGATCGGGACTGGAAGTACGTTAAGTTGTCCATCGAAGAGTTGACAAACATGAACACATGGCTGACTTCGGATTTCCAGTTTTTTCAACGCCCTCGAGCATTTTCGCCTCGACTGGCTCTGTAGGCATCAGCTTGATGCTCTGGGCAGTTGGTCAGTTGAATTCATCCTTGGGAGATGAGAATCGCCTGACTGATACAAATTCTTAGCCGGCCTCCTGACACTCTCCGGTCTTAGCGTGTACCTGGAGTTTGGCCTTGCCATTCCTCGGTCGGGAGGCGAGAAGAACTACCTAGAGCGAGTATTTCGAACACCGCCGTTCCTGGTCACCAGCGTCTTTGCCGTGCAGATGATCCTTCTCGGATTCTCTGCCGGCAACTCTCTAGCTTTCGGTCGATATGTGCTCCTGGCTGCTGGGCACCCCATGCCCGATGGTTGGGTACCTCGACTTATCGCCGTCATATGTATGACATTTGTGGTGTCACTACACGCGGTACTACCCAAATGGGGCCTTAGACTGACGAATGCGCTCGGCATTTTCAAAGTTATCGTCTTGCTGCTCATCGTATTCTCAGGCTTCGCGGCTTTGGCAGGATGCCGCCGGGTCCCCAACCCTCACAACTTTGATGACTTCTGGTCGATTGAAAAGGGGGACGGCTTCGGTGGCGGTGGAGCATACGCGTATGCAACGGCTCTTCTTCAAGTCGTATACAGTTACAAGGGCTGGGAAAACGCAAACTATGTTATGGGAGAACTGAAGAATCCTCAGCGCACGCTCAAGATTGCCGCACCACTAGCGGTTGTTGGGGTTACAATCTTGTACGTGCTGGCGAACGTTGCGTACTTTGCCGCCATTCCGAAGGCTGAACTCGCCAAATCCGAGGTCATCGTCGCTGGCCTTTTCTTCAGGAACATGTTTGGAGAGAGCATGGCGGCCCGCAGTCTACCGGCCTTTGTCGCTCTCAGCAATATTGGCAACGTTCTTGCTGTCAGCTTTGCCCACTCCCGCGTCAACCAAGAGTTGGCAAAGGAAGGAATTCTGCCGTGGAGCAAGTTTTGGGCGTCGAGCAAGCCATTCAAGACACCCGCTGCCTCTTTATTTCTTCACTGGATCGTCACTGTCATCGTCCTCATCGCGCCTCCACCTGGCCCGGCCTACAACTTTATTGTCAACCTCTACACCTACCCCGGAGCATGGATCAATACGTTCGTCGCCGGTGGCCTCATCTACCTACGTCTCAAGAAGTCGGAAAATTGGTCTTCACCTTGGCAGACCCATATTCTGGTGGCTTTCGTCTACCTCCTCCTCAACCTCTTCCTTGCCATCACGCCTTTTATCCCGCCCAACAGCGACTGGAACGCCGATGGCTATCCGTACTATGCGTTCCCCCTTGTCGGGATTGCCATCCTGTTTCTCGGAGCGGTGTACTGGGTTATCTGGACCAAAGTCTGGCCAAGGTTGGGTGGGTATGTTTTGGTGGCCGAGACAATCATTGATGAGACTGGGGAGGTGGTGGTGAGGTATCGGAAGTCTCCCAAGGAAGACACGACGATTGCGTCCCGACCACTTCTGGGGGATACCAGCAGTGCTCCGCCTGGGTACGGCTCTTTGTGAGCGACGATAGATGATGATGAACATGATGATGAATGTAATGATACACATGAGGTACGAAATGAACTTTAGGTCAACCGCAAGGTTATATGGCCTGGGCTGGGACAAGTCATGGATTTGGGAGGTCTGGTCTCTTCGGGTTGGGAATATTGGGAAGAGTGCATAGCATACGGTTTTATTCGGCATCAGCATACAGGTATTTCGATTGGGTTATCGGGTATGGGTTATAGCTTAGACTTATAAAGGGTTTCGACGTTCTTTGGTATGTCTTTTGGGGTTGCTAAAACCTTCCCTGGAGTCAATACGGACCCTGGAATACCATTTCTCCCTCAACATAGATTCGCAAACCTTCATGTTTGAATTCTGGCTCTGCAGGATGCAGCATGCTGAAGCTACCTACAACTACACGTGGGGCTGAGCCGATGCGTCTCGAAGGATAATGCACTCCCGACATCCAACAGTGCGTTGTGGAATGTAACCATGGTGGCCACTTATGTTACCATGGATGATGGATCATGGTGGACTAAGCTTGGAAGGCGTATGTGATCCTGAGGGTTGTCTGTTCCACCAAACGGAATGGATAGAGAGTAGCGCTAAGAATGACATCCTGCACCCCTAAAGGCGGAACCTGTCAAACGACATCAGTGTCGGTGTCCTTGAAAACCAGGAATGATTGATTGGTTAGTGAAATGTATTGGTGTTGGATACTACGGCCAGAGAAGTATGGGTATCTCTTGGTGCGTAACTGGTTTAAACCACGAGCCTCTTCCATGACCATTGGGTGGAATCACTACCTACAGCAAGTGAGGGAGGTAATATGGAAATCGAAGCACGTGAAATTATCATTTATCTCCTCAAGACTTTAAAGGCACAGAGTCAATTCTATCTCAGGCTGGTTTCCACTCAAATCTGTTGAAATCTCGGAACAGATCTGATCTCAGCACTCTACATCAGAACTCGTGAAGACTGTCTTAACTGCATAACTTGAGGTAATTTTTCTGGCCGAATATGGCCACTGTCCGCCTAAGACCAAGAGTAAACCCAGGTATCTTTCGATGTGCAAGCTCTCGGTCGTCTGATTCTTATCGCCCCATGAGTTCTCTTGAAAGTCGTCATCAACACCAACTTTGACACGATACCTTACAGTGAATACCATATCAAGACACCGATAGCGGCAGCAGCTCAGTCACGGACCGCCTTTCCACGAGGCATCCACATAGATTTCCTGCGCGAGCACGAGAAGGCGTGGACTTCTCTGGAGTTGATGCAAGAAGTATCCGCAGCTTTCTCCTTTCTCATCTCGCATGAGGATTGACTGTCAGCATTGTCGGCAGTGCACCTGCTCAGTCTCCCGTCCTCCATGCGGCGATCACGATCTACTTCTGGACCACAAATCAAGAAAAAGAAGCCGCTCACTTACTGTTTCTGTCAGATTCCATGCGACGCCATGGCTTCGCAAAGACGGCAACCCGGAAAAGGAATGTTGTGATGCATCGTGATTGATGCGAGGTGATGCGAATAAAGTAGGAGGAATCCCACTGGTGCCACACAAGAGGTGCGCGAATAGTCGTAGTTGGTCCGGTAGGAGTTTCCGAGATTAAGACCCTGTTACCCTCAAAGGATTAAAAGAAGCACCGAGCGAGGAGCCGAATGATTGATTCATTGTGGATTTTGAAGGTTCGGCATATGACCGTCCGCGGTAGTGTCAATCGGGCAGGTTATTGTTTTGTTGCTGCCCCCCCCCCCCCTATACGTCATGCGCTGGTGCAAATAAAGCTGGAAGGAGGAATCCCGCAATGCCCAACGCTTTTTTTTAATATGTAAATGGAACTGTCGGCGTTTGTTTCCGTGATTAACATGACTTGTTTAGATTAACGTGGTAGTGCAACACGGTACGAAGTGGGAGGCTTCCACCAGTCGCTGGCCGGCAAACCCAGTCATGTGTGGATTATGCCACCAAGGCGCAAGAGGTTCCGGTATCGTCGCATATTAGCCGGCAAATGATGGCTTGGATGGCCCCAACAAGACGGGAGACCAGGATTCGACCCAGACTGGAAAACCTGGGGTACAGCGTGGGGAATCGCGAGGGATCTCGGCTTGTGTAGCCCTAACCATGTCGCTGCAAGTAAATGGATGGACGGGAGTGGCGGCCAGGTTGGCAAGGGGGTAGTATGTACATACATACATTTGACAAGATATATAGTCCTCGGTCGTTCGTTTTTGGTCGTTTAAACAGTAGTCTTCTCTTCACCACCGCCAGTCTTCTTTTTTTGCCTCAATACCCGAACCACCAGTTCACTTTCGGTCTATCATCACCATGCTGTCCTCCATCATTGGAACCCTGGGCCTCTTCGCCGCCGGCGTCAGCGCCCACGGTGCTGTCACCAGCTACATTATCGATGGCAAGACCTATCCCGGCTACCAGGGCTTCTCCCCGGCCAATTCCAAGAACGTGATCCAGCGTCAATGGCCCGACTACAACCCCATCACCTCCTGCTCGGCTGCCAAGCTTCGCTGCAACGGTGGCACATCCGCAACTGAGACCGCCCCCATCCAGCCCGGAGGCAAGGTCACAGCTGTCTGGCAACAATGGACACACAGCCAAGGTCCCGTCATCGTCTGGCTGTACAAGTGCCCTGGTGCCTTCTCCTCCTGTGACGGGTCGGGCAACGGGTGGTTCAAGATCGACGAGGGCGGCTTCAAGGGTGGCAACGGCATCTTCCTCGACAGCGAGAACCCCTCCGGCTGGGAGATCGCCAAGCTCGTCGGCGGCAACAAGCAGTGGACCAGCACCATTCCCCAGGGTCTCGCTCCCGGCAACTACCTTATCCGCCACGAGCTGATCGCCCTCCACCAGGCCAACGCTCCCCAGTTCTACCCCGAGTGCGCTCAGATCGTCGTCGGTGGCTCTGGCAATGCTCAGCCCGATGCCTCGCTCAAGGTCGCCATTCCCGGCTACTGCAAGGACAGCGACTCCAACATCAAGGTGAGCTTTTTTCAGACGAAATTTTTCGGGAAGGTTACCTGACTGACTGTTGCTCTTAGGTGCCCATCAACAACCGCAACATTGCCCAGACATACGTCGTCCCCGGCCCTCCCGTGTACAAGGGTGCCGCCGCCAAGAAGGCTCGTGACTTTGCGGCTTAAGCGTCTTGTTTATTTGAATTGCGTGTGAAAACTGGCATTGTTGGATCGTTAACTGGTGTTCGGTGATGGCTGGCTGGCTAATCTCGGTAGAGAGATGACCCCCTTTTCGAGTAAATACTTCACCATAGCATAGCACGATACTAGTGCATCATAAACCTTGTATATTCTCCTATAAGACGATTCGTTCTTTTCAATCTTGTCATTCATGTGCTCGGTGACTTTCCAAGATCTGCCTGCTTCATTGACATTGAACCTGGAATGCGGGTGGAATAGAAGTCAAGATTCATCAAGGGAAAACCCCGTCGATATATTCTGTGGCGATAGGAAAACCAGTAGCCTGGTCACTTGAGGAGTTGAAAGCAGGGAGAAAAAGGTCGAAGTGTATGAAGCGAATTGAGTGAAGGCAGAGTTCTGTCTGAGCTTGATTGCTCACTTTTGGCGAGTTTTCAACCTACACCAACGACGGGATGATCAAATCCCTCTATCAGAAACTGACTCAATGAAGATCAGTGTTGCCTTCAGTTCCCTTACGGACAAAGCGACGCAGCGGTGGAAAGTGCACTTCGGCAGGTTGCCACAAAATTTGGAACGCAAAGTTTTCCAGTTTTGAAAGTTTTTGAAAGCTCTGGATTGTCTCCCAACCCACTCAACAAATTTGTGCCCAAAGCACCTATCGACATTGCTCGTCATCCTTTGACCACATGCAAATGCAAATTCCGAGTCGTCCGGTCCCAAACACAACAAACCAGACCCCATGAAACAATATAAACGCCGCTTCCCATATGCTGGTATCTCAAATCTTCCTACGCCATCATATCGAATGACCCCTGGTTGAAAATGCAGGCAAAGTACTGTGTCCCAACGCCTCCGAGCCTTCTTTCAATATCGTATCGTCCTCTCCCGTTTCTTGTCCAACCAATCATTGCGGAGTGCGAGTCGTAACAGAGGCGTGTCGATATTCCAATATGTTATCGAGTTCATGTGAAGATGGTAAAGCTCGATAGAAAGGATTCGCTGGCAGTGCAGATAGTGATAGTCAGGCCCTCGTTTTCAAACACACTCGAAAGCCTCCGAGCCAATACATTGTCCATGTCACCCGAACTGTTCTGATGGTATTCGATGCCAGTGATGCTGCGTTTGGCGGCTCAGGCCCCGGGCCCAACGAGGGACATATTCCGCTGGCAACTAAAAATCGGATGCTCGTTGTCGATCTGCGTTGACGTTCATTGTCCTTTGGCGAACCTCGACGGTACTTTTTCGGGAACCCCTTGGTCGGCTCTCGAAAGTTTTAAAACCCCTCCAACGCTTCCCGCCTCACATATCGATAGGCATTCTGATCTTTGCATCCGTCGTCCACGATCTCCTCCTACTCGTGACAACTGGGAGCGCCCGTTGGATGACCTTGATTACTTTGCGGGAGAGACGCCGCCTGAGAGGGACTGCTTGAAACATGTTGAGGCGATGCCAAAGAAAAACGTAATTGGACTTCAGATCGACCAGCGATAAAATCCACCTTCAAGGAAAAAAGAAACACAAAGGAGAGGGCAGTGCCTGCTGGACCACGATGGAAGTCTACGACATACAAGACATGACAGTCCGGTCATCGACCGTCACCGCGCGGGCATTCAAAGTTTAAAAACCCATGGCCAAGATGGCTTCTCATCCTCTAGGTTGGTCCACAACTTGGTAGGATTTCTGCTGACGGCGACCGTTAAACTCAACCCAGACACCGGAAATAGGGTCTTGCGGGAGGCGCGGACCTGTGCCGCTCTGTTTCGTCGATGCGGACCACTTTCCTCAGAAGCTGTGCTCAAGAGCTGTGCCGTGCCCCTTCAGAAGCCGAATCACTGACAGAAGCAATCGCTTCTTTTGAAACATTGATTCGAGAGTGATATAAGCTCAGCCCTCGAACAAAACTACCCGAATTCTGGACCGCTTTCAGATTCCCCTCCTCCTCATCGCGGCAAAGTACAGGCCAAACAGACGGGAGCACCACTGCAGGATCACACAAGTAGGGTTGG
The DNA here is from genome assembly GCA_033296905.1 of Podospora australis. NCBI lineage: Eukaryota > Fungi > Ascomycota > Sordariomycetes > Sordariales > Podosporaceae > Podospora > Podospora australis. The sequence continues at coordinate 240,681 of MU864379.1, forward strand.
CAAACCTTTGCGACCGTGTCGCAGCTTGCCTTCTGAGTGTTTTATTGCGAATGAAACATCTCGGACTTTCGTTCTATCAATGTAGGATTCTGTCGGGTCAAAGGCTTTCCTGTTTGGGGAGCAATCCGCTTGCTTCCTTCGTTTCCTATTCGAATCGCGTATACAATCTCTCCAGATCTTCAGAATTTTGGGAAGCCAAGCAGTCCAACGGTATACTTGAACGGGTCTGCGCTCAATTCGGAGGCTTGCGCTTTCAAAGAGTCGATATCCCATGAGGCCCAAACTAACCGGCCATCTAGAAACGCGGCTTCGGGACTGGCAGCCCAGACGGCAAACGCCCCTGACAGGTCGACTGAGTTGAAAAGAAGTGTTAGCGACCTTTTTTCTCTTCTATACATAGATCTCTGTCGGATCACATCTTGGACAGACTGCAGACTTACTGTCGTCGGTGGGAATGGGTCCAGCATATTTCGAGATTGTCGAATAAATGTCGGTCACGGGAAGACCCGGGTGGAACTGAATTACGCGAATCTCCGGGTTCTCAGAACGGAAAGCGTCAAATATTCTGGTGGCTGCCAACTTGGATGACTGATATGCAACTTGTCCCGGGAATGGAGAGGTGTGGACGAGCCCTGTGGTGGTGTGCACTACGACCGCGCCCGGAGCCGCGAGCGGATGGAAGGCACGCAGTGTGTTGAACTGGCCAAACACGTTGATCTCAAAGTTGCGCTTGAGCTCTTCTGGATCAAACTTGTCGACGGTCCCACCAGGAGCAGAGTAGCCGGCATTGGCGACGAGCACGTCAATCTTTCCACTGTCGGTCTGAGAGGCAAAGCTTGCCACCGCCTCGGTGATTGACTTTTCATCAGCTATGTCGGCCTGGAAAATGTGGACCTTCACGTTGGGATGGCTCGATGCGATCTTCGCCTTTGTCTCCTCGAGGTTGGGTAGTCGTCGCCCGCCAAGACCGATATGCGCGGCTCCAGATTTCGCAAACGCAGACGCCACTTCAGCTCCGATTCCTGAGCCAGCACCAGTGATGAAGATGCTCTTTCCCTTACTGGAGAGCTCTGGGCGGGTGGGATCAATGGCTGGGTACGCCTTGCGGTGGTAAGGGAGCACCGGCGTAGGGAAGGGAGGTTGTTCGTCCGCCATTGTAGAGGTACCTGTTTTTGGAAAAAGGGGTACAGATGATCTCGGAGTGTTGATTGTCTTTCAGGCGTCAAACGGGGAGATCTTGCTCTTTATGCACCCTGGAACTCCTGGAAAAAGAAAACTGCCCCTCTTATGTCTCTTGAAGCTGACGTGCCAGCAGGGTCTATCGCCTGCAGGTTCAAATGCGAATGTTACCAACAGCATTCGTTGTAGTGCAAATGCGGTTGTCGTGTATGCCTTAGGAAGGAGGTCAACGCAGTTGACTGGCGCAGCCAACCAATCAACCCCCATGGTTCCAGAGCGGATGTTACCAAACACGTTCTGAACAGTCCAGATGCGGTCGATATGGAGAGCAATCACATGAAAAGATATCGAGGCACAGCCTTCACATTAATGGTGTGATGCCTCTCACCCCTTGCGTTTGTATTCCCGCTATCACTCATTTGTACTTGACAAGCAGCAAACAGAACGGAGCACTGCATATCGAAGGCACACCATGAGAACCATGATCAGCAAGTGCGCAGATCCCACCTTTTGTAGGTGCTATCATCGAGTTCGTTACTACCCAAGACAACTAACTGCATCGGTGCTTTTGCTTGGCTCTTAATCTCTGTAAGGATTCCTCATCTAAGGTACAGTGCCTTGTGCCCCGCAGCAGCTTCTATTGATCTAGGACCTTACAGGTGCGAGAACGTTTGCGAGGGCCCTTATCAGTGATCGCGGGGCACAGGTAGGCATTTTGTTGCGTCAATCTCTCTCATACAGTAAGGTAGGTAGGCCGAAAAAGTGCCTCGTGGGAAATATTGCAAGACATAAATGGGAGATGCTCATCTCCTCCTAAACGCATTGCATCTATGCCCAAACACCAAGAAAATTGCAATAACCGCTTCTCCTCGTGGTTGTAATTCTGCGAGTGTTGGGTGACCGAAAAGCCAGGGCACCCGGACCCAGGCCGTTCGTGGCATCGTGCCGTATCGACGACCTACCTTAACACCGGGCGAGGCCTGCGCCGCGGAAGCTCACTGCAACATGCATCTGGTTCGGGGTTTATGCCATTTCCAGTGCTGTTATCGAGACGGGCAGTCGCTATTGTGGTATCCCATCTAGTTATATAGATGTGTGGCTGGTCGTAAGTTGCATTTGCATAGGTATTCCATCTCTTAAAATGCAATCGAAAGCAGGAATTTTCTGTCCCATTTTCGCTGAGCTGATGTTTTCCCACCTGGAGATAGCTGGCTGTAGTGTTACGCTGTAACGACGGGTTGGGGTGGACAGGTTCCCCAACTGATGCACGGGAGTAAGAGAGGTTTCGGGCTAAGAGCTTCCACCACTTCAAGTAAAAGACCACATGCACGCAGCTCCTCAGGGGCAGCACGGGGGATTACCGTAGAAGGTGTGTGTGCCTGGTGGGAAGTAGAGAGCGGTCGGGGGTGAAAAGTAAAGCAAGGTAAAATGGCTGCTAGCTGCTGCTTTACAGCTGCTGCCGGGTATCATTAAGCAAAAGTATATCTGCCCAGTAAAATATCTGTATGTACAAGTGTGTTTGTTGGTCCAACCAACTCTCTCTTTTCTTTTCTTGAGCTTTCTTTGTGTAAAGCTTTAGTTTTCTTTTTCTTCTTCTTCTTTTCGCGAAAGACTTGATCCTGATCATCATAAGTCATCATTACTACTGTGGTTATCATCAACAAGCCGCTCTTCTTCCTCGTTCGTGGGAAAATACGAGTCCCCGGGGCCGCCTGTCCCCGAGTACCCCCTCATACTCCCGCAGTCGAGGTAGTTATTCTCGATGAAGGGGGTCGCGATTTGTATCCCGAACACATCGTTCCACTCCTTTTCTGACCCTCCAAGCAGGAACGAAGTCTTTGCACGAACTTTTCCTTGGACGGCATTCGGGGCATGGTCGCCCGTTGACATGGTGGTATTGAACAGCCTGATCATGTTATCGCATGATGTCCCATTCGCGAAAGTGGGCTGGTTGGTGATGTTTTTGAAGAGTTCTAGCGGGTAAGGGTTCTCGGATGATGCGAAACTACCAAGACGCTTCATTTCCACCTCGATGAATTCTGATGAAGTTAGGCTGGTGCCTTTGAAGTAAGTCGTCACGCCGTCCGGGAGCGCGCTGTATGCGTCGCATTGCGGCTCGTACTCGGCGGGGGAGACAATAGTGCCGTAGGCGCGGGACCCTTCTAGGGCAATGTCGTTGTCGGCGCTGATGAGCTGGGCTGGTGCCCAGCGGAAGGAAGAGTAGCCGTCGCCTATGAAGTCTAGGAAGGGAAACTCGAAGCCCACTCGCTGAGATAAGGGTTGGTAAAATGGCTTGAAGGAAAGGGGTAGGGGGTTGTGAAACATACAGAGAAGTCGTCGATCCTGATTCCGTAGGCGCGGAACTGCACGTCGTGGTCATGGGCTGCTTGGACCATGACGGGATACATGCCCTCCGGGAAATTGGGTAGGAGAGCACGGTATGCTTTCTCAAGAATGCCGTACTGTGGTGGGACTAAGCGGCGAGCTAGTTCTAGGGAGATGGGGATGATGGCTAATGTGGCGTTCAGGACGCCGGTTGCGCTGTTGGGGAACGACTCGGCCAGAGGGTTGGGGTGGTCGTGTGAAGAACATATTGCGGTGATGGTGCTGCTGCCATGTGCCGGGGCAGTCTTTCCCAGTGTGAGAAAGAGGGAGGAAAGAACTAGGAGGAAGACCGCCGAGATGGTCGGGAGGCTGGAGATTTGGAAAGACATCTTAGAACGATGTATTTGGGTTGTTGTAGAGGTCCAGCGGAGGCTCATCTCTCGAGTATAAGATGTAGCTGAGGGCGAACGGGGCATATCGAGAGGCATACTTCGTACCAGGCAACTGGAGGCGAGCGTGGTCGTCAAGGGGGGCTTAAACAGCGGGCCCGAAAAGAATCCACTGACCACCGCACTCCAAAACCGATTCAGGGGGAGAGTGTAATGAAGAAGAGAAGTATAAGATAGAGTTAAACCATACAAGGTAAGATAAGAGAGAGAAGGAAAGAAAGAAAGGAAGAAAAAGACAAGAGGAAAGGAGAAGGGATCTTGAGATGAGATCATCAAGCCTTTAACAACCTCTTGATAGGTGAGAGTGATCAACCTACCTACCTACCTACCCACCCATCCATACGTACCATCCCTTCACATCTCCGTACCATCCCTTTGTTTTGGCCCTTAGGCGCATGGACGCAAGGCCCGGGGGAAGAGCAAGACAAGCACCGTCCGGGATCTGTTACATGCGCCAACTCATCCATTTCTCGGGACAGGGCCCAAAAAAACTTGTGATAAAACAGCCAAACGGACGGAAGGGCTGCCGGTGTCTTCGTTCCTCTCTATGTCTTTCGTTTCGGAAGGGGATGGATGCGAGACAGACCTGGCAGTTATGGCCAAGCTTTTGCTGTTGCGGGGGAGACCCCAGGGGGGGCCAGGGGCTTTCTGTATGACAGGGGGGGTTTCTGAGTGAGCAAGACCCAGGTGTTCGGCCGGGCACTCGATACGCCGCCGGAACCACCACCATCCATCTTCAATAAAGCCTCTCTTTTGCCGAACAAGTTGAATTGAGCTTTCCGTTGGATGGGAGAAGATCAACAAAGTTGAACCCACAAGACCGGAACACCACATGCTGCGGAGAAACGTGGGACAAACGCGGCACTGGCTAGAATGTGTCCAGCCGCCAACAAACAGTCTCATGGTGACCGACAACAAGCGTCAAAAGGCGCGGATACAAACGTTGCCGAAGACTATTGCTTCCAGATACCTGCTGCATGCACGACATCTTTTTTTCTCATCATCCGCCATGAAGATGATGACAAGAAGGCAGGTGAGCAAGAAGAGGTAGGTTTTCTGGCTGGCTGTAGCGACCAAGCCGGGCGTCACGCGCGGCTGTCTGCAGTCTGTTTCTGCCCTTCAACAATCCCCTTTTGTGTGCGTATGTGCCAGAAACCAGGAGCCTTTTGCCAACAAGAGGTTCAGGGCCAATGTCGTGGGCCGCGTTTCGCCCCGGATGTGGTGTGTTCCGGCGCACGACTCGAGGTCTTGTTCCTGCTGGTCAGCCAATCGGACCCCTCGCCCGGCATCTTCAGGGAAGCTGCTCATGGAAAGACATTTATTCCCGCCATCCGGCTCCTTTCTGTTCCTTCGAACGGCTCGGTCTCGGTGGGATTTTAGTCAAGTTTCCTTGTTCTGCTTCTTCAATTCAAGATCGTTGTTACGGTGAGGATGATGGAGGTGAATGTTTCTGGAAGAAGAACAGCCCCCCGAATTCGGGAAGTGGGGGAGGAGTTTTCAGGGTCTTCCCGCGCTGATCAGGGCCCTGGGCAGCTGGCGAGCCTAACTGACAGAAACCTTTCCAAACCACTTTCAGTCAACACCGGCCGAGTTGCCTTTTCTGCCATCACGAAACTCTCATCTTGAATATCCAATTTCGCGAAATCACAACTGTTCGTCGGGGCTGTTCTAATTTTGTGTCTTTCTGAAAGCTTATGTTACTGTCGCGCTACGCCAGGTGTCGTCAATTTTGTCAATCTGTTCCAGAAGGTGTGAGAGGCTTTGTTTCAGGAACGCCCATTGTTGCAAGCCCCTGCAATGTCAACTGCCGCCCGCCAGCTGCTGGACGGTTGTCGGCAAGTCTTCACTTTTGATCTTTACTTCCTCCGATCTGATCTGATCTCGCTTTCAACTTCATCTCTGTTCCGTTCATGAGGCGCATCACAATCTCATTGCATCTTCAAAAGAGAATTTGAACAAGGTGTTTCGTGTAACGGAAAATTGTGGCTTGTTTCTTTGTTCAACCACCAGGAGCTGAGGACTGTTCGAAGTCGCCAAACATCACCGCTCATATTTTCACCATATCTACCACAGTATGTCTCGATACATGTATTACACATCAACTTACACAGCCCTCCCAGCCTCTGCTCCTCATCCAAAACCTTCAAACACTCATCCACTTCAAGCCCTCTCACTCAACACACCGCCCTTGACAGTGGCAAGACCACTCCACTGCAGCAGCTTGGGGATCTTCTTGGTGAAAACGGGAATCCAGATAGTGTCGTAAAGACTCGGCCCGCCATCCGCCGCCTTGCTTCCCGGCTCCAGACTGCCGTATTGCCTCTGGTCAGTGCAGCAGGGACTGTTCGGGCCCCAGAAAGGACCCGCGGCCCACGCCGTCCAACCAATGTACTCCTCGTTCTGGCTCATGTAGTCCAGGATTCCGTTCAGCATCGTCGCGCAGGCGGTGGTGTTGGACCCTCCAAATTCGGTGATGAATGCCTTGAGCTTGTGCTCCTTCAGCCAGCCGGTGAGACCAGCCAGGTTGGTAGCGGGATCCTGCGTGCATGCCAGATGAGATCCACTAAAATCCTCATCGAGATACTCGTGGACGTCTACCGCCAGATTCTGTTCCGGATCAACGAGCTTGTGGATCCAGTTGCTGTTGGCTTCCGAGCCGCCCTTGGTCCAATAGTGGCCTCCCGACCAAGAGTTGCCAGGCGTGATGATCAGGTTCTTCGCGCCAGAGGCACGGATGGTATCGAGAGCGGTCTGCAGCAGTTCGAACAGCAGCGCGCTGGGCAGGTCGTGGGGCTCGTTCATCAAACCAAAGATGACCTTCTCGTTGTCCCTGAAGCGCGTGGCCAGTTCACCCCAAAACGCGCCGAACTGTGCAACTGTGGCCGCTGTAGGGTCGGAGATGTTGCCGATGACACTACCGCTGAAGGGTTGCGATGAAGGGTCATTGTAACGCATGTAGTTGTGCGGGTCCAGGATGGCGTCTGCTAGAGGGTCAGCTCGATTCAAAAGGGATGTAGGTATAAAAGAGGACTTACAAGCCCCCTTGGTCTTGGTGATGTAGTCAATGGACTCCTTGAAGTACTCGAAGTGTGTCTCGTTGAATCTGGCTCCCAGACCATACGAGAGAGGGCACATGCGCTCGAGGAGAAACGCCACACGGTGCAGGTTGACCTTGTGTTGATCAACCATGATGTCGATACCAGACTGCGAGATGAAGGAGTAGTCCACTCCGAAGCGTCCGGGGAGTCCAGTGCCCTTCGTCTGGGTCGGACTCCAGGCACCGAACTCGCCGCTCGACTGTGCAACGCCGGCATAGTAGATGGTTGCTGAAGCTCCAGGGAGCAGAGCAGTAGCAGCGTATGCCGCTACGGGTGTTGAGAACCTCATTTTGTTATTGGAAGATTCAAGCTAAGTTTGCCGCTGCTGAACTTTGACAGAAGAGGTGGTCTGCCTGGCCTTTATGCCTTTCCTACGAGCTTCCCGTCGTCGTGATCATCTTTGGTTGGCCCAGAAAGGTGACGATTGGCTCATGAGCCATCCTTACCGTTGTCCTTTCATCCAATCTATTTCATGGAAAGCTTAGCCCGCTAGCCGAGCCGATCACTGATTTCAACTGCTTCCCCGGAGGCAAGCAGATCATTATCGTCCAATCTCATCTGGATCTTCATGGTGTCTTGCAGCTTTGATGAAGGTGATGAACAAAGAGGCTCTGATCACCCGCCGGGTATTTGCTCAAAGTGGACGCCGTGTTTGAGATGAATGAGCCCATTGGAGTTCTGCCTCGGAGAAATTTGAAGATGAGCACGGCGAGGGCGGAGGAGGGGCTTCCGGGTAACCAGTTCATCCCAAGTCTTTGGGTACCTGCAAACACCCAGCCGACATCGGTTATTCCCGTCCAGGTGATGGCCAACTTTTGCCATTGAGTTAGACGAACTTGATGCTCTCGCTTTTTCAAAGAATGAGATGGTGTTCGGAGTGATGCTTTCAACGATACAAAGTAGTGAGGTTGATTGCAGTCCCGAGACTTGAGAGATCAGTTCTTCATCTCCTTCCTGGAAAACCAAGGACTACATAAAATCATGAACTCCTTATGGCCCAGCACGATTCGCGTTCGGCGCCGCCTCGGACCAGACTGGTCCCCCCGGCGCAACGTATTTGGTCTGTCCCTGTTGAATCCTCCAAAGCGCAGCAAGAATCTGCAAGCAAAATGGGAAAGTGCTCCCAGTTAGTCAGAGATCTTGCAATAAAATAAAGTTGATCACTTACACCAGGGTCTTCAGGCTTGTAAGCCCCAGGAAGGGCGATCCCTTCCGGCAACTGTGTCGTTCCGCCAGACGTGACACGGATCTGAGTGCAACTCGGATAGAATTGAGCCCCTAGACGCTTCTCCGCGACGTGCAGACCGAGGATCTCATGACGCAGCAGGTATTCTCCAGGAGCCAGCTTCGGCGGAATCGTCACCGACCACTTGGCTCCTTGCTCTCGAAGAAGATCGGACGCCCAGGGCGGGTTTCCGGATGGATTGTACGACAACTGCTCGATCTTGACCCACACGTTTCCAGAGTCGCCTTTGAAGGTTTTGCAGTCGTTGTTTGTGCATTTCGCGAGATAGCTAACAGTGAATAGAGTATATCAGCAGGCAGTACTTGTGAAATTATGGTTTGTGTACAAGAAGGAACTCACGTAAAGACCGGTCCGCTGTGAGACGAACCCCATTGATCCCAGTTGAAAGTGACCTTGTCTCCCGCCTTGAGCTCGATAACACCGTCGGCTGGGATGTTGCCTCCTGCGCCACAGCTACAATTGTTTTGTAAGAGAAGACCTGAACAAGTAGTCGTCTTTTCGAGGGATCGGTGACTTACGTGATGTCCTTGGTGGTAAAGTCGGGTACCGGGCCGTTGTTTGTCAGTCTCCGAGCATATCGAACAGGCGCAGGGTTTAGGTAGTTGTCCTGACCAACCTGCCAGGCGAGATAGTTCTTTCCATTGACGGTGATGCTCTTCAAAAAGCCGTGACCAGAGACGAGGCTGGCCAGGCCGAGGAATACGGCGATGGAACCGAGGGGAGTCATATTGATAGACTATTGCTCCTTTGCCGGTGTGGCACTGTCTTCACCAGAGCCGTCAACAAAGGTCGGAGCAGACAAGCCATCCCTTATACCCCTATTGAAGCCTTTCCAGTCCATCTGGACACACTTGATTTCTGGTAAGATGCCATATTCGGGCGAGACAATCCTGAGCACGGATGATGATTGGCTGCCCAACTTCCCAACGGGGCAGCTTGATCCGCGGTGGTTAATAAATCTTCCCAGGTTGACATAACGCCAGCTCTGACGCCTGACCTCTTGGGTACGGCACTTTGAAGGGGTGCTTCGAGGTACCGAAGTGAGGATTATCTTGGCGCAGTCTTTGAGTGCTCTGAGCCAGCCGCGATGTTGTTCACCAACACAAAACCCTGGATATACTTCAATCCTGTTTTGAGACTCCAGCAGCTTGATCATCCTGCCGTTGACTCCCATTGTAGAGGGCTATGGTGTTGACACGAAGATGTATTAATTCGAGTCCAAGTGTTACAACATTGGAACTGCTTTTAATAAAGAGTTCCGAAATCGTGTTGCATTCTAGTGTCGTCTGCTTGAAGTCGAATTCTGTAAAACTTTTGGCTCCTGGATCCTGAGGAACCATTCGTAGAGAAGGAGGAAAGTTGAAGACTGTATGCATGAGGCATTTGCCTTTCATGCATGACATAAGCACTCACCTCAAAATCCACGCATGGCTTCAAATGGCCTTCGTCGTATGTATGAGAACCCCGGAGGGCCCCCTCATCTACCTATCTTGCGAAGCTTCCATTCCGTACCACTCTGAGCAGTGGGCATTGCTCGCATGCCAATTGCCAACGCTGAGGAGGTGTGGTCGCACGAGCTCTTGCGTGGATTGTACAACCTGAAGTGACCGCAGCCGATGTTCCGCAAGAAGTGCATTCTATCCAGAGGACACCTGGAACTGGTTCGGACTTACGGGTGACAGATCGAAGTTCAATGAGAAGCGCAGCGTGCCGTGACTCCTGCCGGGTGCCAAGGGAAAGCCAGTGAGTGGATCCCGAAAATGCGAGTCCACTTTTGACACTTTGGTTTCCCCACCCCCGCATCCCCTGCTGTTCCATGCTTGGAAGCCTGCTCTGAAGAATCCAACTGACGCTCAAGCAATGCAGCCAAGCCAACCTCAACCTGGCAATGAACGTTTGGAGAAGGTGTGTGAGGATGATGATGGTGTGAACCCCACGAACACTGCACTTCGCACGTTTCTCGTAAAACCGTCGCATCCGATCCGGCCTCCTCCCAGATTCCTGCTGCCTCTCTCGCAGATTATCAGATTACACGCCGGGTATTTTCAGAAGGAGGCGGCTGGCGGCAACATCCACTGGACAATGGACGGATAGCTTCGTCGATCGAGCCATGACCCCTCATTGAGGCGCGGGGTAAAAGAAGACTCGGAGACGTACCTGTGCGGGACAGTTGACAAGGATGGAAAGGCGGCACTTCTATTGGACATTGGACGGTTTCCTCATGACCCCCCTTTGAGACCCCTCCATCTTCGCCCTCCCATGAGAGAGCTACCCTTATGTATGAGGTGCGGCCACATAATGGACAGCTCTTGCCTCTCTTCTGCCCTGTGAGACACCAAAAACCTCTCCGTCCGATTGCTTTTCCTCGTCCTGAAACCGCTCATGTAGGGCAGACACGACAGGACGGAAGACAGCGCCAGAGTGTTATCAGCGAAAGCTTCCGTCCCACAGGTCTCTCCCGTCATCGCAAGCTTCCATTCCACCTGTTCGACCGACGTCGCTGTTGAGGTGCCAAAAAATCGGTTCTGGTTGGCATGGCATGGATGTGAACAAATGATCCCAACTTCTTTGGCCTGCGTCGATAGCGCAACTGCAAGCAGTAATAGCAGCAGCAACAGCAGGCAGTCTTAATGTCAAAGTCACTCCTTCAGCCCGCGCTGGCGTGCAATGCCTCGCGCATTCCGCGTCGCGGCCCGGCCGAGCGCGTATCTCGACCGACGACAGTACAAGTGGTCACTCGTGTTCTAGGTAAGATAAAACGAACCAACAAGACCGTTGACCCCACTCAACGCCACCGACTGTTTGCGTTGCGACCGGTTCAACGTCCGCCCCTTGACTCGAGCAACAGGAACCTAATTCCCCATCTTGCAGATATCGCTCCGGTCCGTGCCGGCGCCGCCGCGTTCCTCTCACAGAGGGCGTGGCACAATACCAAATCCGTCCGCGGTGATCGGCCGAGTTCGGCTTCGTTGAGTCTCGCTCTTCCCAAGGTTCAGACGCTGCAACTAGTCCGTCATGCCTCCGTTCTATCCGGCATTCCGGCTCCGCCGTCTGCCCGGGGGACCATGGCAACATATTCCACCGACTCGGCGGCTGTTCTGCCGCCGACGACCCCTTACTCCAAGTTGACAGTCGGAGTGCCACGCGAGACCTATCCCAACGAACGCCGTGTAGCCTTGACGCCGCAGAATGTGGCTCTTCTACTCAAGAAAGGCTTCGCCAAGGTCATCGTGGAGAAAGGTGCTGGCTCGCAGGCTGACTTCTTGGATGATGCCTATGCGAGCGCCGGAGCAACCCTTGTGGACGACGCGTCCGCAGTTTGGAAAGATGCGGACGTTGTACTCAAAGTTCGTGGACCCAGCGCGGCAGAGGCAGATCAGGCCCGCGAAGGCCAAACCATCATCAGCTTCCTGCAGCCGGCGCAGAATAAAGATCTCGTGGAGAGACTGGCTGCTCGAAAGGCTACAACTTTTGCTATGGACCTTATCCCTCGTATCTCTCGTGCTCAGGTCTTTGATGCGCTGAGCAGCATGGCCAACATTGCCGGGTACAAGGCGGTACTCGAGGCGTCCAACAACTTTGGCCGCTTCCTGACTGGCCAGGTCACGGCTGCCGGAAAGATTCCCCCTTGCAAAGTTCTTGTCATTGGTGCCGGCGTTGCTGGTTTGAGCGCGATCGCAACTGCGAGGAGACTCGGAGCTATCGTTCGCGGATTTGACACGCGACCTGCCGCTCGCGAACAGGTTCAGTCCCTTGGGGCCGAGTTCATCGAGGTCGAAATCCAAGAAGATGGCTCCGGTGCCGGCGGCTATGCCAAAGAAATGTCCAAGGAGTTCATCGAAGCCGAAATGAAGCTTTTCACGGAGCAGGCTCGCGAAGTAGACATCATCATCACCACGGCTCTCATCCCAGGCAAACCGGCACCCAAGCTCATCACCAAGTCCATGATCGAGATCATGAAGCCTGGCTCTGTGGTTGTTGATCTTGCGGCCGAAGCTGGTGGGAACTGCGAAAAGACAGAACCCGGCAAGCTGATTACCTACAAGGACGTCAAGATCATTGGTAAGTTGTAGCAACGGATCTCACTGTTCTCCATTTGTGCTAATAGGTCACAACACAGGTTACACTGATTTCCCCTCCCGGCTCCCCACCCAATCGTCGACGCTGTACTCCAACAACATCACCAAGTTCTTCTTGTCAATGACCCCAAAGGATAAGGAGTTCGGGATCGACTTGACGGATGAAGTCGTTCGCGGTGCTATTGTGACCCAACAGGGCCACATCCTGCCGCCTGCTCCGAGACCTGCCCCTCCTCCCGCTCCTGCCGCTACACCAACCACGAAGGAAGCCGAGGTCGTGGCCCTGACGCCATGGCAAAAGGCTACTCGCGAAGTTGCTCTGGTCACTGGCGGTATGGGATCAGCTGTCGCTCTGGGCAAGTTCACCAGTCCTCTCTTCATGGGTAATGCCTTCACGTTCGCACTCGCCTCCCTCATCGGATACCGTGTGGTCTGGAATGTCGCACCCGCCCTGCATTCGCCTCTCATGAGCGTCACCAATGCCATCTCTGGCATGGTTGGCGTTGGTGGGTTATTTATTCTTGGTGGAGGTTATCTTCCTGAAACCATCCCTCAAGTTCTTGGTGCTGCCTCTGTTCTCTTGGCCTTTGTCAATATTGGCGGAGGTTTCGTCATCACGAAGCGCATGCTGGATATGTTTAGACGCGCTACCGATCCTCCCGAGTACCCGTGGCTTTATGCAATCCCGGGTGTGGTGTTTGGAGGTGGCTTCCTCGCTGCGGCTGCAACTGGTGCTGGTGGCCTTGTTCAGGCTGGGTATATGGTTAGCTCGGTGCTGTGCATCACGTCTCTGTCCGGTCTTGCTTCGCAAGCCACGGCTCGTATGGGAAATATGCTGGGTATGCTTGGCGTAGGGTCCGGTGTACTCGCCTCTCTGCTGGCTGTTGGCTTCTCGCCTGAGGTTCTCACACAGTTCGGTGGCCTGGCGGCCATCGGCGGCATACTCGGAATGTTGATTGGAAAGCGCATCACCCCCACCGATCTGCCCCAAACCGTCGCTGCTCTTCACTCCGTGGTCGGTCTGGCAGCAGTCTTGACCAGTATCGGCAGTGTCATGGCTGACATCGCCCATGTGTCAACGCTCCATCTCGTTACGGCTTACCTTGGTGTCCTTATCGGCGGTATCACCTTCACTGGTTCAATCGTTGCCTTCCTCAAACTTGCTGGAAAGATGTCCTCAAAGCCTCTCGTGCTTCCTGGCAGGCACGCTATCAACACGGGTCTTTTGACCGCCAACGTGGCTACGATGGGCGCCTTCGTCACCATGGCTCCTGGAGCACCACTGATTGCTGCCGGTGCACTTGCCGCCAATACCGTGTTGTCATTCATCAAGGGATACACCACCACTGCAGCCATTGGCGGCGCTGACATGCCAGTTGTCATTACCGTCTTGAACGCCTACAGCGGGTTCGCTCTTGTGGCAGAAGGCTTCATGCTCGACAACCCTCTTCTCACCACCGTAGGCGCCCTGATTGGTGTGTCTGGTTCGATCCTGTCGTACGTCATGTGTGTGGCCATGAACCGCTCGCTCACAAACGTCCTCTTTGGAGGCATTGCGGCGCCCACCACATCAGACTACAAGATCGAGGGGAGCATCACGCAAACCAATGTGGAAGATACCGCCGATGCTCTTACCAATGCGGAAAGCGTCATTATTGTGGTTGGCTACGGCATGGCCGTCGCCAAGGCCCAGTATGCCATCTCAGATATCACGCAAATGCTGCGCTCCAAGGGCATCAATGTCCGCTTCGCCATCCACCCGGTGGCGGGCCGCATGCCTGGCCAGTGCAACGTTCTTCTCGCCGAGGCCAGTGTGCCCTATGATATTGTTCTCGAGATGGACGAGATCAACGAGGACTTTGGTGAGACGGACGTGACGCTCGTCATTGGGGCCAATGACACGGTGAATCCTATTGCTCTTGAGCCTGGTAGTCCTATCGCTGGCATGCCCGTCCTCCACGCCTGGAAGAGCAAGCAGACCATCGTCATGAAGCGCGGTATGGCCAGTGGTTACGGTAAGATTTTCTCTCGCCCCAACTTACCATGTTTATGTTTGTCTGGTAATTGCTTACAATAATACCACAGCCGATGTTCCCAACCCAATGTTTTACATGCCTGGTACTAGAATGCTTTTCGGAGATGCTCGTGTCACGACTGAAGGTAAGCTACGATCCCCCCCTTTTAACGTTGAACAACCCCAAACACTGATAAATTTTCTTTTCGATAGCTATTAAAGCAGCCATTGAAGCTCGTGTCAAATAAGCGTCTCCTAGTGTTCGCTCTACGCACATGCTCGACACCCCCGTATATATACGCGTCTTTCTTTTTTTTGCTAGAGAGTAAGATTGTGTTTTGCCGTCGCATTTTCATGCATTTGCGGTGTGCCAAAAAGAATTTCGGGGTCTTTGGTAGATGCGTTGGTTTGAGTAGAGATGAAGAGCCTGCTGATTGTTGATTTGCTTTGCGTTTTCATTCTCTTTGCTCATTTTTTCCTGCTATCTTTTTTCCTTTCGTCAGATTTCTGGAGGATTGGTGTCAAAGTAGGTCAGTAGTAGTCATTTGTCAAGGGTTCCATCAAAGATCTTGTGTCGCGGTATGTTGAGGAGGTAGAAACAAATCTGCTCGCTGGGTACCAGGTAGTTTCCGTTTGCTCCAGCTAGATTACAATATCATCGCTCGCTGTTTTTCCCACAAGCAAAATTAAACATTTCGTTACCGCAAGGTTGAAATGGGTGTGTTGCACAGCATCGTGGTATTTTCTCTCCCTATCAGCGGCATGCCCGCACACACTCACATCACAGGCCGCAGCATGATGACTGTCACGGGGTGCTGGATTTATGTACATGAAAACTGTCTCGGATTTAGCGCAGCAACAGGAAAGAGAGCCCTTCCGGGAAATTATCGTTTGCATGTCTGAACAAAACGGCAAGATAGAGGAAGTGGTTGTTTGGGTTAGGAGAATGGAAGGGGGGGGGGGGGGGGGGGGGCATTATCGGCCGTTAAAAAACAAATTGGTATTTTAAAACCCCAAAAAATAAAAAAAGTAGCCCTCTCCGCCATATTTAAAAATATGATTTCACATGTGGCCGCCGAGA